>QANY01000291.1:105915-266049 GCA_003255025.1 Datisca glomerata | reverse complement strand
GGGGTAGAGAGAGAGGGGAAGGGAGGGAGGGTTCATGTTGATGCACTTGGATGACATACATTATAATCCAACATGTAATTGAGGCCTTGCACTTGCCCATCTCTTAAGTTAAAAAAAGACTAAGTTCTAGTTAATAGCTTGGTTGCAGGCTGATGCCTATGACTATGAGCTACCTGTTGATTGATCCCGAAACTTTTAACGGGGACGCAACTTGGAGAGATGCATTCCATATAAATATTAGGTTGTGTAGGTATCTTAATGATAATAGTGTTCTCTATATGAATCTTCCAAAATAATAATAATAGCACTACAAGTAAATCCTGATTTCTGTTCGAATAGAGTTCCAATCAAGACACTATTTAGGTGATGTGCTAATTATATATCAGGCCTCTGTGGTCATGCACATGTATGGATACTAATCAATTATCGGCTTGTTTCCATCCTGAATAACATCTTTATTTTTGTTGGCTATGGCTCTGTGACTGTTCTAAGTCGCTTATTAGTTTAATCCTTACTTTCTTGGTGATTTTTCAGTTCTCCATTGGTTACTTTCTATCAGATTTGGCAATGATTCTTTGGAACTTTCCTACTTTAGGCGGTCTAGAGTATGTAAGTACAGAAGAAAAGCTTTATTGATATTTGCAATTACATCATCCTATCAGGTTTTTAAATTTATTTTCACAAGTTTGAGCTAGTCTCTGGATGTCTCCTCTTTCAAAATCAAGTGAACTTAACTTTAACGGTTGAAAATTTCAAATTAAAAGAAAATTATTAAAACTAGCTCATCTCAAATCTTTTTCCTACTAGGTCCTACACCATGGGCTGTCATTGTTTTCAATCTTTCTTTCCCTCATAAGTGGGCAAGGGCAGATGTACATATTAATGGTTCTGTTTTCTGAGATCACAACTCCATTTGTAAATCTAAGATGGTAAGTCTAGTAGTTAGAAAACTCAACTTTCATGTTATTCTTTGTAAACACTGTCTCATTGATTACATGTCTTTAGGTACTTGGATCTTGCTGGTAGGAAGAACACATACTTGTATATCTTCAATGGCATTGCATTGTTTCTGGGCTGGTTGGTAATGTTCTCATATCCAAAGATCTTGGTCATTTTTGCTGTTACCATATTTTCTGTATACTAATAGCGTGCCTATCCCTATTGGCCTTTATGTAAGAAAAAAAGAATAGAGTTCGAGGACCACATATTTTTGTTTTGGTAAATAAAAGAGTATATCAAAACTATTATTGATAATACACCAATTTAAGGGGCATACATCAACCCCACCCCAAGCGTAGGCAAACAAACAAAACCAAAAAAACTAACAACCCAAAGGAAGAAGGGTAAAATGCAATGCAACCAGAAACGACTGAAATAGAAGAAAGAAAACATGAAACGACTCAGTTTTTGCGTCTTCCTTTCAGTTTCTTCTTCCTCTTGTTTCTAGTATCACCCTTAGCAGAGCTCCCTTTGGAATGCGAAGAAACCTCCAAAACAAAATCACTGAGATCAATGTCGAGAGAATCATTCTGCAAAGCCACAGACTGTACATCCTCTTCATCTTTTAGAACAGGAGAAGAGATGTCCTCATCTCAAGATGTCACATACTGGGACACATACTGATTCAGAATCCTTACCTGAGTCAACAACTACACTCGTCTCAATATGTGCGCTTTCACCGAGAGAATGGTCAACAATGTCATTTCCAGTCAACTTCTTACCCTTTCTGGAGACAACTTTTGAACCCGTGATACCAACAGGAGCTGGCATTTCAATCATTTTCACTCTGTGTAACAAAAATAATATCACTGTCTCACTAAATTGTAGGTTGAAGGAATTAATCATTTCATCCTCTACTTCAATTATAACTCAAACTCGAGTATAAGAAATTCTACTACACTCACTAGTCCCTAGTGGGTCGATAAAGCATAAAGTGGTTTGCCGATAGCGCTAGTGACATAACTCAAACCTTTTGGGGTGTCCAATACTCTAGTGGTAAGTTCATTCACCCAAATAAGAATTTTCTGAAAATCTTCCTTGTTGAGCTGCATAATTTGCGCACTTCCGTAATATAACAGCTCTACCAGCTCAGTGCTGAGGTCCTAGTTGAAGAACCAAGTCTCTCGCTTCGATTGCTAGAACTTAAAAAGGAAAACCCCGCTTCATTGACAAAACACATCCAACTGTCTAAAGTTTTTCCAAAATTTCAAAGCCACAGACTTTATCAGATGAAAATGAGTGTTAGCATCCAGGAAGTGCCCAGGACCACAAACTTATTGGCATACTAAAATATCTTTGTAACTAAAGTATTTAGTGTACTTTTCATATGCGAGGATGACAGATTGCTGTTCTCATTTCTATTTCAGTTAATTTATATTGTCGACGATTGAATATTGAATATGCTCCTTGTTTTGGTTTTATGAATATTCTAATGATTGTGTAATGATAATCTGGTGCCTTCAGGTTGCCAGGGTTCTCTTGTTTATTTTGTTCTTCTCGCACATGGTGCTCCATTTTGATCAGGTGAGTGGACATTCTTCAATTTTTTTAGGAAACCAAAGATATATTTCATTTAAAAATTTACAGAAAAGGTAACGAGTATGAGAAATTCTCATTCAACAAAAATGAGTTCACTTTACAACTTCTATAGTTTGAGAGCACAAAAAAGGGCAACTCTGGAAGAGTTTGGAAGAAGTGAGTGGACATTCTTGATAATGTAAACTCGGGTAAATTTAGATATAAAAATTTGGGGAACAAACGGAATCCATAGGGCTAAAATTTAAGGAAAGTATACCCAGTTTCATCGAATTTGGTACATCTCTGATATGGATATGGCGTCCTGGAAAGATATGAACAAACACAAAGAGAATAGAGAGAAATTCATGGATGGACCCTTTAGAAAGAAAAAAAGGATTTTAAGACTCATGCTTTTCTTTAACAAAATTTGTTCTTTTTTACAAGGGAGACTAAGTTGTCCCCATCAATTGTTTTTTTGGCTGAACTTGTTGTACGCTAGACTATGGTCTAGGACAAATTATTTCGCTAGATTGTGATCTAGCAAGTGTTAATCTCAACGTCAAAATGTTAGATCAGGGTTTAGCAGAAATTTTTTACTAGATCATGGTCTAGCTAGGGCAACTTAGACTTTTCACCTATGAAAATGCCACATTTTGGCCAAAAAAATGTCCAGGGTCTTAGTATTGTCATTTTTTTTCACGGCGGTGTATCTACTGCAATTTCAAGTATTTTTCTTTTGTGTTCTCTTGTCTCTGTGAATGATGGTGTCAATTTATTTGTCTTCTATGGTTGGCAAGCAATATGCATATGAGGTTTAATAAGGGCCAGTATGTTTTCTAATGTATGTGTCAGATACCTCAAACATATGTGCGTTGAATTTGTCTTATCATTGAACCAGGTGAAGCAAATATTTCCATTGGGCTTCTATAGCTTGCTTGTGATCCCTGCTGTTTTGGCTGTGATGAACATATTCTGGTTTTGGAAGATTACCAGAGGTTTAATTAAAACTCTGTCCAAAGCAAGGCACACTCAGTGATCTGAACTCTTTTGCTGCCTTTTTCGTTGCATAAGTGTGTTATTTTTTTTACCTTTAGTAGTTAAATTGACTGTACGTAATTTAAGGAGTATATATATGCTCTGATAAGCTTTATTGGTTGTAGAAGGTAGTAACTTAACACGAGAATGCGTGTTTATAAGGAACCTCTGCGTATTTCCATTCTATTACACGCTCACTTGAATCAAACACTATCTTAATGTCTCACACATCCTATTCTAACGTAATCGTTTGCCGTTTGTTCTGTTTTGCTATTTGCATTCTGCAACTTTTTTTTCCTGTACTCCAAGAAATTTTTTGTACACTGATATTATTTGATGTCACATGAGCATATTTTTTTTTTAATTTAAAAGTTCTCATTTTTCTCTTTAATATATAAATAAATATTATATTTAAGATACATGCAACATATCATATAGGGAAAAATACATTGACACCTTATGAGATTTGATTAAAAGACACGGATGCCTCTTTTAGTTTCAAAAAAATACATAAATCTAATCTGTAATAAATAGATTAATTTTTAAATGAAATGACTAAAATAGTCTTAAATTTTGACCATTACCCGAGACTTATCATTAGACTCGAATTTCTCTTCAAACCTGATCCTCGAATTTCTCTTCAAACCTGATCCTCGAATTTCTCTTCAAACTCGATCTTATGTCGTTCTCCCTTTCAAACTCGTGAAATCCCAATCTTCCCCTCAAACTCTAAAACTCCAAATTCTAAAAAAAATCAATCTCAAGATGAAATTAATGGAGGAGAATCGAAAGCAAGGGAAGAGAGGGGAAGAGGCTGCGGTATTGTTCATTGTTTCTTTTTTTTTTTCTTGAAAACTCGATTTGAAAACTAATTTCTTCTTTCTTTGAAAACTAGTTTCTTCGTCATTGAAGGAGGAGAAGAATCCACATTTTCTTCTCTTTCCCGAAAACTAGATCTGCATGCTTACAGTAAAGGGTTATTTGGATGAATATATATTTTTTATTTTGTCTAAGGATTTTTATACTCATTCTTAAAAAAATCAGATTATATATCGTGAGACCCACACAATTGAATTAAATATTATTAATCTTATCAAATTATTTTCTCTCCCCAATACACAATCAAATCAATACATTCATCTTTTCTTATTCTACTTCTTCTTCTTCTCTTTTATTAAACGAAGCTTATCTTTTTTTTCTTCTTCTTCATCTTCTTCATCTCCATCTTCATCTTCTTTTTCTCATTATAATTATTATTTTTGTTATTATTCAATGGACTTTATGATTCTTCAGTGAGAAAGTGAGTCACTTTTCTTTTTCTTTTCCAACGAGACCCATTTTTCTTCTTCAACGAGACGAACTCAGATACTCATTCTTCTATTTGTTGAGCCTTTTAAGTAATAATTTTGATTCTCGAAGTGAAAAAATAACTCTAGTTGAAGGGTTCAAGTACTTGTATATGACTACTTGAACCCTTCAAGTAGTGATTTTAATTTTAGAAGTCAAGATGTAACTACTTGAAGGGTTCAAGTAGTTGTATCTAACTACTTGAATCCTTCAAGTAAGTAATGATTTTAATTCCATAAGTAAAACAATTAACTACTTAAAGGGCTCAAGTCGTTGTATATAACTATTTGAACCCTTCAAGTAGTGATTTTGATTCTGGAAGTCAAAACAAGTAATTACTTGAAGGGTTCAAGTAATCAGATACAACTACTTGAACCCTTCAAGTAGTTACTTGTCATGGCTTTCAGAATCAAAATCACTACTTAAAAAGTTCAAGTAGTCAGATACAGTTACAGATAATTTGGCTACTTGAAGGGTTCAAGTAGTGATTTTTGACTACTTGAACCTTTCAACTAGTCACATGCTTTCTTTATAAATCACTACATCAAACAAAATAATTATTTGAAGGATTCAAGTAGGCGTTTTTTTGTCAGTCAACACTCATTCACCAGACCACTATTTGAAGGGTTTAAGTAGTTGTGTTTATGACTACTTGAATCCTTCAAGTAGTTTTTTATGACAACATGAAGGGTTCAAGTATTTTTTTTATCAGTCAAATACACTTACACCACGTGACTACTTGAAAGATTTAATTTAAAAATATTGTATCTTTTTCTTGTTCTTTATTTTTCAACGAAGTTTTTTCTATACTTGAAGGATTCAAGTGATTTTTTATGACTACTTGAACCCTTCAAATAATTATTTTCTTTTGTCAATCACTACTCATATACCATGTGACTACTTGAAAGATTCAAATAATTATTTATAATTACTTGAACCCTTCAAGTAGTGATTGTTATTTTAGAAGTAAAAACAAGTAATTACTTGGAATTATGTAAAAAAAAAATAATTACTTGTTTTTATTCAATAATAATCGAGAATGAAGTTTTCAATCTTTTGTACATATATTGTACATATTTAGCAACCCAATGCAAATTGCATATATTCTATGACTACTTGAAGGTCTCAAGTAATTATTTTTTAGTACTTGAACCCTTCAAGTAATTTTTTTTCTCTTAAAGTCTATTGTCCATCACTACTTGAAAGGTTCAAGTAGTAATTTTATACTACTTTAATCCTTCAACTAGTTTTTTTTTATTTTGAAATCTATTATCTAGTAAGAAAATCATTACTTGAGGGCAAAGTATTAATTTTTTACTATTTGAACTCTTCAAGTAGTTTTTCCTCATGAAAGGAGAACGATTTTCTCATTAAAATATCAAAACTGTTTGAACAACCGAATATGATGAATTTATACCGCACTAAAAAAATTTTAAAATTAAAAGAGATAGAAATTACGAAAAAACTCAAAATTACGAACGAAACAACTTATGGGCCTTCGAAAGGGATTACATAGGATTTTTGTTTGGACTCAAAATTGGGCTCTCAGACATATAGATATTTGAATAAGGTTCAATTTAATATCTTACGGGCCACGTGGTTCCACCCGAGTCAAAAGTTATGCTCTCTAGAAGTTGACATGCGCGTGTCACGATCCATTTGTTCCAGAAATTCTAAAACTGCACCATCTGCATCTTTACTTGAACCCTTCAAATAGTGACGAGCTTACTGGACAATAGACTTCAAGAAAAAAAAATTACTTGAACCTTTCAAGTAATCACATGCTCACTGAAAAATTGACTGTTGGATATAAAAATGAGTACTTGAAGGGTTCAAGTAGTCATTTTTTACTATTTGAACCATTCAAGTAGTTTTTTTTCTCTTGAAGTCGATTGTCTAGTAAGCTCGTCACTACTTGAACACTTCAAGTAGTTATTTTGATTCTTGTAGTCAGTCATCTAAAGATCATGTGACTACTTGAAGGGTTCAGATAGTTATAAAATATTATTTGAACCCTTCAAGTAGTCATTTATCTAGAGAGCTTGGGCTACTTGAAGGGTTCAAGTAGTTATAAAACACTACTTGAACCCTTCAAGTAGTTGATTTTATTATGACAGCAGTAAAGCAGCACTAAAGCAGAGACCACTTAACTATTTAAAGGGTTAAGAACGAGTCTCTAACTATTAAAACTCTTCAAGTAGTTATTTTTTCTTACATCAACAACCTAAACATCAGTGGCTGATTGAAGAATTTAGTTAGTTGTTTCGTCCAAATAGTTGATTTTATTCTGTCATTACTCGAACCATTACTTGAAGCATATTATATGTCAAAAATTAAGAGAAGAATGAGTATCAGTCTGCTCTCGTTGAAGAAGAAGAATGAGAAGAATGGTCGGGTCTCGCTGAAAAATGATGGGTCATAGGGTCTTGAAGAAGTAGAAGAAGAATACAAGAAGAAGAAGAAGAAGAAGATAAAGAAGAAGCATAGAATAAGAATAAAAGATGAAGAAGATGAAGATAAAGAAGAAGCATAAGAAGAAGAAGAGACGACTAAGAAGAAGAATACGTTTTTGTTAAAGAATAAGTGGGGAATCATGATTGATTTGATCTTTGTATGGGAAATGAAAATGAAATGATGATGAAAGAGATAATTGTCATACTTGATGTTGATAATGGTAGACCATGGGTATAAAATTTTTAGTTTTTGAAAATGGGTATAAAAATCTTAATAAAAAATGAAAAAGTTATATTTATGCAAATAACCCTACAGTAAACTCATGATTTTTTTCTATGCATTTTTAGAGCCCAGTTTTGGGATCCTTGAGAAGGCGAATCTTGTTTGCTTGATAAGAGAAAGTTTGCAAATTTCAAACCTACTAACTATGTTTCAGTATGTGATTTCTATCTCTTTCTTTCTCACCCACAGAGGAACACAAACCTTCACCCAACCCCACTTTAGATTGGTATAAAAGCCAAGGCTAACTTTGACACAACTTTTATCCTCTCAAAAACCGTCCAATGTATTGTTCATTGTTTCTTAATTCACTGTTAAAGCAGGTGTCTAATGGAGGAGAAGTTTTCTTCTTCCCGGGTCCTCCTTCTTCTTCGCAGCTCCTTTTCTCCTTCTTCTTTGCAAGTTATACTTCATTTGGTCTACACATGTTCGGGTTATATTATCTAACCCAAAATCTGATATAACTCAAAAATTCAGGTTTGATATAACCCGTTCGCAACATGTTGATTAAGGATATTCTTGATACTTTTAAAAAAATTAACGCCGTTAAAAAAGAAAATTAACATTTTTGGGTTTTTTGTCTACAAACTAAAAAGACAATGGAGATCTGTATTTTTTTTTTGAAATTAGAGGAGATATTCATGTCTTTTAAATAAATCTAAGAGAATGTCCGTATAATTTTACAATTATATTTTGTAGGTGAGTAATATTTAATGTTAAAAACTTGGTCATATCCTGCCCTCCTAATTTGTTTAGCATGAAAAGGTCTAAAACAGAGTTCATTCATTATCAATTTCATTCCTTCTTTTAGGCGTATACTCCTTATTCACGAGTATGATGGACAATTATCAAGACTAGCAGAAAAATAATAATTATCGTTAAATTCTCAAAGTTCGAGGTACTGAGATAAGCTCACAAATTGCAAATTTGTTAAACAAAATTGAATAACAGCATTTCTTCTTTGCAGTAAAATTTGATTTTGATAAAAAAGAAAAAAATGTAACTGAAATAATTTCTATCAACCTACTAGCTTTCTCTTTAACATTTAATGTTATAAATGAAGGGCATTACTTGTTAAGCTTTTCAAAATGAGTTTTTTTTTTTCTTTTTCTTTTCTTTAGACTGCTTTTCAAAATCTAAGTTTGCTTCTGAAAATCTTCCAGAATTAGTTTTTAAATTTTTTATCGATATGTTTTCCACTATTATATGATTAAATATAAGTTTGTGATATACCTCTTTTACAAATTACAAACTCAACTAGAATTGAAGATATATTTTTCAAACTCACTACTATGATATGGATGTGAGACCAATATATTGCATTGGTTAATATATGAGTGAACTCATGATCTCATTTTATGTTAGGAAAAATGCTACATCATTGCAGTAACATGCTAAAATGATAGACATAATGTAAGATATGAATCTTACACATATCATGAGTAGTGAGTTTCAATTATATATTATTGAAATTATGATGTTATTGTAGAATGATGAGAAAATTATACATTACTATTAATTGTAACGTACTGAGAGGAGAGAGAAAAAATTAATAATGAGACCGAAAGATTAAAACACATTACTCATGTTATGGGTGTGAGATTCATATATTGTGTATGTAATATAATTGGACTCATGATCTCATTATATGGTTGTGAAAAAATCATACATTATTATTAACGGTACCGCTTTGGATATGAATCTCACACTAATGAGTAGTGAATTTCAATTATATATGACCAAACTAATGATCTCACTATATAATTATGATAAAATCATACGTTACTATAACAATAACATACTAGGGAAAAGAGAAAGGGAGAAATGAAATGAGAGAAAAATAAGAAATGTCTCTTCTCTATAATCTCTCTTCTTCCAATATAACTATTTTTTTTGTAAAAGATGGTAGGAGAATAGGTGACCATATTAGGGGTGTGCAGTGGTCCCGAGAAATCATTTGGAACCGAGCGGGATGGGACAAATTTTTTTGTCCCAACTTGTCCCGTCCCATCCCGATTTCTTTATAAATAGCTCAAAATTTTTATTTTTTTTAATTTGACCCTCAATTTTTTCAATTTTAACTCTTAATATTTTCAATTTTAACTCTTAATATTTTCAATTTTAACCCTTATTTTTTTAATTTTTAACCTTTTGATCTTTTAAACTTTAAACTAATTTTAATTTTTAAATTTTTTACCCAAATACGCGTCACATCCCGCTCCGCTTTTCCCCTCAACACGGGACGAGACATGTAGAAAAAATTTGTCCTGTCCCGATTAGGGGGGAGGGGAAGCCCAAAAACTGTCTTATGCACACCTCTAAACCCTAATATCAGGCAGAGAACATTGCGCCCACCCGTCACAACATCCATGTCCCCTCCAACGCACTTACGTCAGGAGCGATGCTCGAGGGTAATCAAATAGTGAGCGATCTGACGTAAATATACTACATCTTCAAGAATCACTGAAGAGCATCAGACCTTAGACCTCTTATAAGAAATTCTATCCCTTAACCAACTGCGATCACTTTTGGGGACCAATATTGATATGAACCTCACCAATAAGTGATGAGACCCGAACCAATAAGGAAGCAGGAATGAAGGATCGATCTAATTAGATTCATAAAAGAAATAAGAAGAAACCCAAACCCATTTTCTATGACACGAAAATAACCTTAGGTATAAAATTCAAGGCCTAAATTTGATGTTTAAAATAGAATCAAAGGTACGACTTAGACGTCGCACTCAAGAATAAGAAGGAAAAGTGGGTGATAAGTCTAGAATTTGAACGTCACAAGAAGATTATTGATAAGTCTAAATGTCCAATGATGAACAAAGAGAAAACTCTCACAAAGAAATTATATTCATCAAAGTTGTTCAATATATTGTAACACCATGCTTGAACAAAAAATTAGAAGCCTAGAAAAATTCTAAAGTGGCCGAAGAATCTAAACTACATTCTAAACAACATTCAAACTCTAAATTAGTGGCAAAAAACCTAGTACAAATTCTAAGCAACATTCAAACTAATTAATGGCATTCAAGACTTGAAAAATAATCTTTCCTAAAACATAACGTGATATTATTTGCAACAAAATAAGAAACTTTGAATCTGCTCATTTGACTCCAATTGGATGTCTAATTCTAAGTTAGGATTCTCAATGTTTCTTGCTTCCATATCGTAATTTAAAACGACATGTCATGCTCTATGTGGACTGCATGTTAGGCTCCACGTCATGCTCCATGTAGGTCACAGAGTTGACTAAGTCTAACTTCTTTTTTTCTAAAGTTAGACATCACCACACTTGTTTGGCCTCCACTAGCGTTACTAGCCCACAGAGAGCTTCATCCATTCTCTTTACTCTAGCTCTTATGATTGGATCTCTTGATACTTGAAGTGGACCCATTATTTAACTATGTGTAACTCGATACTCATCAAATATGTTATTGTTAACAATAATTTAGAAGCATCATTGTTAATGTACATGCAATATTTAACCACTCTCATTATCTCACTCTTTTTGTAAGGAATGGGGGTGTTCAAAACCAAATCGAACCGACCGAATTGAAAATGGTCTGTTCGGACGGTTCTTTAGGCCCATGCAGTTTGGTTCGACTTCGGTTCGACAAAGCTACTAAATCGAATCTTCGGTTCAGTTCAGAAAATATTCCGTTTTTTAACCGAACTGAATCGGAATCTTAAATTCATAATATTTTTTATATCTAGTTTCATATAGAACCGATATAAAACTTTGATTTTTTATTATTTTTTCTAATAATATTATTTAAAAATTATTTTTTAATTAATAATACCTAATCAAAAAATTGAACCGAAACTCACAGTTCGATTCGATTTTTTTTTATTTTTACGGTTTAATTTAATTCAACATATAACCGAACCGAATATTTTGATTTAATTTCAACTCATTAAATGAACCGAACCGTATTCATCGAGCCTTAAAAAGTCGGTAAAGAAGGACAAACCTAAAAAACCGAGTCCAAGTAAAACTCTACGGTCCAATCCAATCCGTGTGTTGGTCGCGGCTCCACTGTAGTCGGCAACTCGATAATGGATATTGGATTGCACGTACGTCTCATTTTGTTTAAGTTCTACTTTTGGGATTAACCGATAAAGTGGGAGTATTGAGATTGAAAATTTCTTCTCCATAGATTTTCCCATCTATCTTTTCTCTCCTTTCGTCTTCTGATTTTCTGGTACTGCCATCATCGATGGATTAGAAAGATCGGAAAGTACTTTCGGTATTTCAATGGCCGTCCCCATCTAATGCAAAGGGGTTACTGCAGTTGCTAATTTTAGTTTTGTACAAGCAATGTGGAGAAGATGGTGCTCAATGGGTATTCTATCGAGGCAAAAACTGTCTGCCCTTGTGAGCCACGCGCCTCCGCTTGCCCCTTCATCTCATTCTCTCCTAATCGGACACGGGCCTCTCTTAAATCCACCTTCGGCATGGTCGTCATCCCTGCTGTTGACTACGACTGTTTCACTTTCATCATGTGTTAATTCTTCCGACTCTGCAGGAGCCAATAATGGCGATTGCGGAGGCCTTGTTGGTGGAGACGGCATATCTTTTACCGAGGCCAAAAGGCTATTGAGACTGGTGAATGTCGAGGCGTTGAAGATGAAGCTGGGGACCGAAGGTAAAGAGGTCATCAGATATTCGGACCTTCTGGAAGCTTGCGAAAGCATGGGCGTCGCTAGATCTCTTGATGAGGCTGCTGCTTTTGCTCGAGTCCTCGATGAAGCTGGTGTTGTTCTTCTCTTCCGTGACAAGGTCTATCTTCATCCTGATAAGGTATATAAATAATAATAAAAGTCCTCTTCGTTAATCAGTAGTCATCGTTAATAATAATCTGTCTTTTTTTTTTCTCGTTGTTGGTGGGGCTGCTGTGGTTGTGACTCTTTGGGGGTCCCCACGTGCTTTCTCTTTTCTGTTTCTGCCCTATACTAGCTGCTGCTCTATCTTCTGGGTTAAGAATAATCGTGATAGACAATGGAATCTTGGTATAATGGTGGCCATCGTTTTCGACATTATGAAGCTTAGAGTTCACGAGGATGTACATATTGTAGGCAGATTTTTTTAAATTTTGGAGTCTGCAAAGAAATCAATGGGCTGCCATGGCACCTTTTAACTCTTTTCGACTCCAGTATTAAAATGGAAACACCATTTTTATGCGAAATACTAATTATCTTTCTCTGCTTATCCGTGTAGTGCTGATTAAGTGGTCAAATCTTACACCTTTACTTTCAGTTTACTATATTTACTTCGTATTTTGCTTCAAGCTTCTGCTGCTCTATTCGTATTTTCCACTAGGCTGAATTTAGTGCAATCTACCACTTCAACAAAAGCAATCTACTACTAAAACAGAGTTTCAATCGACTGTAAAAGTCATATGATAGATAGACCTAGTTGGACCGTTTCCTTTTAATTCTGATCTCATGGGGTATATTGTCCTTGGAAATCAATCTTTTTTGTTTTGATCAGTGTCATCTGAACTCTTGGTAAAAGAAACGAAAAACTATCTATCTGGTCCATTTATGGTAATTCTGTTCTAAGCATCTGAGGTTGTTGCACATGCTTTCTCTTATTCTTTTCATAATGTTGGTAGTTTCATCCCCAGGTTGTTCCTTTATAATTTGTCCTTATTTCATGTTAAATTTCCATAGGTTAAAACATTTTTAAATCTGTAATAAAGAAACTGGTGAGATAAACTGTGTACATTTTTTGTCTGAATCTAAGGCTCAGCCATGGTATTGATCATCTCCCGGTCACAAGTTGTGTTCAAAGAAAGACCTCTCTAACACCTATTCTGCAAGCGTGTCTTATAAGACCTCTCTCTCACTGAAGCATACCCATTCATGGTTAATAGCAGTGACTCATGGTTGCATCTCTCACTTATAATTGATTATAGAATTTGTAAATTCACTGACTCATGGTTGTGAAAGGAAAGATGATATATATGGTATCTTGGTTGGTGGTGGATGATCAAGGCATTGTCCATCATTTTATGAATAGACATATTATGGATATCTACCAAATACTTGGTTCTCGGGCAGACCTCCTTGAGGTGATTACTAGTCCTATTTCCTCTGATTGTCAGGGTGTTGGTAATTTTGTCCCATATAGTTATTCTCGGTTGCCTACTCAAGGAAACTTCAGGCTTTTCATAGATATTCACCCTTAGATATGAGTAGTCTAAAATCTTTTAGAACTTTTCGGGCCTCTATAGTTATGATATGCCAAAAGAAATTCTTCTTGATGTGCAGCATTCCTTTTTTTGGTAGTCTTTCTTTATATCGGGTGCTTGTTATTGTAACATCTAGTCTTATCAACTGCTGGGTGGAAACCTCCATGTCTTGTGCGTAATGACTTTAATCTACCTATATACGTTTTGTTGCCATAGATAGAGATGAAATTTTTGAATTTAAGGACCTACACATTTGTGCGTTATTAAAATTCCCATTTATCCATGCCTCACTATTTGGCATATAGAGATCGGTGTTTCTTCATCTCAATTACATTTTTCATATTAAAAAGTTAAATATATAAAGAAACAAAGAGTCACAAGAATACAGGGGGCATACCCAGGTATTACAAAACACAATGGCGGTTGGAGAACCAGATATAGACAAAGGAAGCAGCTCTACCCACTCCCCACTCCCCCAATTTGTTTTCAGACACAATTAGAGGGAGTTCCTAATTCCTTTGCAGTCTGAGATTTGTCTCAGAACTTTCTATCCTTTTTGCAGTTGGTCGATCTGGTCAGAAGAGCAGTTCCCCTTGCTCTAACTCCTGAAGATGACCCGGTGAGGGATGAGCTGAGGAGCCTGGTGGAGAAGAAGGAAGAAATTGATGTACTGGCACATAAACAGGTCAGACGCATCCTTTGGTCTGGCTTGGCATTTTCCGTGGTACAGGTTGGACTTTTTTTCCGTCTAACGTTTTGGGAATTCTCATGGGATGTAATGGAACCCATTGCATTTTTTACTACAACCACAGGAATAGTCATAGGATATGCCTACTTCCTTTTCACTTCAAGAGATCCCACTTACCAAGATCTAATGAAGAGACTTTTTCTCTCAAGGCAGAGGAAACTCTTCAAGAAGCATTCGTTTAATGTTCCCAGATTTCAGGAATTGCAGAAAAAATGTAAAATTCCTCTTGATGCTTCAACAACGATAAGAAATCGTGTAGGGGTGGAACTGGAGCTTGAGGATGCTTCTTCCCACAAGGATTAACTTAACCTGATGACTTTTGTTATTATTTATCAAGCCCTCCGTTTTCTATTAGGCAGGGGATTTGATGTTTTAACTAGAATTTTTGCTTTTCTGAGGCCATGCATTGGTTTCCACTCGGTGGCACTTATCCTTTTTGTAGAGTCCATCATCCAAATCTGTTTCTGATAGGATTGATGTTGTGTTTGATGCAACAGTTTGTTGAATGGCATTGCAGGCACTTGCAGTAGTAATTACATTGTGTTTTGCTAATTTATCAGCTTAATATTAAAGAGCATTGAAGCTATGTTTGCCTTTTTTTGTATGCTTGAATTATAAGGATGGACAAGGCTTAAAGATCTTTGAGCTTTCTAGCCTCTTATTGTCCCTAATTTTTAAGAGCTGCATGTAACTCAGCACGCATGTTTGAGGCCTTGAGCCCCTTCCCTTTGCTTGGAAAATTATAGATAGAAATTTGCGCGATCGGTATATTCTAAGAAAGAAGTTTAAGAAGTTTTATGGCAACATGAAAACCTTTTAGGGGCAGTTTGGTACGTGACATACAGAATTACTATAGCAATTGAATTCGTGACAAAACGTGATTGGTGTATTTGGTTCTTCATGGTAATCTGTAAAGTAATTTATTACAATTTAAGATTGTAAAGTAATTTATCACAATATTGTTATGTCTGATGTATGTAATTTGTGGTAAATCAGTAAAAATTAATTTAAGAGGTAATTCATTTGCCGCCTCAGATTGATTTGCCTTGGTAATTCTAGATTTCTTCCCTTTTAGAAGCAGTTTGATTGCCTCCTTATGAGGTATATTAGGATTGCTACCAAATTTAAAGTGCACTTTAAACAAGCAAGAAAATTCAATTACCATGAGATTGCAATCTAGGATTACAAACACCAACATGCCCATAAAACTAGTCACTTGACCTTAAGCAGTAGTCGGCGACGTGTTCTTCATTATACATGTTCCAATTCCAAATTGTTGACCTATAAAGATATAAGGTCCTGATTCTTGATGGTTAAATATGCTTGAAATTTTAAATTTTGAAAATTTCTCAATTCAATTGAAACCCTAATTTGAAAAAATCCCCAAATCAAAAATCTTAATTTTGCCCTAATTTTTAACCTTAAATAACGGAAGTATAAAAATTATTTTAAAATAATATTAACTCATTAAACAGAAATAAATGATTCATTAAACTGTAAATAAGTGAAATACGAATATTCATATGACACGAAATATTAAAAATAAATATTCATAGATATCTAAATAACTAAAGTCAACAGAAGTCATAATTAAACTTAAAAATCATAATCGTGCTTGCTTGCATGCCAGTCCCTCACTCCTGCCGCTTACCATCATCTGCAACACAATCATCCATGGGGGGTGAGTATTAAAAATACTCAGTAAGTAAACTCACATACTAATGAGTTTCACATGACATAAATGTAAACATATAACTCATGAAAATTTATTTCACACGTTCACAGGTCACATAAAATACTCGTAACAACACATCGATTTCATGATTAACATATAACTTGAACTTGTACTTATTCATGCCAATACTTATACTTGCTTGATCATAATTCGACTAGACATATCCCTCGAATAACAACCTAACCAGAACTATTTCACAACTTGAACTTGAACTTGTAACATGAACGTGAACATGACAGATTGGGTGTCTTGAAACTTGATGTCACTTAAGGTTATCTGAACCTCAAAGACGCTAACATGAACATGGTGACACCCAACTGTATAACTTGATAACATGACGTGAACAATCTGGTTATTTGATAACCAAGGGACATGACTAAGTCTACTTCTTGTTTACTTATGACTTTTTTTTACTTGAATTAATATTCATATTTCACGTTATCATGTATACATAAGTAAACATATAACTTGTTCATGAACATAAACACATAACTACTACATGTATAACTCAAAATATAATCATACATAACATGGTAAATAATTTCATCATAATATAGAAAACAAATAAAATACTTGATCATAAGATTGAACATAAAAAAATAATAAAACAATTTCACATTATATATTTTACACTTATAACATATGAACCGAATTATTATGTAAATCCACTTACCTGTATTTGCTATGAATTAAATTCAGCAACTAATGACCTACAATCTAAGGATCCCAGGTCACAACAAATTCATATAATATCTACAATTATTTAAATAACTAAGCGAGATTGGGAACATATGGAAAGCACATCGGGTGAAATTATCAAATGGTTTAAAACGGTTCAACAAGGTTCGGGTGGTCTAAATTGGTTCGGTTCAATAAATCTCAAACGGGCCAATAAATCTAGGACTCAGCTTCCCCTTGCGACCAAAACGCATAACGCCCTTCAATGGGGCAACTTTGAGAAACACAGGATCACCCACTTCAAATTTGAGATCCTTCCTCCTGACATCTGCGTAACTCTTTTGCCTACTCTGAGCGGTCTTCATTCTATCTATGATTTTCTAAATAGCTTCATTCATGGACTGAACCAAGTTAGGGCCCAAAAGCTTTCGTTCGCCAACTTCATCCCAATGAACCGGCGACCGACATTTCTTTCCATAAAGTGCCTCAAATGGAGCCATACCAATCGTCGCATGATAACTGTTATTATAAGCAAACTCCACAAGTGCCAAGTGTGCGTCCCAACTACCAGAGAAATCCAAGACACAAGCTCGAAGCATATCTTTTAACGTCTAAATTGTTCGCTCAGATTGCCCATCAGATTGCGGATGAAAAGTTGTACTGAAATTTAACTATGTTCCCAAAGCTTTTTGTAGACTCCGCCAAAAAATTGACGTGAACTGTGGATCCCGATATGACATTATAGACACTGAAACCCCATGAAGTTGAAGAATCTTGCGAACATATAACCGAGCCCAAACCTCCACTGAAAAAGTAGTCTTACCGGGCAAAAAATGTGCAGACTTGGTAAGACGATCCACCACGACCCAAATGGAGTTAAAACCCTTTACCGTTCTCCGTAGCCCCGAAACGAAATCCATAGTTACGTGTTCCCACTTCCATTCAGGAATACTTAAAGGTTGTAAAACCTCAAATGGTCGCTGTCTTTAAGCCTTGATCTACTGACACACAAAAGACTTACTAACGAATTTAGCAATGTCACGCTTCATACCATTCCACCAATAATGTAACTTTAAATCGTGATACATCTTCGTACTATCAGGGTGGACAGTGTATGGTGAACTATGAGCCTCTGTGAGCAATTCCTGCCTAATGAGTGCATGTTTAGGAACACACAGTCTTCCATGAAAGCGAGGAGCTGAATCGTCACTAATTTCACACCCTTGTCTTTTGTCTAAACCCAATTCACTACAAGTTAGAAGCAACTCTGAGTCTGAGTTCTGTGCATCAATAATACGTTGTTGTAACGATGGTTGAACTGTGAGCTGGGCTAGTTGTGCTGTAGTATCCTTTAGCAACACTTGGATCTCAGTACGTTCCAAATCCTCCAAATATGTCCTTGAGAAGTAATAAGAGCTACTGATTTTCGACTTAAGGCATCAGCCACTACATTTGCCTTCCCTGAGTGATAAATGATCTCGCAGTCATAATCTTTCACCAATTCCAACCAACGGCGTTGCCTCATATTAAGTTCTTTCTGAGTGAAAAGGTACTTAAAGCTCTTATGATCTGTGTAAATCTGACACTTACAGCCATACAAATAATGTCTCCAGATCTTAAGGGCAAAAACAACTGCAACCAACTCCAAATCATGAGTAGGATAATTCTGTTCATAGGGCTTGAGCTGACGAGATTCATATGCTATGACCTTTCCATGTTGCATCAAAACGCAACCCAAACCTCTTTTAAAAGCATCACTAAATATCACAAAGTCGCTCTTACTATCTGGAAT
This sequence comes from Datisca glomerata, assembly GCA_003255025.1. Taxonomy (NCBI): domain Eukaryota; kingdom Viridiplantae; phylum Streptophyta; class Magnoliopsida; order Cucurbitales; family Datiscaceae; genus Datisca; species Datisca glomerata. The sequence continues at coordinate 247,259 of QANY01000291.1, read as the reverse complement.
GGTCAACACTGGTGCTGTCACTAATTTTTGTTTAAGGCTCTGAAAACATTTCTCACACTCGGTCGTCCAAGAAAAGGTGGCATTCTTCTTGGTCAACTGAGTAAGTGGGACAGCAATCTTTGAAAAACCTTCAACAAACCTTCTGTAATATCCTGCTAAACCCAGAAAACTGCGAACTTCCCCAACATTTTATCGGTTGAGGCCAGTTAAGCACTGCTTCAATCTTAGACAGGTCAACCGAGATTTCATCTTGAGATACCACATGACCAAGGAATGACATTTGCTGAAGCCAAAACTCACACTTATAGAATTTGACATATAACTGGTGTGTCCTTAATGTTTCTAAAACAATCCTGAGATGATTCATATGTTCGGCCTCCGATCTAGAGTACACAAGAATATCATCAATAAAAACAATCACAAAAGAATCCAGGTACTTCTTGAACACCCTGTTCATTAAATCCATAAAGGCTGCTGGAGCGTTAGTTAATCCAAACGACATCACTACAAACTCGTAATGGCCGTAACGAGTGCGAAATGCTGTCTTAGAAATATCCTCATTTCGAATCTTGAGCTGATGGTATCCTGATCTTAAATCAATCTTAGAGAATACTGATGCTCTCTGAAGTTGATCGAACAAATCCTCAATGCACGGTAATGGATACTTATTCTTGATAGTGACTTTACTCAATTCCCTATAGTTAATGCATAGCCTCATTGATCCATCCTTCTTTTTAACAAATAACACTAGAGCACCCCAATGTGACATATCGGGTCTTACCTTATCCAGTAATTCTTGAAGTTGATCTTTAAGTTCTTTCAACTCTACAAGAGCCATGCGATACAAAGCTTTGGATATAGGGGCAGTGCCTGGTACCAACTCAATATGAAAATCCGTCTCTCGAGGAAGAGGAAGTCCCGGTAAATCATCAGGAAAAACATCCAAGAATTCAGCAACGACTGGGACCAATCCAATATCAACATGTGTCTTAGTTGTATCCACAACAGAAGCTAAGTAACCCCAGTTACCACAATCAAGTAGGCGTTGTGCCCGCAAAGCAGATATAACCTTTGGTATTGAGCATTGCTTGGATCCCCTAAACTTGAAACTAGGCCTACCAGGAGGTAGGAATCTAACTTCTTTTCGATAACAATCTATGTTGGCATAATTTGCAGCCAACCAATCCATCCCTAGGATTACATCAAAATCACGCATCTGTAGGACTATAAGTCTAGCACACATAACATTATCTGCAACCAACACTGAACAACTCTCTATCGCCTTATTAGCTAGGAGGGAAGCTCCAGAAGGCGTAGAAACACATAATTCAAAACCCAAAGGCACAACAGGCAATGATGCATGAGTTACAAATGAAGTAGAAATAAAAGAATGCGTGGATCCAGAATCAATCAATGTGAAAGCTGAATGCCTTAATACAAGTAATGCACCTGCCACAACTGCATCCGACTGCTCAGCTTCCTGGCGAGTTAATGCAAAAACTTTTCCTTTAGGTCTACCACCAACAACATCACTGTTCTGTCCATGAGCAAGCAGAGGGCACTGTCTGAGGTAATGTCCAGTCTTTCCACACTTAAAGCAAGCGTTGATTAGCCTTAAAACATTGACCAACATGATGTTTGTTACATGTAGCACATAAGGGATTTGATTTGATCATCTGTCTTTTTGCATTGTGAGGACCCTGATGAGAATTCTGTGATTTTCTTTTTCCACGAAATGATTGCTCTGACCGAGGTGGTACACGTGGCAGAAGATTCTGTTCCATCAGTAAAGCTGCCTCAACCACCGCTGCGTATGTGGTATGCTTAAGAAGTGACACTGAACCCTTAATCTCTGGATGCAATCCTCTTTCAAAAGTCTGAGCCTTTCTTACTTCGTTATCCACATAGTGTGTGGCGTACCGAGACAATTCTTCAAACTTCCGCTCGTATTCAGTTACACTCATAGCACCTTGCGTAAGTCTGAGAAATTCGGCCTCCTTCTCTGTTCTGACCGTGATCGGAAAATATTTCTCAAGAAAAAGTTCCTTGAAACGATCCCATGCCACTGGATTACTGTCGATGTCATGAGTTCTCCGTATGAGCTCCCACCATTTCTGAGCCTCCCGTGTCAGCATAAATGTTGCGTAAACAACCATCTGAATCTCAGAACATGGCATAAACTGGAAAATCTGCTCCAGTCTTGCAATCCATTCATCAGCTAGCGGTGGATCGGATGAATGGCCATCAAATTCAGGTGGTTCTTGAAGGTCTGTATCAACTGTATGTCCACTGGTGTTTGCTATGGTTGTTGTGTCAGGCGAGCTGTCGCCGTCTGCCTTAACAATTCCAAGAACTCTTGAAACATCTCAACCATAGTTGCTGGAGGGTCAGCAGTAGGATTGACTAGTGTGTGACTGTTGTTGTTCCTTGTAGGGGGCGTCATCGTACTGCTAACCATACAACCGAAGACTTACCAAAAGTCTAATTTTAACACACAAAATAACATAAACGTAATCGAACGTGTCATAACGAATCTAAAGCATAACAACTAATTCTATAGTTAAAATATATATAACATGTGTACTTGACTTGTAAAATGATGGAGGAGCAGAGTTTGTGACATGCCATACTTTTTACGTAGAAAAGTCTACAGAATCTAAAACCTTGGCACTGATACTAGACTACGCCCCGATTCCCGATGGTTAAACATGCTTGAAATTTCAAAATTTGAAAATTTCTCAATTCAATTGAAACCCCAATTTGAGAAAATCCCCAAATCAAAAACCCTAATTTTGCCCTAATTTTTAACCTTAAATAGCGGAAGCATAAAAATTATTTTAAAATAATATTAACTCATTAAACAGAAATAAATGATTCATTAAACTGTAAATAAGTGAAGTACAAAAATCCATATGACATAAAATATTAAAAATAAATATTCATAAATATCTGAAATAATTAAAGTCAACAGAAGTCATAATTAAACTTAGAAATCATAATCGTGCTTACTTGCTATGGCAGTCCCTCACTCTTGCTGCTCGCCATCATCTGCAACACAATCATCTATGGGGGGTGAGTATTAAAAATACTCAGAAAGTAAACTCACATACTAATGAGTTTCACATGACATAAATGTAAACATATAACTCATGCAAATTTATTTCACACGTCTCCCCCTCTTTGGGAAAGAGAGAGAGAGAGAGAGAGACGTACAGGGGACGAAGGAGAGAGAAAATAGAATCGAGAGGGGGAGGGAGACGAAGAAAGGGGAGAGAGACAGAACACAGAGAGGGGGAGAGAGAGAGACAGAACAGAGAGGGAAAAGAGAGGGAGACAGAACAGAGAGAGAGAGAGACAGAACATAGACGGGGAGACGAAGGAGAAAGAGACAAAACAGAGAGGGGGAAGGAGACGAAGAAGATGGAGAGAGAAACGCATCGAGAGGGGGAGAGAGAGATAGAACAGAGGGGGAAAGAGAGAGAGAGAACAGAGAGGGGAAAGAGAGAGAGAGAGTGACAAACAGAACAGAGAGGGGGAAAGAGAGAGAGTGTGACAGACAAAACAGAGAGGGGGAAGAGAGAGAGAGCGAGAGAGAGAGGGGGGGACAGACAGACAGAACAGGGGGAAAGAGAGAGAAATAGAGAGAGAGACAAAACGGAGAGGGGGAGAGAGAGAAAGAGAGATAGAGAAGAAATCATACCTTGATTAATGGAGGATAATTTATAAGAAGAACTAGATGAAGTAGAGATGTGCAATCATATAAAAAGGGGAGAGAGAATTGTAGGTGGTTATAAGGATTAGCTTGAGATAACAAAAGAGAGATTTGGGGGAAAATGGTTAAGATAGAACGCAAAGGAAACAAATAGGGTGGCTAGGGTGTAAGTGCATATATGGTGTGAGTGAGTTCTAAATTATAAAAATACCATTTATTAAAAACTTGGGTATTACAAAAGAGATATGTTGACATAGTGATTAAGCTTTCACATCATCATTGTAAGGATACGTTTGAGTAACAATTGTAAATAGTGAGAAACCTCAGCATGAATGATGTGTCGAGATAGGCACACTTCGCACTCAAAGGAAATGCCAGTTGGCGCCTATGAGGCATAACAAGGTTGATGTAGAATAAATATGAATATGTTTATAAGGTACATCACTTAGATGTGTAAGGACGGTGTAGATAATGCCTACTTGGACTTATAAAAGTGGCGTGCCTAATGTTACACTTGAGTTGTTATCACCAGCCTCCAAGCTTAGTGACAAAGGTTCGAAGGTCATTCTTTGCCTATGAACAATCTTAGAGCTGCGGTCTGGTAGGATTAGAACAAAGTTACATGATACCAAGAGAGCAAAATCTCCTTGAATGGTATGGCCACCTAAGGAGCCTTAGATATGCTGCCTTCTGATAGAGAAAGGACTAAAAGCGCGTGTTGTCACCTTTGGGGGTAGTTCCCCACCACCTCTCCTTAGGGTGGTCTAAAGGCAGGTACAGAAATCTAGTTCTTCTCCCTAGCCTTTATGGAACTGATTAGGTTCATTATGAGTTTTACAATTGTGCAGTGTCATGTAGGCACGATTAGTTAAGGATGTTATGTGTGGTCACGTTTTATGTATATGATCATATTTTCTGAGTGTGACCACGTTTTAGGCGTCCCAAGTTTTGTCAACGATTTTGATCACTGAAAAGGACAGAATAATGTTGGTCCTTACTTGACTCCATCTATATAATGAGGTCCTTAGCATCATTATGAGAATCATTACTCTCACACTCTCCTAGGTCAAATTGATAGTGAAGTAGTACCGTGAGGAAAAGGTGAAAAGAACCCCATCGGGGAGTGAAATAGAACATGAAACCGTAAGCTTCCAAGTAGTGGGAGTTGAACAAAAATTTTGTGTCCCCCTCGGTTTATCTCTGCACGATGCAGATTGCACACAACGCATGACATATGAGCGACACAGACAACAGACGACGTTGATTAAGTTACAGAGGAAGACCAAACCCACCGTCGTCGTTGTCTGATGATCAGACTGTGATCTAGAGACAAAATTTATCTTAAATCTCATCTATTTTCTTTAAAATTTATTCGGCCATTTAGATCTCTGATTTTGTTTTATTAGTTTGTTGTTAATTTTTGGATTCCGATTTTGGTGAGTTCAGCTTGGTGTCTAATTGAGATTATCTATGGTTTTTGGGTTTCTATTGTCCCAACGGTTTGTCCCGTCCAAACAGCAGGATGAACCATTCCGTCCGCACGAATTTTCCTATTCCCGCAGGACAGGATGAGACAATAATACGTGAATAACAACAATTCAAATACATAATTTGTCGGGATGATACATACTCCCTCTCCAATGTCGAACCTATACGAACACTTTATGTAGTTTTAAAACATACATAGACGTGCTCTTTAATTTTATTTTACATACAGTTTTTCTCTCATAGCCTACAATTATTTTAAGTAGAAATTCAAATCCTCAAAGTACTGACATATATACAAGTTATAGTAGGTAAGTAAATAAAATAAAAATATGATAAATACATATTTTTTTCAATAGCGAAGTGTAAGTTACGAGGGTATTTTAAAACTAGATGAGATGTCTGTGTAATTAAAGCAAACTGCATGAAAGGAAGTTACACTCTATGGGGATTGGTGGATGTTGTTTAGGGGTCTTCGGGTAATGTGTATTGAACGACCTAGTTTATGGACAAGTAAGCTTGAGAACACGAAATATGTGTGTCTGAAAAGGTGAAAAACAAGCACCTTAGATCCACCTCAAGAAGGTAATAAAATACCTATTTCTATAAGATTGGTGAGCGCTTCAAAGTGTATAAAATTTACTTTGCCAAGGAGAAGATGCGGGTTCGATTCCCTCTATCCACCCAGTATCATGATAATGGGTAAATGTTTATAATTTAATAGGATAAAGGATTATGTCTAGTTGACTGTGATAGGATAGTGGACTGATCCTTTTAATCCAGTCCATATAATGTCTTTTTTGGGAACTCGAGGAAATCCCCCATACATGGTCTTACGACTTTGCGGGACTTGTGTTTTTGGTAAACAGTTTCTCGGGCCTGGTCACTGCGCCCCCTTTTGTGAGGAGACGATTCATGAGGAAGTGAGATCTCTTTAGGATCTACTCCAGCGTTTAGAAATTGGTCAATCGGTAAAAGGCTTACGGTGGATACCTAGGCACCTAGAGATGAGGAAAGTTCAAGATGTTGGATGAGAATAGTGTTTAAGGATGAATGCACATCTTTGAAATACAGAAATCATAATGGATAGATTATTTTTAAGAGATAAATTATTAATTAGTTTAAAAAATATGTATTAGATAAATAGTTATTTTTATTTAGTGTAATTAAAATAATTTGTGAGTTGTCTAAAATATCTTAATTTGCAATGTATTTTAATATTTTATATTATTTAATTAATAAATTAAATAGTAATGACATCAATTATCTAAAGTAGTTATAGATGTTACGGATAATTTTTTTTTATTTAGTTACAAATTTTACCGTTCATGTTTTTCCCCAAACTTAGGCTCCGTATATTTTCCATCAAATTTTACTGATTATAATTGTATTAAATAAATGTTAATACAATATTAGAAGTATGTATGATCTTAAGTAAACGTTAATGCAATATTATCTGATATTTTAATACTCTATTTAATTCAATATTAAATCATTCTAAAACGTTGTTAATATTATATTATTTGATTGTTAATATATTTGTTATCATATCTTTAATAAACATTAATATCATATTATGCGTTAACATTCTAAATATTATATCATATTTATTAGTGTTTATATCATATATTGAATAAACGTTAATATCATCTTACATAAACTTTAATACAATATTATTCATTATCATAAATAAATGTTATAACATATTATCTGATCGTTAATATATTGCTTACGTTTCCTCATTATAACAAAACGTTCACTTAATATAATAACCACCTATGTTTAAAAAAGTTATCATATTTAAATATGAAAAAATAATTAAAATTTTTGAATAAAAATATGAGATTAGAGTATTGTGGACAAATCATAAAATTTAAAGAAGTTATCATATTTAAATTTGAAAAAATAACTAAAAAATTAAATTATTGTTTTTAAATAATCAAATTATTGTTTCTATAAATAATTGGGCGGGCCAGCCCAAATTTTACTAACCCCGTCGGTCAGCCCAAAAAGATTATTAGGCTGGGCCATCCCGTTTTATGTCTCTGTTAAATCGTTCCGAGTGGGAGTCGCGTGTTTCGTGAGGGTGATGGATGATACGGGAATTTGCAATAGTTTTGCAACTGTAGTAGATAACTAGATAAGATTGTTGCAGTGCCGATATTTCGCTGGATAAGTAAAGGCCACTGTCAGTGTGTTGCTTTACTGAACGAATTTTGCAGAAGAGGAAGCCGAGAATGTCAGGTGCGGTGAGTCTAGTTCTTGGGTCGTCTTCGGTTGCCATGGTAACCCAGACCCAATATGCTGGTAAAGTGATGGCAAGCATGAGAAGCAGCGAAAGCAATAATCGGATCCAATCGTTGCAACTGGGATCGGCATTTGGTGCGTCGAAATCTAATTGCAGTTTCTGCTGCTTGTCCTCATCCTCCGTTGCCAATAAAACAGCAGTTGCTGCTTTCAACACAGACACTGTCAGTTCTGGCGATTTGTCAGACAAGGTAAGCTTCAGCTTCCTCTCTAGTATAGCGTGTGTTGCCATGGGAGAGTACGCTGCCTATTTTTCTCGATTATCCTTACGATGCATAAAAACGTATATAGATGGGAGAATTCACAGCGTTTTCATCATAAACGTGATTCCAATTTCTCAGATTCTTTTTCCGTTTAGAATTTGGTTTTCGATTAGAGATCATGATGAGATTTTTGGTTCCAATCTCAGTTATCTTCTTAAATGGAATGCATGCAGAAACAACCCAACAGGTATCATTTTGTTGTTGCAAATGCAAAATTCATGCTGGACGAGGAGGAGCATTTCCAGGAGCTGATGTTCGAGCGGCTACGCAACTATGGAGAACGGGATAAAGAACAGGACTTCTGGCTTGTCGTTGAGCCCAAGTTCTTGGATAGTTTTCCTAACATTACCAAGAGATTAAAGAGACCTGCTGTTGCTCTTGTTTCAACAAACGCACCGTGGATCACGTAAGTTTGAGAATTCTATCAAATTTTAAGTGCTTCTTAGTTTTTGATTCTTGATGAATTTAATTTAAAATGCCTGACGCATATCCCCTATATTGTGGTTGAAGAAACTTCAAAGTAAACCACTTGGTAGGTACTTGGTAGTGTAGTAAAGTTGTTTGCATGGTTGACTTCCCTTGATTCTGTCCTTTTGATGGTAGCTAATTGATGATAATTGTTATGTTGGACTACTTGCCAAGCATGTCTGTAGTCCCAATGTGTATGCTCAATGAATAGAAACTAATGCGCAAGACATTTCTTTGTCTCAACTATCCATTTTTAGAAATGTTTTGCAGCTTGTATTACAAACCTGGCCTCTGCTGGCTTGGTACTAGTTAGTGGTTAGCTATCATAGAACGAACCAGCTTTCCAGTACTCATTCATACCATTCGATGGCAAGTGTGCATCTTTCCAAGAATCCACTCATTCTCTCATCATGAAAGTATGAATAAAATATTATAATTTAAGACACATGGCAGTAAACAACTTAAAGGATTACTGACGTTTCATTACGCCACAAGTACCAGAAATTTTTTCGAACCAGTGACCTGACCTTCTATGCATCTTAAATATTACAGTCTTGCTGCACATCTTTCGGTGTATATAGAATTCAATCTAATTTCAGTGGTTGATCTGTTCCATCATCTTTTATCCTTCTCATTTTTACAGTGTGTCAAGAATTATACATATCATGTACCAGGACAGGAGTCTTTCTGATAAATCTTCTCTTTGGTATTCATATGCTAACATGTAAATTCTAATTCACTTACGTCAAGTAAAACTTATACGGCCAAGTCGTTCAACATCCAATCTGTATTTGCTCTTGCTCTTATGGTGTCGCAGGTACATGAAATTACGACTGGACCGAGTTTTATCAGATAGTTACGAAGCTGACAGCTTAGAAGAAGCATTGGCTTCTAATCCTACCGATCTCAACTTTGAGATGCCAGCAAACTGGGTGGCGCCATACTCAAAGTATGAATCTGGTTGGTGGCAACCCTTCTTGCCCCAAGTAGTAAAAGAGAAGGCTCAAGTATGAGTTGGTTTTCTTTCTTGATTAGTGTTATTTCTTACATATTTCTATCAGCATTGAATTTTCTCAGTATATTGTTAGCTAGTGATTGAAGTTGATGAGGATAGCATAAGACGTTTTGAGAAGGCAACTGATTAGTTGCTTTAAGAGTTTGAAATCTAAATAGTAAATATCCTGCAGTGCCTTTATCAATCTGTGGTGAGAGGGCTGTCCGATCTCTCTTGTCATAGAGGTAGGCGATCTCTCTTGTCATAGAGGTAGGCGATCTCTCTTGTCATAGAGGTAGGCGATCTCTCTTGTCATAGGTCATAGGTAGGCGTGTTCACGTTTCGATTTTTTTTTAAATAAAATATCAAACCTAACTGAAATTTTGGTTCGGCTACATTACTGAATTGAACTGAACGGTTGTGAAAAAAGAATTGAACCGAACTAAACTGAAAGTATCGGTTCGGTTTTGTTCGGTTCTTCGTTTCAACTTAGTAATTAAAAAATATTTTTTTAAAAAAAATTCAAAGGAAATTACAAAAAAATAATATGAAGCTAAAGTTTAATTTTGGTTCTGTTCGGTTTGATAGAAAATTAAAGTTTCGTTTCGGTTCGGTTTGATTCGAAAGGTGCCAAAATTTTGGATAGAACTAAACTTTCGGTTCTTTAATTCTTTTCAACCGAATCGAATCGATCGAACCTTGAAAAACTCGGATAGAACTAAAATTTTGGTTCTTTAGTTCTTTTAATCCTTGAAGAATTGATCGAACCGGTTATATTTTGTTCGATTCGGTTCGGTACACCTCTAGACATAAGCTAAATTTCTTTGAATCTTTGGGTATCAGGCATCAAACTTAAAATTTCACACTTTGATGAGTTGTTTAGATTGAAGTCTCTCGTGTTAATTGTTATGTTAAATCCAGAATCATGATATCATTTTTAATAGTTTAGATCTATGTATAAAAAACTTACAACAAGAAGTCAATGAATATTTTGTAGTAAATATGAATTTAATAGTCCAGATCAATGTTGTCAAATTCATAATCCGGATCGTACGATCCTACGATCCCATTACCTCCAAACGATCTAGATTGAGTATAAAATCGTAATCTTTATTCATTAAAATGCTTGAGTGAGAAAAATATTTTGAGAAATTTATAAAATTTTATGTTTGGGATCTTGCTTGGATTGACTATTTTGAGATATTATACATTCTAATCCTTTATAAAGTAGAATAAAATTTATTTTCGTCGTTTAATTTTAGTTAGAAATAGTTAATTTGTTTAAGGATCACAATTTATTTTAATATTATAATTATTAATATTTAGTATGATCTTACAATTCTCGATCTGCACTAACAATCTGATTTAGAAACACCCCTTCACCTGGGTAAAAAATATGACTTGACAATCTTGGTCCAGATTAAGGAAATATGCAACCGGACATATGCAACTGGACAGGAGATGGAGTTCTCAAAAGAGGTCCTAGAGATATTTCCTCTACAAAAAAAAATAAAAAGAAAAGAGAAGAGAAGGAAAAATTTCTCTGACACCCAGTGTAGTTTGTTTAAATGACGTCTCTTGTTTAAAAAATGATAGGACGCCTCTATTAAAAAAAGACATATAAGTCTGTAATGTCGTAAACATGATAATACAATTGTGGAGAGACAATATTAGTCATATAACTGATGTGACCTCACTATTTTTTCTGACTTAAAATATAAATTGAATTAAAAAATTGAGTTTTGCATATATATATATATATATTAGGTGAATTCGGATTTAAATACAACAAAATTATTTTAATGTTAAAGAACTAAGAAAAAATGAGGCTTAATTTTAATATTATATGTCATTTAAACTACATTAGTTTGAATTTAATGGTTTTAGATATTTTGGCATTGAAGTTTATCATGAAGAGATGTTTGAGTCATTTTTTAAATTAGAGTGATGTCTATATTTAAGTAAACTACAGTGGTATCAGAAGAATTTTTTTCAGAATAAAAAATATGAATGTACTTGGTCAGCGAAGGCTATATTATCGAACTGGATCGAACTAGTTGTGAAGAAATAATCGAACCAAACCAAATCGAAAGTATCAGTTTAATCGATTCTTGGCTTCAACCTTAGTAATAAAAAAATATTTTTAAAAAGATTTAAAGGAAATTCGTAAAACAATATGAAAGTAAAGTTTGGGTTCGGTTCTGTTCAACTTAATAAGAAATTATATAACACAAAATAAAAAATTATTTTTCCTTCACTTTTTACACGTGATGTAAGCTCAAATACACTGTCGATAGTAATAATATTTAGTGATGGGAAAATATTTGTTGCACCTTGAGTAACATGGTTCTTAGAATCGAGTTCCCATACAGGATCGTGGAGAGGTTTTGAGAATTAGATTGTAAGATTGAATTATAGATCGTAAGATCTATGATATGCACCTAATATTGTAAAAAACATAGTTTACCGAACCACATATTAAAGTTCTTGAATATAATTAAAGAATAAATGGTAAATTTTATTATTTTATTAAGTGTTATTTGTATAAATAAAATAACTAAAAATTGAACAATTGAAATGAACACTATATTATTTTCTTATGAATATCTTACAAAATTATGTTTAATGAGATTGTTAGATCATAGTGGGATTATAAGATCCTATCAATCTTAGATAAAAAAAATATAATATGATCGTAATATCCACTCACGCTCATATAATCTGTATCGAGAGTTTAACAACCACCATAAATATTAAGTCATTCAACAAATCTAAGATACTATCTATGCCTTCATCTTGGTGTCATCTTTGTTATTTTCTTTGGCACTTTAGATAGAAAAATTATTACGTGCAATGTATATTTTTATTACATATGATAATTTTTTATTACCTTAATAATGTAAAAGTTTATTACATGTAGTAAGCTTTTTATTATTACGTGTAATAATCTTAGACGAGCTCATACCTTCCTTTGCAAGATGAAGGCACAAAAAAATGTATTGGAGTTGTTGACGCAGACTCTGAGATGGGAAAATTATCCAAATGACGAAAAATGTGTGGGGAATGCCGAATGACACGATGCACCAGAAAATTTTCTCTTAGTGTATCACAGTGCTCGATAGTATTTTTCTTAATGTAAATGAATGTTTTTTCTTGATAATCCAAAGGTGCCTATGCATTTAAAGTAAAATTAGTAAAATAGGCATCAATTTACGCTTTTTTGTTTGTATTTTTTAGGCAAATAACATAATTACAGTACATAATTAAATTTTAATCAAGTTTCTGAAAGAAAAAATAGATTTTGTCAAGTTTGTTCAAATTTTCAGTTTTTTTTCATAAATGACATTTTATCATATATTTGAAATCATTAATCGGCAACTCCAATAAATAAGGAATATACATTCCATAAACTATAAATTTAAAAACTCATATCTCCTCATTGATGTAATTTGATTTACTAACAAATATTATTATTTTTAAAAAACATCTATTAAATCAATCAAAATATTTATCTCTCATATTTCAAATCTCAACAAATCTACTCTCTCTCTCTCTTAAAATCTACGCACTACTAAAAACGTACAAAACTATAAATAAGTATGTACAAACAATAAAATGATGAATAAAATTATGTCATTTACATGCATATTTACATGTTAACGCATAAATTGAATCGGATTTACATCCAACACATTTTTACATATCATTTTATTGTCAATAAAAATATGTATTAACATATAATTTGTATATCATACCTAAAAATATTATTTTCAATAAAAAACCATTCAAATGTTATTTTGGGAGAGAATGCATGTCTAATTAATATGTATTGTGTAGAAAGTGAAACAATCAAGGATGTTTCCAAATACATGAAGAATCAAAAAATGACTGAATCAAACAAAAACAAATCATCCAACTATATGTACATGCATGGGCGATCCCACCCACAAGTAAAAGGGGCAATTGCCCCCTTTGATTTTTTAATTTTATGACGTTATATGTTTAATTATGTAATATGTGTCAAATTAGTATATAATATACTATTTGTGCCCCTTTAAATTGGTAGAATTCTAAAATTATATAATATTCACCCCCTTAAATTTATAAATTTATCAAATTATATACTATTTCTCACTTTCAAAGTTTAAAATCACCAAATTGTGCTGTTTGACCTATACAAATTTGTAAAATCATCAAATTGTATATGGTGGTCTTACTTGTTTGATTTGATTTTCTATAAATAATGTTATGTTAGAAGTGATAAATATAATCTAAAGTATAAAATATTCTTTTATTATCATCAAATAACGAGAGTTTTGGGAAAAAAAAGTTGTCCCTTTAAGAATACCTCTAGCCTTGCCCTTGTGTACACGTAAATAATTGATTATAAATAACTAGCATGGCTTAGTTTCAGTATTAAAGTGTGTTTACAGTAATTACACATTTTTTAAATGCATAAATCTTATTTACGTGTATTTATGTATTAGCATGAATACAAAGTCTTTATCCATTAATAATACAGTTTCTCTATATCAATGAGTAATTACATTAATGATATTTTTTAATGAAGTAAAAATTCAATTAACATGAATAAATGTTATTATGTAATACCATGACATGTTCTTAGTGTCAATAACTACTAACATCTAAAAAGTCAAATATTTTCATGATATTAAAAAATATAATAAAACCACTCAAAAAAGGGAGATCTGCGATATTCAAAAAATATGAAAACATAAATATAATAAAAAAATAAAAAATAAAGCAGAAGAATAATACATGTAATAAATATAAACATATTTCCGTATATAATATATAATCTTAAGTGTCGTTACCTTGCATATATAATTATTTTCCGTATATAATATATAGTATTAAGTATAGTAACCTTACATATATAGTTTGTTATGGGTATTCCCGGACTACCGATGACATGATGCCATGTGGCATGCCACGGCAGACGTTTCTACTTACCTCTAGGAGGAGGAATAAGAGAGCTGAGCTCCCAAAAGGGAAGGAACTGACCTCACCGTGTCGATCGCCAAAGGATCTCAGGAAGCATCGACCAACATAAACTAGGAGACTTCGAGGGAAGGTCTGACGTAAGATCTCAGCTAGCACCGTGCTAGGCATCATCATTATTAACTGAAAGTAACGCTCCACGCGGCGTTCCCCCATTTACAACAGGTACTAGTCGACTCCAAATCGCCATAATGAAGCGTCGAGTCAGCCACCAAACGGTCACATCCACCATGCTCGATAAGACTAAAGGCAAATCAATATTTAATACACGTTCCCTCATGTCATCTTGGGAAACAAAGGCATTTAATGCCACAACAACTCATCATGTAGAAAAGGCTATCACCTTGAACTAAGGCTTACTCGACACACATCCATCTCCCAAGACCAAGTATAAAACCTCCCATCTATAGACAGTGTGAGGTACGCAACTTTATCCTATGGAAAACTCTGCCAAATTGTCTCCAGGATATTGACTTAGGCTCTACGACGAGGAAATCACCTCTGGTTCTCTTCTTCTTTAGAGTTCTTCCTTTGTGTTGTGTGGATTTTAGAATTAGAGGATCCCTGTGTGGGGGAGAGATAGCACGCCATCTTACAACAGAGACTTTTGGTAACAACATTTGGCACTGTCTGTGGCAACGACGATAAGAGAATGGCAATGGTAGACGAGCAGCCGATAGAACAGCCACGGGGGTGAACTCATGGAACCATTGGAACCTTTTATTCTCTCACCAGAACAGTAGGAGAAGACGGTCCAAATCAGGTCGATGCTCCCCCTAGAGTAGAAAGAGGAACTCACGAAGTTCCTCCGAGACAACAGTGACGTCTTTTCATGGACCCACGAGGACATGCCCGGCATAAACTGACGCATTATCACCCACTACCTTAATCTAGACTCGAAGTTTAAGCCAGCCACGCAGAAAAGGAGGAGTGTAAATGCATAAAGAGACGAAGCCATCATTGTGGAGGTGGAGAAATTGCTCTCTGTCGAGTTTATCAGAGAAGTTCAATGCCCAGAATGTTTGGCTAATGATGTATTGGTCAAGAAAGCGAATGTCAAGTGGAGGGTTTGCATAGACTTTACGGATTTAAATAAAGCATGTCTTAAAGACAACTTCCCTCTCCCCAACATAGGCCAGTTGGTCGATGCCACGTCGGGACACAATTTACTTAGCTTCATGGATGCTCATTCTGTTGGAAATGTGACGCTTGCACGGCGTAAGCGTGGGGATTTTAAAAATTTATTAAAAACCAATCTTTTTCAGTAGAAGAAAATAAACGTGACGCAACGGTTTCCAAAATAAAAACTTTTATTGAAAAATTCTTTTCAATCAGAGTCCATTATATATTTATATTAAATCTAAGACATACATGTATATAAATTATATACATCTTGTAGTCTATATCAAGCGTCCTCGCAAACCAATGATCATGCGTTTCCACAAACAACGAACTTCTAGATCCACACCAAGATCTTCTAAACCAATCCTCAAACACACTAGGACGCGTGTGGACAAATAAAATATTTCAAAGATAATTTTCCAGTCCCTAAATGTACTCAACACATGAGATCTAGAGATATACTGAGAATAATTAATTTAGTGAGACAATCATCTGAGAGAATACGATGATAATTCTTTCAGAGTTTTTGATTAACTTTTAATCACAGAGAGTTCACCCTGATAGCAACTGTATTCTTAACACTCAACCAACCCTAAGACCATTGGAATAATATTTATATTAATTTCTTGGCACATCAAATTTTTAGAGATATACATACAATAATATTTAATCATCAAATTATCATTGCAGTAGGACCCACTACAATTTGGCATACAACTGCAATGCCACACGACACTGCAGTTGCCGTGAACTAACATATTACCTCACGGCAGCGTGTGCCACGACACTAGTATAGTGCCATGTGGCACTACAGAACTGCACGCCTACTACTGTAATGTCATGGCACTATAGTAGTCATATCAATCTATGATTCACAATCAGTGATTGATACATGATAATTACTACGAATTAAATATTTATTTTAATCAGATCAATATCCACATATCAGATAATTCAAAATCAACTTATCTGATTATCTCTATCAACTTGCATATATGTTAGTTCACAAATAACAGGTTTAGTTGATTCAAGTTCTGAATTATTATCTAATAATAATTTAGCATTATTTAATTTCATAAATTAGATATACTGTTTTACTTATAATTAGAAAATTAATCGATATGATTATTTACATATAATTCCTGAAAATTAATATAAATAATTTAATTCATTAATTCTTAATTAATTAATCACACATAATTATCTCATAATTATGTACCTGCCCCAGAAATATAATTCCTTTTATAAGTTAGTCATTTTCTCATATCCTAAAATATTCATACCTTAAACTGTGTAGTAGAGAGGTGACTTGGGGACCATGGACATATAATCTTAAGCCTTAATAGACCATATTATTAATTAAAATTTTTAATTAAATAATCTTATTTATTTATTACATTATTGCTCCATCATAAATATGAAATTGAATTCTTAGAGATTATAGAATGTATTTACAGAATATTCTCGTGTAGTCCAATGATATAATCATTTCACGTAATTCTTCCCTCCAATTATTGGTTAATAAATTCGAGTCGGTCAAAATTATCATTTTACCCTTCAAATTATCTTTTGTTCCTTAAGTACCATTAATTCACTAGTGAATGACTACTATATAATCATATTATAAATTTGAGTTCAATAACCATTCAGTTCCATAATTAACACTTAAGAGAATCAATATACGATCCCTTAAGAAAACTTAGATTCCAAATCTTGTAAGATCATGTTCACAGCCATCCATATCACTGAATCTCCAAAATAAAGTCACTAGCATATTTTACAAAAAAAACTTAACGAGTAAATCAAAATATTCAATAGACATGTATAGGAGTTCATGATTACTCGGGATTCAAAATGATCTACATATGTTCATGAGATTGATGTGTATTAAATATTTATGATATACGGCAAGTTAACAAAGATATTAATTCACATCGGTCCTATCATGTATAATCTTATTTTATAAAGTACATTCACTAATATGTCTATCCACATCAATTATCTGGATCAATCTATAGCTCGCCTCTCCCAAAATCTTTCATTTGAAATTTCTCAGCTAACCACCTCTTTATCTTAGATCAAGTTTCCACATCATTCCTAATGAGTAGAATATCGCCAACATAAAGAGCTAAAAAACCAGATGTGTAACCATATGGCTATTGTACAGAGTGTTCACAATTAAACACCAAATGTATTAACCTTTTAAATTAGGTAAATCATGAAGTAAGAAAATTAAAAGTAAATATACTTTAAAAACCAAATGTTATAAACCTAATTAACTTATACAAAATTTCTCAGAAAAACACAAAAAACAGACAAATATCACAAAAATAGACATGAATTAGAGATTGAAACCGACGTCGCAAGGAAAAACAATTATTCTGAGATGCGAAATTGAAGTGGGAAGTGCTAGAAAACTGAGCTGAAAGACAAAGAGATGTAGGAGAGAGAGAGAGAGAGAGAGAGAGAGAGCTGCGCGATATTGCTACAAGCCGAAAGAGAGAGAAATGCTAGAGAAATCTGTGAGAAAAAGCTGCTACCTTGACACGCTGGGACGACAAAGCTGTAAGAAGCTACTGCAGAGAGGTTCGCAAGAGAGAGTGAAATAGTGAGATTCAGCCAGCAATATCCCTAGTCTTTGACGATTGTAGAGAGAGGCGTTGAAGGTGAGAGAGCTTAGTTGAGAGGTTGAAGAAATAGGGCTTTAACTGTGAGGGAGTCTAATTTTTTACGAGTTGGATGTTTTTGTTCCCACACTACCCCACAAAATTTAAGCTTTTCTTACTTGAGAGTGCTTAACCTAGTGAGGAATACTTCATTTCAAAAGACCTATTTATCAGCTTCGTTGCGGAGAGATGAGAGAACATAAGTGCTTCGTTAGGGAGAGAACATAGGTGATTCGGTGAGCCCTAAGATTGCCCTCTCCTAAGACACCCCAGGAGGAAGAGGATATGAGAAATGTTCCTTATGCTTTAGCTATTGGTAGTCTCATGTATGTCATGTTGTGTACGAGACTAGACATCTGTTATGTAGTAGAAATTATCAGTCATTATCAATAAAATTCAGGTTTGGAACATTGGATTTTAATAAAGCATATTCTCAAGTATCTTAGGAGAACGATAAACTATATGCTTATTTATTTAGGATGAGGTCTGAACCTCACTAGATATACTGATTATGATTTTCAATCAGACAGAGACAGTCGAAAGTCGACGCCTGGCCCTAGGCGGAGAAGCTGTAATCTGGAAAAATGTCAAACAATCCAGCATTGTATATTCCACTACGGGAGCCGAATATATAGCGGCTTGTGAAGCTGCGAAAGAAGTGGTATGACTCAAAAAGTTCTATACTGATCTAAAAATAGTTTCAGATATAGACAAGCTATTAATCCTATACTGTGACAATAGTGGGGTGGTAGCTAATTCTAAAGAACCGATGAGTCACAAGAGGGGCAAGCACATAGAAGGAAAATATCATCTTGTAAGAGAGATCATGCATCAAGGGGATGTGACTGTTATGAAGATAGTGTCAGATCAGAACCTGACTGATCATTTTACCAAGACACTTCCTGCGAAGTCATTTGAGGGACATGTACGTAACATGGGGTTGAGAGAGACGCCATATTTACTTTAAGACAAGTGGAAGATTGTTGGGAGTAATACCTTCAAAGTATGTGTATTGACATTTTAATATAAAATTTAATGGAAATACATTTTTCTTATAATTGAGCTTTTAAATTATTGTTAAATAATTTATGTATATATCTGAAAGTTCCATATTCATTAACGAGACAATGATCTTGTATTAGTACGTGATGATTAATATCATAAATAGTGAATAAAATTGTCAACAACATATTAAAATACGAAATCTTTAATGATTGGTTGCTAGTACGATTCTCTAAGCATTATCTTTGATGTATTTATAAACACAAGCTTCTTCAACATTTTGCTCGAAAGCCATGTGATTCAATAATCTCATCAAATGTAAAATTTCAAGATCTAGATTCTTGCTTTATTTCATAAATAGATTTAAGCAGCTTGCATATTTTCTTATCTTGCCCTTTTTTCACGAACCCTTCTGGTTGCATCATATAGATGCTTTCTTTAAGAGAGTCATTCAGAAAAGTTGTATTGACGTCCATTTGCCATATTTCATAGTCTAAACTGGCGGCAATGGACAAAATGATGCGTATGAATTTTAACATGGCAAAGGGGAGAATGTCTCTTCATAATCAAAATAAGAAAAAAGTACAATAAACACGATAAAGAAACAAAGCTTATGTTTTGCCACTTGCCAGATGCCAGATGAGAGCTGTAAGTATTTTCTATTTTAGCAGAAAAGTTTATGCAGTTAACTATTAAGGGAAAAGACATTAAGTCACCCTCCTCACCTACTCGAACTCAACAACTCATTCAACATTCACTGTTTTGAGAGAATAAAGATAAGCGGAAAGTTGAATAGAGCTTCATGTTTTAGTTTTCAAGGAGTTTGGGTCTAACACGACTCAGATTCTTGATAAAAAATTGCAAATAGTATGGAAAAGGAATTATTCCTCAAAGGAAGAAGAATCAAAGAGAGGAAACAAAGCAGACAAAAGAAGAAGTAATAGAAATATTTTTTTTGTTAAACTAGACCCCTAGAATCATCATTTTACAGAAATGGACCCATACACTAATTTTTGTTTACCCTGGCCCTGGCCCACCTTCCACTCAAAATGCATTTGTGAAGTTACATATTTACCCTTCACCTCATTTCTCCTTCCGTATTTTTCTTTTTTTCCACTTCTTCATTTTCTTCTTCGTTTTCTCTTCATCTTCTTCTTCATCTTCTTCCTTCTTCATGCACCAACAAAATATTTATTTATTTTCTTCTTCCTGCTCATGAATTTTATAAGAATATTTATTTATTTTCTTTTTTTCTGAAACGTTGTTTGAAATTCATTTATTTTCTTTTTTTTGGAAAGCTTGAATTTTAGACGAAATTTGATGAGTTTTGTTAATTTTAGTTTTTGCTTAGATTTGAGAGAGAAACCTGTAGAAAGAGAGAAAAATTGGTTTTTGTTAATTCTGTACTACACGATGGGGCACACTGACGTCGTGGGGCCATCGTGTAGTCTACACAGTAGCTACACGATGTCAGTTTATCCCCATCCTGTAGTCTACACGATGAGTACACTCGCGCCGTGTAGCCATCGTGTAGGCAACACAATGGGAAACGTGCATCTTCTGTCAAGAATAGTTTTGAAATTGAAGAATAAAATATAGTCTCAAGTATTTAAGCACTTTGGGAAAACGTGCATCTTATTTAGAGATTTACTCGTGCAAAAAACCCTATCGCAGCCCAATTTCAGGCAAAAAAATACTGTTTTAAGCACTTTTGGAGGCCTGAAAGTTATTTTATTCATAAATTTGGGTACATGGGCTACACGGACTTCGTGTAACCATCGTGTAGTCTACGTGATGGGGGTACACTAGCATCGTGTACCTATCGTGTAGAGTACACTCACGTCGTGTACCCATCGTGTATTTTACACGATGACTACACGATGCCAGTGTACCCATCCGTGTAGACTATACGATGGTTACATGATGCCAGTGTACCCATCGTGTAGACTATACGATGCTACACGATACTAGTGTACCCGTCGTGTAGTCTACACAATGCCAGTACTACCGAAAAATCATCATGCGGTTACCTCCCAGCACTACTGAAAAATCTGAAGTAAATTAATTATACATAATTTGAAACATTTTTCTCATATCCTCAGTCATGGAACTACTAACTTCCTCAGCCATAAAATTGCATGTTAAGAATATTAGAAATTACTGATTAAAAAAAGAAAACCACGTGAATGACACTCCAAAAATGAGCTAGAAAGAGTTAAAAAAAGTGAAACGTCGAAGAAGAACTAGAAGAAGGAATTATTGCCAAAAAATGGGCAAAAACCCATTTCAGATCTGGTTTGTGGCTAGAACTAGTTCAGATATGTAAAATAGGCAAAAACTCATTTTCAGATATAGGCAAATCTGGTTTGTCTTGTTCAGTTGCAGAGATTCGACCATCTTCTTCGTCTTCTTTGGCAAGAACGCAAATGTCATCTTCTCCGGTTCATTCATGTCTTCTTTGGGTAAAAACTCATTTTACAGAGAGAAAGAGAGCAAAAGCACAAAGAAAGAGAGAATGGGGCAGATATTTGGATAAACAAAAATTAATGTATAAGTCTATTTCTGTAAAATAGTTATTCTAGGAGTTTAGTTTAACAAAAAATCTAATAGAAATCAAAGTCGTAATGATTGTCAACAATAAATTCCAGGAAAATATATAATTCTATAGTATCACAATGTTGGTTTATAAAAAAACTCAAATGGGAGAAGAAATATTTGGGAGAGTTGGACGAGATCTGTAAGTAACATTTTTAGTGCACTACTTAGTTCCGTCAAGTATTTGAGGACTGTTAAACTCTTGGGATCAAATTGGCTAATTCTTAAACATTAAGGATAAAATGATGCTAAATTATTACTTAACCTTAGAACTTTAGGGGTGTGATTTGAATTAACCCAATAAATAAATGACTTTCATTTTATAAGGAAAACTATTTTAAAAATGAAAAAATAAAACAATTATTTTATCATAGGATAAATATGTCTAATAAAAAATGTTATAACTTGTAAGGGGTAAAATTTATAGAAATCTAAATAATTAAAAATGTTAAAAAGAATTAGATTAGGTGTGTACACTATTATTTTATTTAATTTAATTTCTGTATTTGTTTTGTTTTGTCAAATAGTATAATTAACACTTAAAGTATCTCATTTTCTCGTAATTATATTTCTAACAACATGATCAAATACAACGAACGCGGAGGAATTAGAATGTCAAAGAATCGAGTTCTACATACTCTCGCCAAAGTTACAGCTTGGCGAAAGACATGGCTTTCTAACAAAGTTGCGGCAACCAGGAAGTGAAGAATTCTAGAATTAGGAGCAGAATTAATAATGCTCGCTGCATCATCTAGATGCTTCAGAGCTCCAGAGCTTCTGCAACCCAAGGGCAGTCATGTTATCTCTCTCAAGTCCAAATTCTCATGTTTTTGTGTTCGTTTTGGTAATCTCGATCGTTTAGCCAATGGCGCGGCAGCAATCAGCATCCATGGACGGCGTCTTCTTCTTAGCAGCAGCTGTAGTGGTATCTATGGGAATCGCATCTTGAACTCTCCAACTCCGCAACACCTCCGCCGCTACATTATCTCCTTCAGTCCGAATCCGAATCGATTAAGACATGCCCATGCTTTCCTATCCGACTCACCTTCTTCCTCCACCTCCTCTTCCTCTGGCAGAACACCTCCACCCGTTAGTCATTCTTCCAGTTCTTCATTTCCCCTCTCAATTTCAATACTTGTGAGTTCTCGTTCATCTTCTTTTCTTTTTTGAATTAATGGGATGCAGGGTTCGATGCTGGCTGGGGGCTTGTTTTTCTCAACGTCCTCCGCTAACAAAGATGATACGCCAGCCCCCAAGAACAAATCTGCTACTGCTTCCTCCACTAAAGAAGCACAATCAGACTCTCAAGTTGCTGACATGAAAATCCTCCGTACTCTTGCTAGTTATTTGTGGATGAAAGATAACCTCGAATTCCGTCTCAGGGTCATTGCCGCCTTGGGTTTCTTAGTTGGGGCTAAGGTCTGCCTTTTTATTTATAATTGCTCATCTGATCTTTTCTTCACTCTCTGTCCTCCCTGTTGCTTACCTTCTCTCTCGTTCAGGTTTTGAACGTTCAGGTGCCCTTCCTTTTCAAGCTGGCTGTTGACTGGTTGACCACTTCTGCCGGCAATGCCAGTGCTCTTGCTTCCTTTACAGCTGCTAATTCTACTCAAGTAGCCCTTTTTGCAACACCAGCTGCAGTTCTAATTGGATATGGCATAGCACGTTCTGGAGCTGCTGCTTTCAATGGTACTGCACAATACGCATGACATAGTTTCTAATACTTTTTGCAATGCTTTTAGTTTTCTCGACATTTGACAATGCATTACACTGGCTATTATTTAGTTTTCAATAAATTACATATACTTTGACTATTGTTCTGCCTTCTTTTACCATGTTTGATTTTCTATTTCATTGCTCATAATGCATTCATCACTGATGATGCAATGTGTACTTTGATAGAACTACGGACTGCCATTTTTTCTAAGGTAGCACTGCGCACCATACGATCAGTATCGAGGAAGGTATGCCCAAAATAATTCTTGTCTTACGTAATGTTATCTACCACACTGTACATTTTGAGCGAGCTATATTGAAAATAATCTACTAAAAATCATAAATTCCAGCGCATTATTTCCCATCTTTTACCCTTATGAGAGGCTCACATACCATAGTTCCTCCATATTATGCAACTTATGTAATAATTATAACGTTTTCAGGTATTTGCACATTTGCATGACCTTGATCTCACATATCATCTAAGGTAATACTTCTAGTTCTTGCTCACTTAAAAGCTCTTCATTCCAATTCCTTAAAAGGACAACTTGTTATAAGTCTGGTGATTGGTGTTTACATACTCGACTTAATTGTCCCTTAATGAGCTAAATCTGGTGTAAATACTTATTCTTGTATGCTATTTCACAATTTTTTTTAACCTTTTACCGATCAAGGAAATTTTTTTTCACAAATTTGTTTAGGGTTTGAAATATGAATATTTGGATACTCAAAAGATAGAAAAGTAAGAAAACATTTTTCTTGTCCTAGGTGAATGCAAAATATGAAAGAAAATATCTGGTGATGCAAGATGGGTTAGTAGGCTGATCTGGAGAGCAAACTATTCTACTATAGCAGGCAAATGTTCATCGGTAACCATTATAGGATTCCCTTTTTATGATTGCTCTACACATCAAGTTGAATAGTGAATGTCTTCTACCTATGTAAAGCCCGCTTATAACAATCTCAGTAGATAGGTGTTAGTAAGTTGAGATAATTGAACAAACATCATAATTTGACATTAACAATTCCAATGTTTTCATTTATCTTGTAATTAAGTGGTGGCAAACTCCTTATATTGAACCAATGTTGCATAGCTTTTTTATCTTTCTGAAGTTATGGTCCGCTCACAATAACAATACTTATGTTATAATAACAACTGCAAACTGTTCATTGTAAATTTTCTTAGAACTGTCTTCTTCTGTGATGGTTTGTGTTCTAACTGTTTTCATGTTATTTCCAGCCGAGAAACTGGTGCACTAAATAGAACTATAGATCGTGGAAGCCGTGCAATAAACTTTATTCTCTCGTCTATGGTGTTCAATGTCGTACCCACCATCTTAGAGGTATTGTTCTATAGCTTTTGTGGACATTGATGATTGAACTACTAAGCAATCATGAGTGTACGAAATTCCAACCTTCGATAGTCTGTATTTATTGAATAGGAAATCATTTATAAAATATGTACAATCTCTATTTTTCTTGGTACTTTTTCTGTACCACACAAACTGAGAACAGTTTGACATTCGTACTTGTTTTTTCTTTTCTTTTGTACCTTTCCTTTCCTGAATAAATCTAAGGAACCAAACATACATTCTTCCAGATTTCTATGGTTTCTGGTATACTGGCTTACCAATTTGGAGCTCCTTTTGCATGGATCACTTCACTGTCAGTTGCTGCATATATCTTTTTCACACTAATGGTGACGCAGGTACCTGCCATTTTTGTAGCCATTTCAGTGAAATCACATAATTCTTGAACTTTTTGCTCAATAACTCTTGGTCTTACTCTTTTTAATGGAATTCTCTATCTTGTGCTTCCTTTGTCTTTTCTAGTGGAGAACTAAGTTTAGGAAGGCCATGAATAAAGCGGATAACGATGCAAGTACCAGAGCAATTGATTCTCTCATTAATTATGAGGTAAAACTATGTGCCTGGTATAGATCTTATGAAGTGAATGATTCTTTCATTTTTCATTTAATTCTCTTATTCTGGCCCTTTCCGTTTATGAAATTTGGCCTCTTTCGTGTTTTATTTTTCCAGACTGTTAAATACTTCAACAACGAAGCATTTGAAGTTGATAAATATGACAAGTACTTAAAGAGTAAGTTCGAAATGCAAGATGTAGCTTTTATCTTGATGCGGTTTTTTATAGCCAATGATTTTTAATGAGCAACTTGCAATAGCTGGAAAAAATATATCTTCACATAGTCTTGATTCTAACCAATCTTTCCAAAAACAATGTTTTTACCGTACAATAAAAGAATACAGTGTTGTTTATATTTGTGGATCACCGTCTTTTGGAGGGAAGGGGTCAGATTTCCCTTGTGTACCTTTTACAGAGCCAGCTTTTAACAGAGCTGTTCGGATATGTTTATGTAAATACATACATGTGTAACTGAACGTCATTTAACTGAGTGGCCTATATTATGTTCATATCATATGTGACCTGCAGCTTAGTTTGTCGAAATTCTTTTCATACTTTATATACTGCCAGAAATTTGTCTCACACCTTCTGTTGAGTGTTGAGGATTTTAAAGACCCATGGCCCTTGCAGTAACATTACTTGGAAAGGCGGCTTTTGGAGTGGAGGAAAGTTTCACCCTTTGATTGATTATTAATCCCCCTGCTGATTGTTTTCAACTTTGGGATTGTTATCAAAACCATCTAAACGTGATGTTTCACCCTTTTAGAGTTATTTAAATTTCAAATTATGTTGTTTTTTGTATTATAGTATAACTGGAAATTAAGAAGTGTCATTCCAGTTTATATATTTGAAAATTTTATAGACAATGATTGATTTATCCTGGATGAACGACAACGACACTGGTGATTTTTTCTGTTGTATTTTGTTTTATCATGCTCCAAAGTTTTAAGTTGATTTTGAAACTTAATAAATTTCCAACTTTCAGTGACCTTTATACTTCTGTAAGCCCTTGGAAGATTCATTTAGCAATGTTCACCATCGCACTGTCCTAAGAAGCTACTTTCATTGGTTATTGATGATGTGTTTTGTCATCTTAAATTGCAGGGTATGAAGATGCTGCTTTAAAGACGCAGCGCAGTCTTGCCTTTCTGAACTTTGGCCAAAATGTGATATTTAGCACTGCTCTGTCAACAGCTATGGTGCTGTGTTCTCAGGGAATTATGAATGGCAATATGACAGTTGGTGATCTGGTAAATCTCTTATGTGATACACTAGTGCGTTATAAGGTTTGTTACTAGCAAAGCAGTTGAAGGTGGCCATGTGAATTGTAAATACACAGGTCATGGTGAATGGGCTTCTATTCCAGCTTTCCTTGCCTCTCAATTTCCTTGGTAGTGTTTATCGTGAGACCATTCAAAGTCTTATTGACATGAAGGCCATGTTTCAGTTACTTGAGGTATAATATATTACTTATGCTCATGACAGTATCTCGGAATCTCTTACCTGGTTCTTGCTACATTTCTGTGTCAACGTTATGTTCAGTAGTTCTTTTACAACTGCAGGAGAGGGCTGACGTTAGAGAAAAAGATGATGCAAGCCCTCTCAAGTTGGATGAGGGTAGAATTGAGTTCGAAGATGTACACTTCAGGTGATGACTTCTATATTCATGCCGATCCCTTTTGTCTAGTTTTGTTCTTTGGTGGTCTTATTTTCTTGTTTGGTGCTGGTATTGTCTCTAAATAGTTTATAGTTTTTTGGTTTCTCAAAAAAAGCCTATTACTTGACAACTCTCATATTTCACTTTAATTCCGTCCTTTTTTTACTGCTTTCAATGATGCCTTGCTGAATTTGAATTCTATGATTAGTTACCTAACAGAGAGAAAGATTCTTGACGGGATATCTTTTTTCGTACCTGCTGGAAAAAGTGTGGCTATTGTTGGAACCAGTGGTAGTGGTAAGCATTTTCTATGTCCGGTTAATTGACATAAATTATTCAGTCAAAATTCACTTACGATAAATTGATATGTAAATTGTAATAATACGCACACATGATTAAACAATTTTTCCAACTTTCCTGGTCAATTGACTCAATTCTACCCATACTTTATCCAATTTGTAAATCCTATTCCTGTGATGAGATGAGAGACTCTGGTTCAGCAAAAAGCACAATTGGTCATAGAGGGAGGGAGGGACCTTTTCACACGCTAGGGATCAATGTCCAAACCCCAGCTAACTTATCACTGAAATAAAGTCAGACGTTGCAGCAGTCCATGTCCTCCACAGAGCTTGCTCCAAAGAAATCATTAGGAATGACTAACCAAATTTTACCACTGCAATAAAGTTTGCAGCATCATTGATGTAGTAAAATTGGTTTCTGCATGCAGGCAAGTCGACCATTCTTCGGTTGCTCTTCAGGTTCTTTGACACCCATTCTGGAACTGTAAGAGCTGATTCTGTTGTTTTTATTTCTAGCTTATGTAGATCACGGTGTTAGTTTATTCATTTGTCTTTCCATTGACATTGAAGCCCCTTCCTTCTTTACTTGATTCTTGAATACTTACCTTCTGGCTGTTTAAGTATAAAAACGTATGCTGAATTTATCTGTAAATGGTTAACTACACAACATCACTATATTATTGACCAACAACTTATAGCACTTTTTAATTCGGATAGCCATTTGTATACTTTAAAAATGTATCCAATACTTTACCGTCACACAATTCCAGATTAAGAACCCTCTTGAACATGAAGATGCTTCCTCACAAGTGCATTCTAGCTAGTCAGAAACAAGAGTTTCAAAAGTCTTTATAGAGAAAAGAAGAAAAAGAAATAGTTACTTTTGCAACCCATGTGCTATAGTTATGTCTTACATATTTTGGCTTTCTGTTGGTATTGTTGGAATATTGTTTCACATTGCATGGCTTTGCCCCCGCTGTGTTGGTTAAAAGAGTTCAGTTCTCCTCTCCTAAACACCTAGGTTTTAAGAAGTGATAGGACTGGGCTTTTCAACTTGATAACAGAGCTTGGGCCATTGTTTGTGCCACTTTAGTTCGGCACTTTGTCCACTGCGTTCAAATTGTTTGGTATGCTGCTTAGTTCGGCTACCGTGTTGTGGTCTAGGAGGATATGTTGGAATGTCGTCCCACGTCGCCTAGATATGCTCATTCTCTGCTGGTTATAAGACTCTAGTACTCCTCTCCGGCCTGAGCTTTTCAACTCTGCTCCAGAGCTTGGTTGTGCTTTTGTTTGTGCCGCTTTAGTTCGGCTATTTGTTCCGCTTAGTTCGGTCTGTCTCATTATGCTGCTTAGTTCGCCTGTCATGATGTGGTCCAAGAGGGTGTGGTAAAATGTTTTCCCATATCGTCTGGCTTTTCCCCTGTTGTCTTGGTTGAAAGAGTTAGCCTTGGTTTGATGTAGTGATTGGGCTGGGCTTTTCAAGTGGTATGTCATTGCCTTTTTCCCGTAGTATCACTACAGTGATGATGGTATCACCACAATGGTGACGTCTTTCTACTGACTAATCCGCACTCTTTTATATCCATTTGAGGCTTTTGAGGTTTATGCATCTTTTTATTTGAGCAGCCTTGATTTTGAACTTGTTCATATAGTTCTGATGCGGAACTAACGGAATAGTATGGATGATGATTCACTTTTGCTCGCCTTAGATCATGTCTCTACACCTGGAGCTCATACCAATCCAAATGTTGATGGCGTTGGAGAGTTTAAAGACCTTGAGAAAAGAAGAAAAAGAAATAGTCACTTTAGATATGCTAATTCTATGATAACACAAAAGTTTAATGCCAACAAATATCAGATAGCTATAGAAAGAAAACTGTATGCTATATGAAGTCTAAAACAAATCTGATTCATAGACCTGATTGTCGCAGAAGACCCAG
This sequence comes from Datisca glomerata, assembly GCA_003255025.1. NCBI lineage: Eukaryota > Viridiplantae > Streptophyta > Magnoliopsida > Cucurbitales > Datiscaceae > Datisca > Datisca glomerata. The sequence continues at coordinate 218,088 of QANY01000291.1, read as the reverse complement.
TCTAGATCTAGAATTAGCTCTTAGTGGCATTTGAGTTGGCTCTCTTGATGGACACAATTTAAGTTAGATAAATATTGTAGTTCTAAATTACTAATGTACGCTGAAGACCCTTGAATAATCACATGAGTACGCTGTCCAATTATCTTTGTCAATTATTTTATACAGGCCCAATAAACTGTGTCAATCCATGTTCCTGGTTGTCCTATTTGGAGATTACTGGTCTTTGAGTTTGTTCTTGAAAGTACATGGGCATTCATGTACTTTATCTAAATTAATTCAGAGAGAAACTATAGCAAAGCATATAATGCTGGGTACTTTATCTAAATTAATTGACTTTCTTTGTTGGCGTTTATTATGCCTGGAGTTTCTGGTTCATTATCTTTTAGTTTTTATTCAATGGACAAAATTAGAATTGTTATTCATGGTTTTTCTAAAGAACAACCACTGGTTAGTTTATGACGGTGCATCATATTTTAAAAGAGGTCCTTCCTTTATGAAAATTTGCCCTTTGCAGATCCGAATTGATGGGCAAGATATTCGAGAGGTGACACTAGGTAGTTTACGGAAATCTATTGGTGTTGTACCGCAAGATACGGTACATTCGATTTACCAACTTCATATTCTTTATGTAGTTAAACTTTAATTCTTTGCAAATTCATGGATAATCAAGCAAAGACTTCTTAATGGACAGGTGCTTTTCAATGACACAATTTTTCACAACATTCATTATGGTCGCTTGTCGGCTACGGAGGAGGAGGTATATGATGCAGTAGTCTTCTTACATTTCTCATCCATGGGTAAATTTTCCTAATTTTACCTAATAGCAATCTCATTCAGGTGTATAATGCTGCACGGCATGCTGCTATTCATGACACTATCATGAGCTTTCCTGACAAGTATTCTACTGTCGTTGGGGAACGGGGGCTTAAGGTGAGAAGGTTCCTGATACTAAATATGCATGACTTTCTTTTTATTAGTGAGATATACTTCCTGTAAGGAGTCGGTTGTGAAGGATATTGAGTTTTCCAAATATGATCGGCACTCGGCAGAGTCCTTTGAAACCTACGATTAATATACAAAGAGTTATAGGAATAAACACCTTATGGTAGTCAGCTCAAGACCTCATCTTACAAGTAGGAGTTCGTGATCTCAAATTTATGGACCCATCTCACCTAGTGCCTAAGCATACTAAACAGAGACTTACATGCTCTCTTGTGGATTAAACAAATGCTTAAAAGATCTAGATACCTGAGTTTTAAAAGAAATAGAGAAAACTACACTTTGAGACCGTCATAATTTATTCTTATTGTCAATCTAGTCCTTGGATTTTTTATTTTGTCGAATTAACCCGTATAGTTACAAATTTAAAGCAATTAAACCATTCCGTCCATGCTCGTTAGCTGGTGCCGTTAAAGTCTACAATGTCGTTCTCAAGCCTCCTTCGCCGTGTCCTGTAATAAACTCTTCCATCACTACAATGTGATGTTCATGCAATGTTGAAGCAGATATCCAACCATTCTAAATGATGGTGAAGAGAATTGGTAATCCTGATGCCACTGCTACAAAACCACAACTGGAAATGACTAGGAAGACTATTTTAATGAAATTCTCAAACGTTTAGCACAAAGACCTCATAATTTTACAAAATTATCAGTTTTCTACATTGTACGACAACTCAACTCAACCATGGCCGTCTTTCCTACCTATTGTTCTGTGGGTTTGAAGAATACCAGAGATCTGCAATGCATTTTGGCATGGCCATGCCAGCATAGCCCAAAGGAGAATGAAGGCCCAGCCTGAGGTAAATTTCCGTAAACCCCGTGCTGCAGCGGCTAGGAAATTTGTGCATTGGAGGGTAATCCGATTGCTATTTAGGCTTAAAAACTATGCATGATAGAATTTTGTTTGGGTATATTTTGCTTCTGGAGATGAGAAACTTGCAGAATCAAAGGGGGACCTGGAAGCCGAACTTTGAAGCAGTAAAAGAGAAACTGAATGATGAGGAAGCGGATTCCTTGATGTTTAACATTGGCGCTAATACGGCGTAGTATTAAAGCAAAATCTTAGACATGCTATTATCTATCTTCACACCGCACGTTTATATGTGGTTGATGGCTTCAGCTGACGAACTTGAACGGTATTGAGTTAATTGCTTTAAAATTGTAACCATAAGGACTAAATTGACAAAATTAATAATGGAGATCAAATTGACAGCAAGCGCAAACTGCAAGGGCCTCCATTGTATTTTGCCCAAAAAAAGGAGTACACTACTGCATGTTTATTAGTAAACATAATGAACTTTGATGGAGAGACTGGATTTAGTTGTTAGTTAACCCTTGCAGAATTTTTTCATTTGGTGAGCAATGTTGAGCACCGTCATTGCAAGTTACTGATAATGACCAATTAACTGTCCAAAAGAACTATTATTTATCATCTCTTTCATTGCTTCTGAATATTAAATTGTTTGGCGAACACTCTGCAGTTAAGTGGCGGGGAGAAGCAGCGTGTGGCTCTGGCTCGTGCATTCTTGAAAGCACCTGCAATTTTGTAAGTATCTGATTCTCTTTGATGTGATGGGTTGGCACATCTGTTCAAACCTCCACAGTCATACCCAATAGGTTGTGGGTTTGAGTCACGTTATTCCCATTCCCTTTAGAATTTGCATGCCTGACAAAAAGAAAGTATATGATTCTCTTCATGCTGTGTAATATATTGGACTTTCTATGCAGCTATATATACACTCCCAGAAGTATTTCTCTGGTATGTATATGCATGCATTGTAAAATTCTGTATGCAGGGGAAGATTTAGCTTATGACTTGCCCCCCTCATTTTCTTTACCCTCTTAAAGCTGCCTACTCTCTTTTGAAACTAAAACTGTACTATAGGTTAATTTCTAAGGATTTTTTAGATTATTGTGGTTACTTTTTGCAAGTCTTAATTTCAACTACCAATTATGATTGAATGACAATGGCCGTTGAATTTATCAATTGTGTCGTTTGAATTGTTATTTACCATAATTGTGTCAAATTTGTTTAGTTACTTAACAATGTCAATAAATACTTGATAAATTCTTGTCATTGTAAAGCCTAGGCATTTTATTTTGTATTTGTACTTGGCTAATTTTCTTTATGGTATAGAATTTAATTAAATTTATACTGTTCCAGTGTTAGTTAATGCACGTATAATACGCATATATAAGATGAGTTATTGAAAATCGTTTGGAACTTTCCGCTTTCGTGTTATTCTAAAAAGTACAAAAATACACGTATTTTTGGTATAAACATGAATAATATGCCTATTATTACTACTGCTATTTTCTTAATAAAAACGTATTTTTGGTATTGTTCTTAAAGTAAAGAATGGTAGTGTTTTAGTCCAAAACAAATAAGAGATAATCGATAAGAATATCTATTACTACTACTGCTATTTTCTTAAAGTACTAGGTTGACATTCCTAACTTATTGAGACATAAACTAGTTATAGAATGCTGATAGCATGGCGTTTTGATTAGAGTAGAGGTCGTTGTCTTAGATCTCTATTTTTAGCCTTAAAGTTAAGAAGTTAAGGGCGAGGTTCAAACGAGGAAAGGCTTACGGTGGATACCTAGGCACCCAGAGACGAGGAAGGGCGTAGTAAGCGACGAAATGCTTCGGGGAGTTGAAAATAAGCGTAGATCCGGAGATTCCCGAATAGGTCAACCTTTCAAACTGCTGCAGATAATAGCTAATAGAATAGATGTGGATCGGGGCGAATGTCCGAATGGTAGTGTTTTAGATCTCTATTTTTGCACATACACTAACAATTTTATCTTATTTTTTTCTCTTCTTACTCTGCAAGAAATCAATTTACATCTCATCCTTGTCAATATAAGATTACAAAACTTGTTAATGGCATTCATTAATTTAGTGGAATGTAAAGTGTTTAGCATCATATATCTCTGCTTTTCAAAAGTTGAGAATGAGAAAATAAGTTTATGTTTTACAAAGATACCTTTTATTGAACTTAATATCCACAGGCTCTGTGATGAAGCAACGAGCGCACTAGATAGCACAACGGAAGCAGCGATCTTAAATGCTCTGAGTTCTCTAGCAAATAATCGGACTGCAATCTTCATAGCTCATAGGCTCACAACTGCTATGCAATGTGATGAGGTAAGCTACAAGAAATATATATATATATATATATATATATGCCTTTATAGAGTTGAATTCTTTTCCCACCTTAATGCTCATTTATCTTCAACGGCAATGAAGCATTTTCTCTTAGGCTACGTTTAGATATTGGAAAATAGGGAGGAAAGAAAAATGAAAGGGAAAGTAGGTGGAATGCGAGTGAAATAGAAGGAAATTATTCACACAGCGAAATTCACTCATATCACTATTTTCCTTTACATATTCTAAAGACTGAACAATGGGAATTGTAATTCTACGCATTTTCTTTTCCTTTTCTTACTAATTTTCAAGATCCACACATAGCATACATTCATTCCCTGTTATTTTTGACATTCACTTGATGCTATGTTCGTACCTCATAACTAATGACAAGAAAGATAGAAAGGAACTATAGAGAATTCCAATTTCATAATTAAATTTCAAATAAGTATGAAGAAAAAGATGAGAATGGAGGATTTGTACCACATTAATTTTCATTCACTTTTTTCACTTCAGCTAAGTTTGGTTCTTGAAAATCAGTAGGAAAGGACAAGAAAATATGAATGATTAATTATAAAATATATTGTTTGGAGTCTGAAATATGTAGATGAATATAGTCATATGAAAGAATGTTTACTACATTAATAATATTTTCCTTCATTTTCCTTGTAATTCCACTTACTTTTCCTCACATTTTTCTTTCCTTCATATTTTTCAAGATCCAAACATAGCCATCGTCTTTTCTTTTCTTCCCAATTCCTCATGGCGAAAATTTGCAAATGATATTCATTCCTTGGGCATGAATTACATTAGTGCATGTTCTCATTCTTTCCATTGCTTCCAAATACAATTTCACAGATAATAGTTCTGGAGAATGGAAAGGTGGTTGAACAAGGATCACATGAACTTCTATTATCAAAGCCAGGAAGATATGCGCAGCTCTGGGGACAGCAACATAACACTGTGGATGCACTTGATTCAACAATTCCATCTCAAGTATGATGATATTGCTTCTCAGATTATTATAAATACAAAAGTATAATAGAAACTTGAAAATTCAATTGGCAAATCTATCTAATATATTGAGTTGGGTTGCATCATCAGGTCAATAAATTTCAATTCTTGGCTAATTGAGATGTGTAGTTTGTAATATTCAATTTTAGCTCGTAAGTCAACAATTGAATTTCTTTTAATTCTCCCTCTTTAGCTGCTAGAGTGGTATGTAGAATTCTCCAACGTCTGTTTTGATTTGCAATTTTCCACAGAAAGAAAGAAAGCCAGAAAAGAATAAAGCATACTGAGACTTGAAAGATAAGCATGTTTTTTCTTTTGGGTACAAAAATGTGTAGCAGGCTTCACTATCCAACAGAGAACATTATCATCATCCATTATAATGTGGAGGTTTTTCTCATTGCATTTGTCCGGGTTAAAGGCCATGAGTATTCGAAGAGAATGATGAGACGTAAATTTATCATTTTTTTCAAGACTAGTAAGCAACTAGAGCACTAGAATGGACCTTATGGACCCGGGTCATCCTTAGAATGCATATCCTCAGCCTTCGCATTTTTGATAGCTGAGATTGATTGTGCTGACAAGCAATACTCTAACTATTGAGTCAAGTAGCATCACAGATAGAAACAATAGAACCTATCAAATCCATAGATTAAAAATTTAATGCCATTGATACAAATCAAACTCATCTAATGTCTTATTGATTAGTTTTTGAAAGTCTTTTTTTACTGTCTCCACACAATTCATTCGTTGCTCACTTCAATATTGGAGGTTATCCACGTTCTTGGAAAGATAATTTTACGTCATATTCGCCCCCTATTTTATTACTGTGTCAAGTAACTTCCTCGTTTCTATTTTTTTTATGTTTTTATTTGAGTAAAATAGATTTAATGAAAAGCATTTTACATCACTTATTTTCAAGTTTTATTTACATTTTTCCAATTAGTATTGTATTATCATATTCAATTCCAATGGTATAATTGGAAAACTGTAGAAATATACATAAAATGGAACTTTATCATAATGTACCTCTCTATACCAAACACGGTATATCATATTTCATCATAATCACATTCCAATAACTTGATTTAAAAAAAATAAAGAAATATGAGATTCATTTATTTATTTTGTTAGTTATATAAAAATAAAGAAATTTGAGATTGTGAAAATCTTGAAATTTTTCTCATTGTGGTAATGTAAGCTCCCAAAATTAGCACCTTACCTTTGGAGAAAGTTCGAATATTTTATCTTCTCATTTTGTCGTTTTATTTTTTACTTCCATCCCAAGAGTATAATACGATGACTTTTTTTTTTTCACTTATTCATATACATTTTTGCTTGATATTATATTTTATAACCTTATTGGTTATTTTTACTAATTATTTATCATAGGGGTGTAATTGTTTGATTTAGAGGGTTTTGAAAAACCAAATTGCACGTGCGGTTTTTTACAAAGAGAAATCGAATCGAACTGACAAATAATCTAAAATCGAACTAAATTATATCGTGAAAATTTGTAAAAATTGAACCGAACCAAACCGTGAAATATGTAGAACACATTTTTTAAAAAACTCAATTTCAATCTTAATTAAAGCCTTATAGACATTAAAAAAATTAGTTTTCAATATCAAAGAAAATCGAATTCCTAGCAAATCCCTAATAGATAAAAAAATTGGGAAGAAATATATACACTATTTTTATAAGCGAGTCATATATTTTTAGAGAAAATATATATACAATATATTTTTTATGTATTAATGTGGTTCGGTTTGATTCGGTGTGGTTTTCTTATAAAAATCACGGATCGAACCAGACCGCACAATTTTTGCTAAATTGAAACCGAATCAAACTGCAAAAAAGGCTCACATCGACCGAATCGCTGCGGTTCTGTTCGGTTTGTGCGGTTTTACTTACACCCCTAATTTATCATACTATATTTAAAAGTGAGTATGTTAGAAATGATATTCTTGGACAATTTACCCTCACTTTGTTCTTAAAATTATTAAATTATCTTTTAACTTAATATTAAATGCTACCATAGTAATTAAGTTGTTTAAATAAATACAAAATGAACATCTCTATACTTCAAATTAGATAGTTGATGATTATTTTTATTATATTTTATAATACTCATAGTGATTTGCAGTAACAATATAATTTATAATATTGACATAAATTGGGCAATAGAAATATCTTTTATATAACAAAAAACAGTTACCACTAAAATATGAAAATAAAATAAATGAAATGAATATATTTTTCTATTAAAAATAACTAACTAAGAAAAATATATACTTTATATTTATTTGAATATCCCACGGTTATAAAAGAATCATTATATTAAGTAAAGGAAAAATTAAGAGTCATAATCTTGGTTAAAAAAGAGATGTATTTCATATTTTAGAATAAAACTAAATGCTACCTTAGTAATTAAGTTATTTAATTTTATAACTTAAATTAGATGATTAATGAATATTTTTATTTATATTTTATAACAAATCATTTTAGACCGACTAAATTATTGATTAAGTTTTAAGTGATAAAGTGATGTATCATTCATTAATAGATTGATATTTTATTACTAATTAAATGATTTGATCAAACATCATATGACTGAATGACACTATCACTTGTCACTTCAAACTTAATAAAAAATTTAGTTAGTCTAGAATTACTTTTTAATAGTTATTATGATTTATTATAACAATATAATTTATTACCTAACTTATATTGGGTGTTAAAATTTTATTTGATACAGATTTGATGCATGAAAAAAGGTGACAACTATAATATGATGATAGAATAAATGAAATGAAATTGTGCTTCTATTAATTTATATAAGAAAATTACACTTTACCTTCTTAAACTATCATTAATAAACACTTTAAACCCTAAATTTTAATACGTTACAGTTTAAACTCTAAACTATCTGAAACTTACAATTTTAATCTTATATAACTCTGTCTACAGCACTATAATTTTTTTAATAAAATGACATTTTTTTATATGAGACGACGTCATTTTATCTATTAGGGATAACATGATCAAGATCGACGTCGTCTCAGATAGGAAAAAATGATGTTATTTTGTTAAAAAATTAACTTGCAGTAGGCATAGTTACATCTAGAATTATATTTGTAAGTTTCAGATGGTTCAGGATTTAAATTATAACGTTTTAAAGTTTATGGTTTAAAATATTTATTCATGATAGTTTGATGAGATAAAGTATAATTGTTCCAATTTATATTTACATAAAATATAATTGACTACTAAGAGTTTTTTTTATATTTCTATTCATAACCCACAATTATGAAAAAAGAATCATTCTGTTCAGTAAGTAAAATAATCAAGAGTCAGAATGTTAGTTAAAAAATGGGTAAGTATTTTAAATATTTACTTTACATTCTTAATATTTAACTTCTTCCCTACTAGTGACACATGTTTATTTTTTATTTTTCGAATTGTCCTTGTCTTTAACCTTATAAGCAAATCCATTTTGCTTTTCTTTTTATTTTTTCACTCTCTCATTTACTATTAGGGGTGTTCAAAAATCGTCTAGACCGTTTAGTCCGAACCGGCCCGATCTGAAATTGATCGGTCTGGATGGTTTTTTTATTGTTAATGGTCGGTTCAGTCCTCTTTTTAGAGAGGACCAAAAATTCAGACCGGTCCAGAATTTTTGTTAGTTCTGGACCGATCCGACCGGACCGACCGCATAGTGTATATATATATAATTTTTTAGGGTTAGGTTATTTCTCCTCTCCCTCAGCTCAGTCAGATGCAGACCCAACCGCTCTTCTTCTTCGCGTCACGCGACTCACGCCTCAGTCCAACCAGCCTCTCGCGTACTGTCTCCCCTCTAGAGTCCAGCCAACCTCTCATGTCTCCCTCAGCTCAAACCCTCTCCCTCTCCCTTAGCACAGTGAGATGCATACCTTCTCCTTCTTCGCGTTGTGCCTTTAGAGTCAAGCCATCCTCTCGCGTCGCGCCTTGAGAGTCGAGCCAGCCTCTCGCGTCTCCCCTCCAGAGTCCATCCAACCTCTTGCGTCTCCCTCAACTCAGACCCTCTCCCTCGGCCTCAGCTTAGACCTTCTCCCACTCCCTCGACCTCAGCTCAGACCCTCTCCCTCTCCCTTGGCCTCAGCTCAGACCCTCTCCTTCTTCGTCGATGTAAGATCGAGGGTTCCAATCCAACTCTACTTTGATTAATTTTGTTACCCTGTTATTTTTCCAACTCTACTGTGATTAATTTTGTTACTCTGTTATTTTTCCAACTTTACTGTGATTAATTTTGTTGCTCTGTTATGAGTTATCTACACTTTGTACAACTTAACAATTGCTTAACTCTATCAGTTACATATGATTTTCCCTTTTTGGGAAAAATGAAGACTTTACTAATGAAGAAACGCTTTTCAGTCTCTTTGGTTGCATATCCTATTCTTATCAGTGACTAAATGTTAGTAACTAGCAGAGTTATAGCATCTAGTAGGCCTATAGGTTGATACATCAGGTATGGACCAATAAATGTATTAGATGCTATTTACTGACTGCATTATTTGATAGTCTAAATTTTACTTATCGGTAATAATTGTTTAATAAACATCTATGGTTGTGCAGTCAGGAATATTCAAACTTTTCAACTCCAGTGACAGTTACATCACAAGGAGATGTCTACTAGAACTCCAAGTCAAAACCCTGATGATGCAATAATTAATGATGATTCTTCACTGCCACGAAAACCTGCAAAAGGTAAGAGAAAATGCAACCGAGTCTCTTCTAGTGTTTGGAATAATTTTGTAAAAGTTGAAACTGGTGATCCTAATGATGAGAGAGCTACTTGTAATAATTGTAAGCGTACGTTTGCATGTGTTAGTGCTAATGGCACTTCTTGTCTGTGGAATCATCTGAAAAGATGTAAGAAGAATCCTAATAGGTTTGATGATCCTAAGCAAAAAATGTTAGTTCTTAATCCTAATAGTAGTAGTGAGGGAGCTGCTGATAGTACTTGTACAATATCTACTACTACCTTTAATGCTGAGAAGTGTAGGATGTTGCTTGCTTGGATGATCATTAAAGATGAATTAGCGTTTAGTGAATAGAGGGTGAATGATTTAGGGAATTTTGTCGGGGCATGCAACCTAAATTTATTTTTCCTAGCCGGATAACAATAGCTAGAGATTGTTTCAAGGTATTTGTGTGGAAAAAAGAAAAGTTAAAAAAAGCATTGTTAAGTAAAAATCAAAGATTATGTTTGACAACTGATACATGGACATCAGTGCAAAATCTTAATTACATGGTACTTAATGAACACTTTATTGACTATGATTAGGTATTACATAAAAAAATCATTAACTTTTGTCCAATTGCTAGTCATAAAGGGGAGTCGATTGGAATGCCTATTGAGCAATGTTTGCTTGACTGAGATATTGAAAGGGTTTTCACGGTTACCGTTGATAATGCAAGTGCCAATGATAGTAAGTAATATGAGGACTAAGTATGACAAGTATTGGGGAGGCTAAGAAAAGGTCAATTATTTGTTGTTTGTTGCTGCCATTCTTGATCCCCGCTTTAAAATGAGATTTGTGTCACATGCATATGATAGATATGTTGTATGATCCTGACCTTGCCTGTGAATTGAGAAGGGAAGTGACTTCTACTTTTGATAGAATATTTGAGGAATACAAAATGAGATTTGTGTCACAATCAGTGCCATTTGTTGATCAATCATCACAATCTGAGATAGTTGAAAATGATGATGAAGATGATTTTAGTTTGGCCTCCACATTTTCAAAACAGTTGTGCAAGGAAAATAGTTTAGAGATTAAGTCAGAGATTGATATATATTTAGCGGAGCCATGTTTATACCCGAATGTTGAGTTGAATCTTCTTAATTGGTGGAAAATAAACTCTTCAAGATATGAGGTTCTTAGCCTTATAGCTAGAGATGTCTTGGCGATTCCTATCTCCACAGTTGCATCTGAGTCAGCGTTCAGTACAAGTGGTCGAATATTGGATCCATTTCTTAGTTCATTGACTCTGAAAAATGTTGAAGCTCTTATATGTGCACAAAATTGGATTCTAAGTAAACCTGTGCATATTAATCTCAATGAGACATTACAAGAGAATGTGAAAATAGATGAATGTAACTCATTTATTTATTGTTATTTATGTTTTTTTACATGCTTTTGAACTCCTCATCTTCATGTTTCTAAACTCATTGTCTTCATGTGAATACAATGTATCAAGATGCAAGAGGAGGCTGTCATTACCATTGCATGATGTGATTGAAGGCTAGAGATGGATGAACTTCTATGTTTTGTTGTGTTTCTGATTTACGTTTTTAGATATTTGAATGTTGGATATTATTATTTGTATTTCTGAATTTTCAGTATGTTTGAATGTTAGATATTAGTATTTTGAACTTTGGTAATTTTTAAATGTTGGATATTAATACCTTGAAGTTTGGACGTGAGAAACTTCTAGTCAAAATTTGTATTTATTGTTAAGTAATATATTTTTTGTAAAACAGGTATTTACTCCGTTAAATCCGTCCGAACCAACCGTTGAATTTCAGTCTGGTCGGTGTGAATTTTTTTTCTAGATTTTTTATCTGTTCGATCCTCCATATAGGAAGACTGTGATTTTTGATCTGGTCTTATTTTCCTCCAAACGTCCGACCAGACCGACCGTTGAACACTCCTATTTACTACCATTTTTAAAGTGAAATATGTTTAGAATATTAGAGCGACAAGTCTAGGTGGACATAGATTTGGAAGTTCCATTTTGTCCCATCTCACTCGGGACGAGATAATTTTTTTTAACCCATTCCCGTGTAAGGGAAAAATCCCGAGCAGGACGAGAAGTGACATATTTTTCCCCCTTTCAAGCTGCGTTTTTGGATTTTTTTGAGCTGTTTCTAAAAACTTTTGAACAGCTTTTTTTAGAGAATTTAGACTGAATTTGACATTTTTTCTAGGTTAAATTAATAAGGGACCGTTTATTGCACTTATATGTTTTATTAGACTTTTTTATTTTATTGGCCTGATATTTGTTTGCACATATAAAATAAAATCCAATTCCAAAATACTATTTTTAGACAAAATACTTAAATACAAATACAACTAAAATTAAATACTTGAATACATCTAAAATTTCCCAATATCACTAAACATCCATCCTTAGTCATGGTTAGTCATGGTCCATAGTGTTCAACTCATCCATCCTTAGTCATGGTTAGTCATGGCCTTCAACTCATCCATCCTTAGTCATGGTTAGTCATGGCCCATAGTGTTCAACTCATCCATCCTTAGTCATGGCCCATAGTGTTCAACTCATCCATCCTTAGTCATGGTCCATAGTGTTCAACTCATCCATCCTTAGTCATGGTTAGTCCACAAGCCAAGCCACAAGGTCCATTGTGTTCAATCATCCATCCTTAATCATGGTTCAATGTGAAGGTCTTGGAGTGATTTAAACACTAAATAAAATAAAAAATAAAATATAAGTTTAATGTAAATAATAAATAAATAAGTAAATTGTTGAAATAAATTGGTAAAGTTTTCTTACATTTCTTATATTCTTCCTCATCCTCAATCTCCACCAACAACTCATCGGTGGATAATGGTTTAGCACGAAACCAATCACCAAGGCAAATAAGAGCTCCAACTGTTGTGGAGCCAATGAGCTGCGAAATGGATCAATCACTCGACCACCAATATGTCTCTAGCTATTCATGCTAAAACAAAATATTTCAAAGCATTTACCTTCCATCAAGCCAATAAATCAAAGTTCTTATCCTCCTGTTTTTCACGAGTCGACATTAAATACTGATCAACTTCTATCTTGTTATCTAAAATTTCTTTCACAAATGAATGTTCAATCCAATTAGATTTAAGATAAAAAACTTCTGTCTTGCTACCTAAACTTTCAGAAGTTTTATTTTTTTTAATTGAACTTCAACTTCTTGACTTGTACCATCGTCATCACCTTTGTACTCATCATATAATCTTCTCAAAAGATCATCAAGAACACATATAATCAAAACAATACTCCATATTATATTGTGGGGGTCAAGAACACAGCAAAATACAACATCAAAATTGCTTTATCAAAACTTCCCCAATACTTCAAACTTTGATTTCATGTTGCTAGCCATTCTATGCACACTACAATCATCATCTACACTATATGTTCTATTCAGATTTTCAATCACAATCACTTCATGAAAATACTTACTAGATGACACATGGTGGAAAACAGAAACTCTCACTGTTATTTCATAAAAAACTTCCAAAAACTTCAAAAAGACACGAATAGTATCCCAATCATGATCTCTTGGAAGACATGATAATCCCTCACCAACAAATTTCATACAATACTTCCCATCTTGCTCTTCTAATCTTTCAAATGCATTCTGATATTTTTCAGTGGCTGCTAACATCAAATAACTGGAATTCCACCTAGTAGGGACATCTAGGCACACAACACTTTTTGCAGCAATTTTAGCATCATCAATACATGACTTAAACTTTTTAAACCTAGCAGTCGAAGATCTCATAAAATTAACAGGATTGCGAATTTTGGCGATAGACTCACAACATCTTTCAAGCCATCTTCACAATGAGATTTAAAATTTGTACACAACATCTAACAAGAAGAAACTCACTATTTTTAATATCAAACCTCCCCAACCTTTTATATGTTTCTTCAAATAGGTTATGGCGGCATCATTTGAGCATGCATTATCTAATGTAATAGTAAACAACCTCTCAATCTTCCACTCTAGCAAACATTTTTCAATCACCTTTCCTATTGTTTCTCCTTTATGATCATCAATCAAACAAAAATTGATAATTCATTTTTGCAATTTCCAATTCTCATCAATAGAATGTGCAGTAACAACCATGTAGTTTATATTCTGCACAGATGTCCATGTGTCAGTTGTAAGACAAATTTTTTGAGCCGATTTAACAAAAAGGTTTATCAACTTTTCCTTCTCACTCAAAAACATTTTGAAGACATTTCCAGCAACTGTCGTTCGAGATGGAACATTAAACTTATGTTGTAAATTACTAAATAATTTTCTAAAACTCCTTCCTTCAACAAACCTGAAAGATATCTCTCCTGAAGCAACCATCTCAGAAACAACCTTTCGAGCCTTCTCAGCGGTATATGAACTAGCAGCTAAAATCAACTAGTATCTCCAATTCCCTAACTGTTCGGTTCTACTACCAAGGTTTTCTGCTTAGAATCCACAAAGCTATCAAGATTTTTCTTACATCTTCCACATGGTTATTCATACAAGATGTACCGTAAGTTTTAGACCCACATTTTATCAACGTACCAAAATAATTACACTTAGCTTTAGCATCATTCCTATCCGTACCTTCGATGAGAGAAAAGTGATTCCAAGCTCCAGATTGCCTTCCCTTACGCACAACCTCAGGTTCAGTATCCTCATCTTCCATATGTACGTCCTCGTCCTCAACCATTCTTGGATGCTTCCGATTGGACTGCATTTTCAAGCAGCCCAGACATCTACGTGAATATGTCAACAATTAAAAATTGAAAAAGTAAACATTCATGAAACTTAATGACATGTCTAATCTACCATGTAAATTTAGTCCAAAATTTTTCTATCTTTGTTAGATAGATTGGTAGCCACTTGGTCGTCATTTTGAGTGCTGTAAATTAAATTTCCTTGTCAATTGTCATACTCTAGTCCCAATGACTATTTTGAACAGATTCACATTCGAAATCATTCTGTATTCATTTTTTTTATATAAATTAACAAATTATATGAGATATTGACTCAGAACCTAACATCTAAGCTATTTATGAATCTAATTTAAGAGAAAAAGAAAAACGAAATGGATAAGTGGGTAATAGAAGATTTCAAAGGAAGAGAAAAAATAGTTTAAAAATAAATCAGAGATTGAATATGGAAATTAGGGTGGGGTATTTTATAGAACAACTGAACAAGAATATAAAAGAGTATAAACCAGTCGAAGACCAGAGTCCAGATGGAGAAAACGAGAGAGACAGAATCACAGAGAGCTCAGAGCAGGGAGAAGATTACCATGAGAGAGGAGCAACTCGGCCTAGTCTCGTTGGCCGGCGTCGTGCTGTTCGTCTTCGTCTGTCGCCGGAGCAAGCGTCTGGTTCGTGCCGTAGGCCCTAGCCATTCGTGAGAACTGAGAAGTGAGAAGAGAGTGGAGAGAGACTTGAGAGAAATAGGTTAGGTTTTAGTTTATAAAGTAAAAAACGTTTAAGGTTATAATTTAAGTTAGGTTATTATTAAAAAGAGTAAATAATAATTTAAGAACTAGACTAAGTTATAAAGATTACAAATCAAAAGAATTAAGATTAAAATTAAAAAATACTATGTATATGCATCGGGACGGGACGAGACTAAAATACTATGTATATGTATCAGGACGGGACAAGACCGAAATTTTGCATCCCGTCCCTTCCCGACTAAAACAAAAAAGATGAGACTAAAATACTATGTATATGTATCAGGACGGGACGAGACCGAAATTTTGCACCCCGTCCCTTCCCGACTAAAACAAAAAAACATTCCCGTCCCGCTCGGTTCAGAATGGTTTTTGGGACATTTGCACACCCCCACGCACAAGCAAGTAATGGAGATTTTGATGAAGTGTCAGGAGGGGAGGATGTGGTTCGCAACGTTGGGTACAAAATGTCGAAGATATTAGCTTTACGAGGATAGCAATGGTGTCGATTTGAAAGAGAGAAGCTACCTCGAAGACCTTGAGGTCAAAGTAAAGGGTGTGGCTGAGCAAGTTCTACGTTCTTAATCTATAGTCAAGCCTAATGACGCCGTCCTTATTGAAAACTAAAGCGTAAGTTTTAGCGGGGCTCGATGGTTGGCATTTGAGCAGGGCTTGATGGTTGATTTCGAGATGACCAAAGCAATATTGATGAAAATCAAAAGTAGAAAAAGAAATGAGAAGAAGATGAGGGCCTTTTTGCTTATGGGTTTTGGATTTGCATTTTGGGTGGGGTTTGATTTTCACCGGTTTCTCTCTTGCCAAAACAGAGTAGAGGTTCAGAGTGAAATGCAACTTTGGATGTGGCATTTGCCGTTAAAAGTAGAGTGTTCATGTTTCAGTTCGATCAATTTTTTAGTGAAAAACGAACTGAAATTTTGGTTCAGCAATAAAAATAAGCCGAATTAAACTGTTCATATCAAAAGTACCGAACCCAACCGTGAGTTTCGGTTCGGTTCTTTGGTTCGATATTATTAATTAAAAATAAATTTTAAATGATATTATTGAAAAACTAATATAAAATCAAAATTTTATTTCGTTTCGGTTCAGTTTTATATGAAATTATATATAAATTATAAAAACTAATATATTTAATATTTTGTTCGGTTCGAAAACCACCTAAATTTCGAATCAAACTGAAACTTCGGTTATCTCATTTTTCCGAACTGAACTGAACCAAGCTGAACCAAACACATATAAAGAACCGATCGAACCAGTCATTTTTCAATTCAGTTCGGGACAATTTTGAACACCCTAGTTAAAAGGAAGAGATTTTACTTCGGTCTTCCAAGAGATTGAAATGGGTTTGGGGGATTTTTTTTTTGGGTTTTTGCTCTTTTTTCCAACAGGTCTTGAATATTTTCAAGGGTTAATTACAATAAACCCCCTCACTTTATGCGAATATATCATTTACATCATTACCTTTAAAATCTTACAGAAAATCCCTACTTTTCATTTTATTTTACCAATATCGCCTACCGTGACTTCCATAAAAAAAATTAACGGAAGTCAATACACGTGACTCGTCACCATTTTAACGGGCAATGAGATAATTTAATACCCATTGCCACGTGTAAGCCATCGATGGATTCTCCTAATCCAAAACAGTTAAAAAAATATGTAATCCTCTTCTTCCTCGTAGCTTTCTCTTTTTTCCCTCCATTTTAGACCTAAGGATGTTTTGTTAAATTAGACCCCTACACTAACCATTTTATAAAAATCAACTTCTATACTAATTTTTGTTTACCCCGAACCCTGGCTCACCTTCCGCTCAAAATGTCTTTGTGAAGTTACATGTTTGTCCTTCACCTCATTTCTCCTTATTCATTTTTCATTTTTTTCACTTTTTCATTTTCAAATCTGCTCAAGCTCTCTCTATCTCTCTCGCTCTGTAAAATGAATTTTTGCCCGAAAAAGACGTGCATGAACCAAAGAATACGACCTCTGCATTCTTACCAAAGAAGACGAAGAAGATGACCGAATCTCTACAACCGAAGAAGACGATTGAAGAAAATAAACCAGACTACCCAAATCTGAAAATGAGTTTTTGCTTATTTTTACAGATCTGAACCAGATTTATCCACAAACCATATCTGAAATGGGTTTTTGCCCAATTTTGGGTAACGGTTCCTTCTTCTAATTCTTCGGCGTTCCACATTTTTTAACCATTTCTTGCTCAGTTTTGGAGTGCCATTCAAGTGTTTTTTATCGGTATTTTCTCATATTCTTAACATGTAATTTTATGGCAGATGAAGTTAGTAATTTCAAGACTGAGGATAGGGGAAAATTATTTCAATTTATGTATAATTTACTTCAGATTTTTTTTTTCCAGATTTTTCAGTAGTGCTGGGAGGTAACCCGGATGCTGACATCATGTAATCATCGCGTAGACTGCATGATGGGCGCACTGACATCATGTAGTCATCGCGTAGACTACATGATGGGCGCATTGACATCGTGTAGTCTACCTGATGGGTACACTTACATCGTGTAGCCATCGTATAGTCTATATGATAGATACAGTGGCATCGTGTAGCTATCATGTAGTGTACACGATGGGTACACTGACATCGTGTAGACTACACGATGGGCACACCAGCATCATGTAGTCTACACGATGGGTACAATGACGCCGTGTAACCACGTGCAACCATCATGTAGTTTACACGATGGGTACACTTGCATTGTGTAGTCTACACGATGGGTGCACTGGTATCGTGTATCCATCATGTAGCGCGTGCACCCCTCATGTAGCGCGTGTACCCAAATTTGTGATCAAAATAACTTTCAGGCCTCTAAAAGTGCTTAAAATAATATTTTTGGGACTAAAACTGGGCCTCGATGGGTAAACCGGATCGCACGTGTAAATATCTTAATAAACTTCGATTTGATATTTTACAGACCACGTGGTTCAATTTGAGTAAAAAGTTACGCCCTCCAGAAGTTTATCGGACCGGAAATATTAATTTTTTTTAAATTTTCAAATACTTGAGACTATATTTTATTCTTCAATTTTAAAAGTATCTTTGACTGAAATTGCTCAGTGTACCCATTGTGTAATCTACACGATACCAGCATACCCATCGTGTAGTCTACACTAGCGTTGTGTGGCCATTGTGTAATTGGCGTCATGTAACCATCGTGTAGACTACATAATGACTACACTGACGTCATGTAGCTATCATGCACTCTACACGATGGGGGTACGGTGACGTCATGTATCCACCATGTAGTCTACACGATAATTACACGATATCAGTGTACCCCATCGTGTGCAAAATTAACAAAACTCATTATCTCTCTCTACATGTTTCTCTCTCTCTCAAATCTAAGCAAAATTTCATCATTTTCTTCGTCCAAAATTCAAGCTTTCCAGAAAAAAGAAAATAAATGAACTTCAAACAATGTTTCAGCAAAAAGAATATTTTCAGAAAATTCATGAACAGAAAGAACCCATGAAAATTCAAGTTTTTTAGAAATTAAGAAGAAAACAAAACTTATACATGTTTCAGACAGAAGGAATAAGAAAACTAAGGAAGAAAATGAAAAAGAAAAAATGATAAACATGTAATTTTATAAATGTATTTTGAGTGAAAGATAGACGAGCGATCATGATAAATAAAAATTAATTTAAGAATTAATTTTTGTAAAATGATTAGTGAGGGTTCAGCCAAAAACCATTCTCTGTCTCTGCAAGGTCTCTTTCTCTCTGAAGATTATCTCTAATATTCGCTGATTTCAATGATTCAGACAGAGAAAACAAACATGCTTTGGCGATGAAACAAGAACAAGTTAGAGATGATTCAAATCAGTGAAGCTTCACTCTCCTCAGAATTTACGACTGCTCCAAACCCCGGCGATGACCTCCCTGCAGGAAGTTTCCTTCTCATTCCGGCGGAAAATTGGTTCTTTGATGGAATTCAGTGGCTTGAGAATCCGAAAGCCTTCTTATGATTCTGTGACTTTGTTTGCTTCCAGAACGCAGACTGTTCATCCCCGAGGCGCGCGCATTGTTTGATTTACCACTGATTTGTTTGATTTATGCTCTGATTTTTTCAGTAGATTTGCTATAGTTTCTTTGCTCTGTTTTCGAAAATGTCGTAGTTCCTGTGACTGGAGCCACATGGAAATCACTTGTCCTAAAAGCTAGAGGTCCGGTACTGGTAGAGTTTTGGGCACCATGGTGTGGACCTTGCCGTATGATTCATCTAGTAGTTAGAGAAGTAGCAGAGGAGTTTGCTGGGAAGGTCGAGTGATAACCCTTCCATGGAAATGATGAAAATGGGATGGGTTTAGATAAGAATTTTTTGGGTCTAGAACTCATTTCATATTTCCTCCATCTTCGTCCTAAAAATCCCCGCTTTCATGGCTGATATTTTTCTGAAGTTTCTGCATAATTACAGACTATCCTCCATGGATTTTAAGAAAAATCTAAAGCAAATGGGCATGGGTTTAGGAAAAACAAGATTGGGCATGCGGTTAGATCAGATTTTTTGGGTGTTGTCAAGTTAGATCTAAACTTTTGAGAGAGAGGGGTTGGATTTGTAACATGTGATAATGAGTATTACATTATTTCATCACGTGTAAGATATTTGTATTAATTTCTATCAATATTTTAAATGAAAATAAGGTATCGGTATAGACAAAATGAAAAGTCAGTGGAATTTTATGAAAGATTTTCACATATAAGATTATATATTTACACAAAAGTCTGGTTTCCAGTATAACTAACCCTATTTTCAATATATTCCACTTAATTCCCGGTTCACCAATTTGAGAAAAGAGCAGATTTCACTCCGTTATACAGTCCTCCAAAGTTCCAACAGTGTTTTTATGGTTGTTTCCAGTTACAATTACAAGAAATATTGGACAGTGCTAATCTTCTTCAAGTTCAATAACTTAAAGTCTTTTTTAGATATTTTATTATTATCATATTGGATATAACATAAGTTGTAAGAAAACACTTCCACTCGGTAATGATGCATGGCCAAATGCTTGGAAGATGTACGATATGAAGACCTATCATTTACTTATGCTTGGTTGAACTTTTTAAGGTTAGATAAGATTTTTTGGATGTCGTCAAGTTCGATCTAAGCTTTTGAGAGAGAGAGGGGTTGGATTTGTGACACGTGCTAATGAGTATTAAATTATTTCATTATGGATCACGTGTAAGGTATGTGTATAGATAAAATGAAAAGTCAGTGGAATTTTATGAAAGATTTTCACATATAAAATGATATATTTACACAAAAGTCTGATTTCCAGTATAACTAACCCTATTTTCAATATTTTCCACTTCCCCGTTCGCCAATTTGAGAAAAGAGCAGATTTCACTCCATTATACAGTCCTCCAAAGTTCCAAACTAAACCCAAATTGACAAACAATAGGTTTTAACATATTTCTCATTTTGGGAAGTGCGTGTAACTTAAGAAGGGTAGTGAATGAGAGAGTTAAATACAAAGAAAAGAAAATTGGGTTTGCTTGAAGGTTGAAGACAAAATTGAAAAAAATAATCAGGTACCGTACATGTGTCGAATTAATATGCATTTACCGGTCGTGGAGGTTTTGTGATGATTAAGAAACTTTAGGGACTGAGTAGAGAAAGAATTTAGAGAGTTTAGTGATTTTGGTCATAGTGCATGAGCTGTTTAGAATATTAACCTTAAAAATAGATGTATTTCATATTTTAGAATTTTAAAAAGATGTTGTGTTATGATATTTTTAATACTTAATTTTTTTTGTATTTTGTGTCCTTTCATTCTCACACAATAGAATGTGTTTGTAAAAAATGACTACTTTATTCTTACTAATTTTTTCTTAAATTGGTGTCACGACGAGAATGCATGTACTAACACAAAAGTAGGCCGACTTATATTAGCACAATTATAAATTTTAATATTTACCTGCTATGCATGTTGCACATGTTAAAAAATCATATAACATTTTAAAGTGAGGATGTTCAAAAAAATATTTTTTGACAAGTCTGTCCTCATTTTCTTCTTAAAATCACTTAATTATCTTTTAACTTTAAACTAAATACTTCTGTAGTAATTATTAATTTAGTTAAATCATCAATGACCATTTTTATTCTTTGACGTAATTATGGAGTATTTTTAAATTATATTTTATAATTGAATAATTCTAGACCGACTAAGTTGGTGAACTAGTTTAAATTAACTAAGTGATGTGTTATTCATTTAAAGGTTGTTACGGATATTCCCAGACTACTTATGAGAGGACGCCATGTGGTATGCCATGATAGACGTTTCTACTTAAACTTCAAGAAGAGGAATTGGAGAGTTGAGCTCCTAAAAAGGAAGGAACCGACCTGACCAGGTCGGCTTCCAAAGGAGCTCGGGGAACATTGACTAACATGAACTAGGAGGCTTCAAGGAGAAGGCCAGACACAGGAGCTCGGCTAGCCCTATGTTAGACGTCATCATTATTCTCCGAAAGTAGTGTTCCACGTGACGTATTTCCATTTACAACAAGCACCAGTCGACTTTAAATCGCCATGATGAAGTGTCAAGTCAGCCACCAAGTGGTCGCATCCGCCACGTCCGGAAGGACTAAAGACAAGTCAACATTTAATGCACGTCAGATCAGGGGACAAAGACATTTAATGCCACCCCCAACTCATCATTTCAACAAAGGCCGTCACCTCGCCTGGAACTTATTCGACATTCATCCCTCTCTCAAAGTCAGGTATAAATATCCCCTCTACAGAAAGTGTAAGGTACACAACTTTCTCCTAAACTCTGTCAAATTTTTTTCCAGGATATTGACTTAAGCATCAGAGGCTCTTCGACGAGGAAACCACCCCCGGTTCTCGTCGTCTTTAGAGTTCTTCCTTTGTGTTGTACAAATTTCAGGTAGAGAGGATCCCTATGTGGAGGAGAGATAGCTCGCCACCTTGCCATAAAGATTTTTGGTAACAACAATTGGCGTCGTCTGTGGGAACGACGATAGGAGAATGCCCATGATCGATGAGCCGCCCATGGAATAGCCACAGGGCGAACCCATGAAACCGTTGGAACCAGTTATTCTCTCACCAGAACATCTAGAGAAGACAGTCCAAATCTGGTCGATGCTCCCTCTAGAGTAGAAAGAGGAACTCACGAAGTTCCTCTGAGACAATAGCGATGTGTTTGCATGGACACACGAGGATATGCCCGGAATAGACCGACGCATTATCACCCACCACCTTAATTCTGACTCGAAGTTTAAGCCAGTTAGGCAGAAAATGAGGAGTGTAAATGCAGAAAGAGACGAAGCCATCATTGCGGAGGTGGAGAAACTCCTCTCCGTCGAGTTTATTAGAGAAGTTCAATACCCGGAATGGTTGGCTAACGTCGTAGGGGTCAAGAAAATGAATGGAAAAGTGGATGGTCTGCATAGACTTTACGGATTTATAAAGTATGTCCTAAAGGCAGTTTCTCTCTCCCCTTAGTTGGTCGATGTTACGTTGGGACACGAACTATTTAGCTTCATGGATGCTTATTCAGGATACAATCAAATCCTAATGCACCTGCCTAATCAGGAGAAAGCCTCATTCATCACCAGTCAGGGAATTTATTGCTACACGGTGATACCTTTCAGAGTAAAATAATGCAGGGGCCACCTATCAAAGGCTGGTGAACAAAGGGTTCTCCGAGCAAATATCGAGGAATATGGAGGTGTACGTGGTTGACATGCTTATTAAGAGCATAAGGTATGCATACCACATTGGTGACTTCACCGAAACATTCAACACTTTGAGGAAGTACCTGATGAAGCTGAACCCTTCAAAGTGCCCCTTCGATGTAGGCTCAAGAAAATTTCTAGGCTTTATGGTCAACCAACGAGGGATCGAAACTAACCTGATAAGATAAATGCATTGTTGGAGATAGAGCCCCCAAGAAGCGCCCCCAAGAAGCGTTAAAGAGGTCCAATGTCTCATGAGTAGTGTTGCTACCCTCAATCTCTTCATCTCCCGAGCCACGGATAAGTGTCTTCCTTTCTTTGAAACTTTGAGGAAGACGCGCCCTTTGAATGGACTGAGAATTTCCAGGAAGCTTTCTTAGCCTTGAAGAACTACATGAGCTCCCCGTCGCTCCTCTCCAAACCCGTATCTAGATAGGTGTTATCCCTCTACCTGGGGGTCTTAGAAATGACCGTCCACGCTGCCCTAATCTGAATCAAAGATGTCTTCATCTAAAAGCCAATCTACTTTGTTATCAAAGCCATGGTCGCGGGCGGAGAAACATTACCTATAACTGGAAAAGATGGCTCTTGCCCTGGTTACGACCGCGCGGAAACTTCGTCCCTACTTCTAGGCCCATTCCATTCAAATTCTTAAGAATTCTTCACTCTGGTAGGTCGTTCAGAAACCCGAGACCTTAGGAAGTATCTCCAAGTGGGCCATTGATCTTAGTGAATTTGACCTTTAGTTCACTCCATGAAATGCCATCAAGGGGCAGGCGGTGGCAGATTTCATTGCAGATATGACGATGGGTCGTGAAGGAGGAACCAGAGACTGGCAAAGCCCCTTAGACCATATATGTGGATGACGCCTCCATCAAAACGGGAAGTGGGGTCGATGTACTTCTCGTGGTGCCTGACAATCTCAGATCGAGTACGTCTTGCGCTTTAGATTCAAATCTTCGAACAATGAAGCAGAGTATGAGGATCTGCTGGTAGGTTTGAGATTGGCGGGAACCAGGAACGCGAGGGCATTGGAGATCTACAATGATTCCAACTTATTGTCAACCAAATTAGGGAGGAATATCAGGCGAAGGGGGATAATATGATCATGTACCTGGTCCAAGCACAGATCCTCCTTGAAAAGTGTGATTCTTACACGTTCCAATAAATTCCTCGGAGCCCAAATACTAACGTGAACACGTTAGATAAATTGGCCTGTGGAATTTCTCCCATGCCCAAGCATCAGCGGGGAGGAGGTGTTAGAAACTAGCATTGCAATGACGGCTTCATCGTGAATCATTCCCATACTCGATCATCTATGGAACGGAATGCAACCTTCATCTTGGAAAGCCGCGTGAAATCTCTGCCTCAGGTCAACCAATTATATAATTATTCATGAAACTCTGTACAAAAGTTCCTTTTCATATCCCTACCTAAGGTGCATTACACTCGACGAGGCACTGTACATCATGATGAATTCTATGGGAACCACAGCAGGGCCCGAACACTGCACCATAAGATAAAGAGCAAGGGTATTATTGGCCGACAATAGTCTCAGATACCAAGGATTTCATGAAAAGGTGTGACAAATGACAGAGGACCACAAACATTCCACACCAGCTGTTGGAGCCGCTTACCAAGCCCGTGGCCAAAATTGGTTTGCCATTCTTGCCATAGATTACTTCACCAAATGGGTAGAGGCGAAACCTTTGGCCACTATCACGGAGCCTAAGACTATGGAGTTCATATGGAAGAACATGATCTGCTGGTTTGGTGTTCCACACCCGATCATCATGGATAATGGAAAATAGTTTAACAATGCTAACTTCAGATGAACGTGTGAACACCTCAGAATCAGACACTGTACCTCCTCACTAGCCCACCCACAGTCCAACAGACAAGTAAAGGCGGTTAATAAAACTATTAAACAAAACTTAAAATCAAGATGGAAAGGAAGAAATGGATTGTGGGTCGACGAGCTCACAAACGTGCTATGGGCTTATAGGGCCACGAGCATGACAATTACAGGAGAGACCGCCTGCAGGCTGGCTTTTGGCACGGAGGCAGTTAGACTAGTGGAGACGGACATCCCCTCCCATCGAGTTCAACAGTACAACTCAGAGCAGAATTCCATTCAGTAGAGACACAACCTAGATGATCTGGAAGAGCTACGATATCAAGCTAATCTATGAAATGAGGCTCACCAGCTCACGGCCTCGTGATACTACAATTCCAGGACAAGGGTCTGAAGGTTCCAAACAAGTGACCTAGTCTTATGAAAGAGGAAAAACGTGGAGATATAGGCCCTTGAGCACAATTAAGAAGGTCCTGACTTAATAACAAAGGTATCGACTACAAGACATGGATGGGCGGGATCTGGTTCATGGAATGCAGATGACCTGGAGATCTACTATCAATAGTAAAAAGAAGAGGTGTGGGATCGTATCACTGTAGGATATCAAATGAAACTGCCATTTTTCTCCAAGGAATGATCGCCAAAATAAAAGTGATGACTAGCAAGGTGTTGTAGCCTGTCACTCGGGACAAAACAAAAAGTGATGACTGACAATGCAATCTAGCCGACCAGTCGGGATTAAAAAGTGATGACTAGTACGATGCTCTAGCCAGTCAGTTGAGATTAAAAAGTGATGTCTATCGAGCACACCAGCCCGTCAGACGAGAAAATAGCTCTGGTCAGAGTAGAAATGCCTGACTAGACACTAAATAAAAAATGATGAAAAGGTGCTCTAGCCTGACAGTTGGGACAAAATAAAAAGTGATGACTGGAAAGATGCTTTAGTTGGCCAGTCGGGATTAAAAAGTGATGATTGGTACGGTGCTCTAGCTCGCCAGTCAGGATCAGAAAGTGATGTCTGCCGAGCACACCAGCTCATTCAAATTCCTCCAACGAGAAATCCCCTCACCATGTAGCTTCCACAAGACCCAACATCCCACCAAGACCATCCAAGAATTAGGCTGAAGTTGAGCCAAGGTTAAACCACATCCTAAAGAAGGGGTGCAGGGGAAGACGTAACCTACCTTCCAGAGACGCCGAGTATAAACCAATCCCACCATGTCAGGGGGCACTGACTCTCTCACCATCCTCCGACATCCGCAGACACACGTAGTCCGGAAGGTGATACGTCTGCGAAGGGAAGGATAAATCCCCCTTAGTTAGGGAGGAGGGATCAACGGATTTCTAGTGGCCAGAACTCCCACTCAGACTGATATCCCTTTTAGAATCAGAGCAAGAACTATCGATCTCGGTCAACGAGCCTGAGTCCATGTGATGCTTAACAACCGATGAGGCGAAGGAAGATGAAAAAGAGACTTACAATTTTTCAGGAAGAAAGAAGTAAGGGCAAAAGAGAAAATTTCCAAAGTGCTCGTATCTCTCAGATGAAGAAATGGGAGGGATGTGAAGAAAACCATTCATTTAAAAGACCCTGGGGTGAATGATTCGATGGATAAAGAAGTCACCAATTTGTCAAATGACGCGCTTAAAGGAAATCAAGCACACATGTGACATGTCAGTAGCCATGGTCATGTGGTCTTCACTTGCCTCACCCACATGCCATCATCACCATTACTTGGAGAATAACAAATTTCAAATTCCTACAAATGCGAGAACTGCACGTAAGAAGTTTCACCTCAAGGGGCACTTGACCCGCCTAGACGTGATCTCTGAGGAAATACATAATTAGACCCTCGCCCAAGGAAAAGACCTGAAAGTCTTCTGACCTAAGCTGGTATGACATGCACGGGGATCCTCGATTGGGGGTAATTATTACAGATATTCCTGGACTACTGATAACATGGCACCACAGGGCATGCCACAATTAATGTTTCTACTTAAACTTCAAGAAGAAGAATTGAAGATATGAGCTCCCAAAAGGGAAAGAATCGACCTGACTAGGTTGGCCTCTAAAGGAGCTTGGGGAACATCGACAAAAGTGAACTAAGAGGCTTCGAGGGGAAGGTCTGATGAAGGATCTCGACTAGCCTTGTGTTAGGCGTCATCATTATTCGCTAAAAGTAGCGCTCAACATGGTGTTTTCCCATTTACAATAGGCACCGATCGAGTTCAAATCGCCATGATGAAGTTTTGAGTCAACCACCAAACAATCGCATCTGCCACATCCAGAACGACTAAAGGCAAATCGACATTTAATGCACGTCAGCTTAGGGGTCAAAGGCATTTAATGCCTCCCCCAGCTCGTCATTTCAACAAACGGTGTCATCTCACATCCCTCTCCCAAAGCCAGAGATAAATAACCCATCTACAGACAGTGTAAGGTACGCAACTTTCTCCTAAAGGAAACTCTGTCAAATTTTCTCCACAATATTGTTTTAGGCATCGGACGCTCTTCGACGAGGAAACCACCCTTGTTCTCTTCATCTTTAGAGTTCTTCCTTTATGTTATGCAGATTTCAGGCAGAGAGGATCCGATGCCTCATTAAATGATCTGAACCAGTAACATATGAATGAATGACATAACACTTGTTATTTAAAACTTGATTAATAACTTAATCGGTCTAGAATTACTCTTCATAATACTTATTATGATTTATTATAACAATATAATTTATAACCTAATTTGACATATATTTTATGATAAAAATGTTTTTGATACAAATTTGATATAAAAAGTGATATATGAAATGAATTTATATTTCTTTTCATTTATATTTAATAAAATTATAATGTACAGCTAACAAAAAATATATTTTATGTTTCTATTAATACTTTTAAAAAAAATATAATTATATTCAATAAAGAAAAATTTAGCATTCAAATATTTGTATTTATTGTATTCAGTCAGAATGTTAGTTAAAAAATAAATGTTTCATATTTTAGAAACTAGAAACTTATTGTATACTGATTTTTGAATTACCATTCAAATATTTATCTTTTTTATTTTTTGCCCTTTCACTCTCATTTTCATAATAGAGTGTGTTTGTAGAAAAATGACTACTTTATCCTTACTATTTTTTATTTCTTAAATTTGCCTCACAATGAGAAAGCATATCTTATTCTATAATAAAAAAGAGAGTTCCGGTAAGAGTGTGATTTTTTTTAAATTTGCCCTTCCAAATCTGCAGTTTCTTTTCTTTACATTAGGGGCATAAGAGTCATTTTGTCACTTAAAATATTGACCAAATTTGAACCGTAGGATCACTTTGATCTGGGCCGTTCATTAGTTGTGAAGATAGATCTGAGTCATTTAAGTGTTTTAATCTGAGCCGTTGACTGAGTCATATATATACCTCTTCTTCTTTAGTTTTAGGGTTTTTTTCTCATTTCCTCTCCTTCTCTCTTCGGTAGTGCTGTTATGGCTTAGGGTTTTCTACTCTTCTATTTTGCTTGCTTTTCGCAGGTTTTGCATGAAGCTTCGGTCCTCCCCTTTTTCGTGAGAGGTTAATTTCAGTGTGGTGGTCGGTGGTGGAGGTCCGAATGGCTTTAGTTTGGCTCACCCAACAGGTTAGATTTTTCCACGATTTGTTGTTCATCTCTTTTGAAATTTTCATGTTTGTTTGTTTCATAGCGATTAGTTAGGATTTTTTCATTTTCTTGCTTGAATGACAGATGTAATTTTCTTGTCGTATTCGGCGGTGAGGTAAGTTTGATGATTTTTTGTTATTTTTTGGATTTTGTATTGTGGTGTAGCGGTGGTTTCTTGGGGTTTGTTTTTGTTTTCTTTGGTAATAGAAAATTTAGTTTTAAGGGTTTGTATTGCGGCTGTTATAGATCAGAACAGAGGCCAGTTTAGTTTAATTTGTATTTTCTGAGTCAAAATAAACGGCTGTATATCTGATTAGATTGTGGTCCATGTGCCTTCACATTTATGCTTCTGTCGTGGAAGTGCATGGACAAAGGATTGAGTTATTTAGTTTCTGAGGGAGTGGACAGTCACATGTATTCATATGTTGAGCTTTGTGTCTTCATGTTGACTGTTAGATTTGGTTGTCAGAGGTAATAATGATTATCTTATCTAATATTTTCAATTCCTCAATATATATGTGTCTGCTAATGACGTAAATTATGTGGATTTCAATAGATAATAGCCTAATTTGTGTGTCTCTTTCTCTCTATTTTACTCCATATCTTTGTTCTATACTCTGAATTTCCTGTTTTGGGCAGCAAGAGACCTGAAGAAGATGGTCAATTAGTGATCGTGGCTGCTGGAGACAAGGTCAATTTATAGTATACAAAATTTTTGCTTGTTGGCTGTTGGATTTTGTTGTTAGAGGTAATGATGGTTATCTGATCTCATATTCTCAATTTATTAGGATTTCCTGTGCCTGCAACAAGTTCTTATCTTGATGGTCCATGATTGAGATGATTAGTGTCTTTTATATAAAATTGAAAACAAGGAATTATTATAGAAGTTTCTTCTGTAGTTCTTGTTGGAAACATATTATTTTAAAGTATCTGTATCATTCTTACTATTGTCTCCTCCATGATTGATCTTGTCGATTGAAAAACCTTTGAAGGTCTCTCTTATTATCTATCAGTTAGTATTATGCTCTTGACTTTTAAGCTTGCACATATATGTCTTACATCTAATACTTTCATTTTACAAAGTTAGACTTCATAATTAATTGCAAAAGCTTCCAAATTGGGAGATATATGTGATTTTACTAGGATGAATTGTCAGCTTTAATATATTTCACCTTGAATATTGTTATGTTACAGATTTGCCAAAGGTTGGACCAATCAGTGGAGAAGATATTGAGGCGACTTTAAAGAATACACGCCCATCTGCTCATCTTCACGCTTATCATTACGAGAAACTAAACGTCGATTACGGTAGTATTTTACTTACATGAATACACGTCTTAATTCTTTTTTGACAGTGTTTTTTATGGTTGTTTCCAGTTTTGAACATTTGCGTTTATTATTCCAATTACAAGAAATATTGGACAGTGTTAATCTTCTTCAAGTTCAATAACTTAAAGTCTTTTTTAGGTCTTTCGTTGTTATCATATTGGATGTAACATAGGTTGTAAGAAAACACTTCTATTCGGTCAAATGATGCATGGCCAAATGCTTGGAAGATGTAGGATATGAAGACCTATCATTTACTTATGCTTGGTTGAACTTTTTGTGGTTATTTAAGGTTCTTGGCATCTTGACCTTCCTATACTTTAGAGAGTATTTGAAACCTTCTAATTTTGGAGGTTTTAATTCTCACAATCTTTGAAATTTTTAATTCCTAAAATATTCATTTTTCTTATATGAACATATTTACTTTTAAATGTACATTTGGAAATTTTAATCATGCATTTGTGTAGCAAAACACATATTACATTTTTTAGATATTTTTCTTCCTCACAATCATATAATTTTATTCTAAAAGTACAATCTCGTCTAGATAGAAAACTGTATAAAAGATGGATATTCTTTATCAAGGGATTCTATGATCAGGTCATAGATTAACATTTAATTGGCTCTTGACTAAATAAATAGCTTCAACTATTAGAAAAAAAAGCTAACAAAATTAAGTGAATAGTAATTTTATTTGTATCCTTCCATACATAATAAAAAAATAAAACAGATTTTTCAAAAGCCTTGGTTCTTAGAAGTGCATGATAAATATTTTTAAAATCTAATACTATAGAAAACAATGAAATGCTCCACTATATAATTTTTCCACGACGACTTACCCCCAACCTAGAGTAGCTTTGTGGGACGTAAAAATGACTCTTATCCAAAACATGGGTTTTTCTGTTATGAAATCAACCACTTTAAATATGATCATTACTCACATCAGAATACCCTTCAAATAAGTTCATTGCTCTTACGAAATTATAATAATGCTTTATCACTCATAAGATAATTCACCCTTAAGAGAAGCTGTATGAATATTTTTCTTCTCATAAATTGAGGTCAACCTTAAACCTCCCAGTTTATTTAGAATATTGTAAGAAATATTGTGTTTCTTGAATTGTTAGATGCACACTAAAATATTAAGAGACCGTTAAGACTAGACTTCTCAAAACTTTTTATGACATGATTTCATCATTAATAAAACCCAAGAATGTGGAAACTACAACATGAATAAAATGAATATTTAAATTTGATCCAAAAACTTACGTAGGTGTCCACTGTAACCAAATACATCCGATGAAAACATATTTCAAAACCTCCTCTCAAAAACCGGGCATGAGATCTTAGAACACTGAGCAAAAGTATAATTAACTACATTAAACTAAAACAACACATTCAACACAATGGTTAATTTGTTGTTAATTAGATTTTTATTATTGAAATAGAGATTTGTGTTTTTTTTCCACAGATTATTGGTGTTTTATAGTGAATGCTAGGGAAAAAAAACGTCGGTTGATATCTTATTAACTTTGTGTAAAGTAGATTTTCATCTCTTTCTTAATTGCAATAACATAATGTTCTCCAAACAGATATGACTAGATTAAACATGTCGGTATTAAAATATGTGAGACATT
Organism: Datisca glomerata; assembly: GCA_003255025.1. Taxonomy (NCBI): domain Eukaryota; kingdom Viridiplantae; phylum Streptophyta; class Magnoliopsida; order Cucurbitales; family Datiscaceae; genus Datisca; species Datisca glomerata. Next base: position 186,483 of record QANY01000291.1, on the reverse strand, counting down.
ATATTTTTTCCTTTGTACATGTACATATAATGATGTAATTATGAACTTCTAAATAATAAGAGATATATTTCTTCCTTGGGCAGTCAAACATAAGCATTTTCTTCTCTCTATGTTTCCTTGGAGCATCAACTCTATTTAAGAGCAACTGATACGATAAGATTATATTTTCCAAGTACGAAGCTTCATTATAAATTATTTACTCTTAAATTTTTATTAACATTCTCAATTTCATCATTGGGGTTTTATAAATATTATTTCTTTTAACCGTAATTTTTTTCATGTGACTGTTAGACATGAATCATGATCAAAGATGTGATTCATTACGAAATATTAACGAAGATGGAAAGCTAATATTTACTGATTCTGTGAACATACTGATATATAATATGTAATGACTGATGAAAGCCTTTTCAAATGACAAATTGGCCATTTGATAGAGATTTTCATCCTCTTTAGTTTTGCTTAAGATTCATCAACGTATGGTGTCCAATGTTTAGAAGCCCAATCAGTTCACAGGTACAAACCTTTACATGTCCACCTATAAATGTCTTTTCCTTCTACAAACCATTATTCTAAAAGCAAGAAAGCTTCTGTTGGATAAGATCAACCCAATAACTTAATCCGCCTATTGGATGTTCATATATTCAACCCAAGACATAAAATAGACAAAAAAATTAAAACGAAAAAACTTTAAAAAGCTCAAGTGAAAGATTTAATTTTTGTTACTTTTTTTGTCATTAGTGCCATCTAAGTGATGTAATAGATATATTTATTGAAAAAATTGTGTAGTGATAGGAAAACACTATAGCTATTTTGACGTTATTAATATATTTTGTGAGTCTTTTATGACAAATGATATCAATATACTTGTATGCAAACTTTTTATGATTCTTTTACTATAATAAAAAATAAATTCATGAAAATATAATCGAGTAATTTGTTCAACAAATTTTGAGAAAAAAAGATATATCCGTTTATATTTTTTACAGTTATATTTTTATTGTGGTTTTGAATCTAACTAAATCATATTTTGTTTTAAGGTTAAATGTCTTTGCAACAAAACTCCAATCATCTTCAAACTAGATATTCACAATTATCCAAAGAACAGAAGAAAAACAGTCATAGGAAATGTAGAAAATATTACGTAGAAAGAAGGCATTATCATGTATAAGTGATGTTCATGATAATGGAAAAAGAACTTCAAGCAAAGACTATTCAACGATTGAAGAGATTCCTTCTGAGTTCTCATTACTCTCCACACAGTTATCTGAAGAAAATAAAGAGAGTAATCATAAGCGAAATATAGAGTATTACACTAGAAAGAAGACATTATCATGTATGAGTGATGTAGATGATAATGGAATAAAAAGTTCAGGTGAACATTGTTTGATGGTTGAACATATTCCTTTTGAGCCTTTATTACTCTCCCCCGTTCCTGTTTGTGAATTCTGTTATGGTACAAAATTTCCTCATGAGTCAAAATTTTTTTGTTGCTCCAATGGTGACGTCATTCTTGCTTTTAACTTGATGCCTGAAGAATTGGAAAGTTTAAATTATTCAACAGATGATGAGGCTGTTGAATTCCAAAAATATATACGTAAATATAACAATACGATGGCTTTTACATCTTTTGAAGTTAAATATGAGGACTTATCAAGGAGGAACAAGGGAATATATACATTTTACGTTCAAGGGCATGTTTATCACTATATAAATGATCTTATACCACTTGATGACCATGCTTCTTACTTACAACTTTATTTCTGTGATACAAATCATGAAATAGAAAATTGTGTGTACCATCCAAGCAAATTAACTCTAATTGTTCTAGAGAAACTCATACGTATCTTATGTTTTAATCCTTACGTTCAATTTTTCCGATCATTAAAAGATGTCTTTGATTTAGCATCACATGATATTTGTATTCATAGTGATGTTGATTTGGATCAACGTGTATATAACGTTCTTTCCAGTTCTCAAGTTGTTGCTATTTAGGTTGGAGATTCTACAACTTATAATCATTCAAATCATGATATTATTATTCAAGATAAATCTGGGCAAAAACACAGGATACAATATTACTTTGGAAGTTATGACCCTCTACAGTATCCATTATTGTTTCCTTTTGGACAAAATGGATGGCATCAAGGTATTAAAAGGATTAATAGGAGAGATGGAGAACTTTTATGTATGGAAAATTTGATGCTCGTGGAAAAAATCACATAAGAAGAACAATTAATGCAGAATGACGTTAAGTTAAAGAGGAAAAATAGAATATGGTTTCTTGCCGTGAGTATTATTGCTATAAACTTCAAATCCGTTCATGTGACAAATCTATGCTATTATGTTTCGGTAGACTTTTCCAACAATATATAGTAAACATGTACGTAAAATTCGAAAGTTCAAGGCTTGATTATCTTCGAAATCAACAGAATGAGATAAGAGCTGATTTGTATCAGGGAATACTTGATAGTGTTCATGCTGGTAAATGATATGCTAATAAAATTGGACGGAGAATCATTCTTCCCGCATCTTTTATTGGTGGTCCTTGTGATATGAAAAAGAGATATATGGATGCTATGACTTTAGTTCAACGTTTTAGTAAGCCTGATATATTTTTGACCATGACCTGCAATCAAAATTGGTTTGAAATAAAAGAAACAATGGCTTCAATTGAAGAGACTCAAAATAAACCTGATTTATTGAGTCGCATATTTCATGCAAAGCTGGAGGAATTGAAAATTGATTTGTTTAAGAAACAAATCTTTGGTCATGTGGTTGCATATGTGTATGTTGTAGACTTTTAAAAAAGAGGTCTCCCACATCCTCACTTTCTCATTATCCTCTCTCAAACTTCCAAATTTATTGCACCAGAATCTTTCGATAATTTCGTTTCCGCTGAAATTCCAAGTTCTCGTAAAGAATGATGATCAAACACATACTGCATGGACCATGTGGTTTATTAAATCCTCAAAATGTCTGTATGAGAAGAGATGGAACGTGTAAGAACAATTATCTTAAGGTATTTTGCAATGAGACTACACAGAGAAAAGATGGAAATCTGAGCTATAGACGACGTGATGATGGTACGACAATCATTGTTAGAAGTGCAAAGTTAGACAATCGGTGGGTTGTGCCACATAATCCTTATTTATTAGCTAAGTATGACTGTCATATAAATGTAGAAATTTGTTCAACCATCAAAGCAATAAAATGTTTGTATAAATATATATACAAGGGGCACGATCAAATTGCTTTTCGTCTATCAACCGCGGATGAATCTTCTTATATTGATGAAATTAATTCATTTCAAAATGCAAGATGGGTCTCCCCACATGAAGATATTTGGAGAATATATTCGTTCATGTTGAATGAAGTTAATCTCGCGGTTATAAATCTCCAACTACATTTGCCATATAAATAACTTGTGTCATTTAGGAAAAATGACGACTTGATTAATGTGTTGAATTATGAATTTCGCTCAACGATAATGTTAACTAGATTTTTTAACATGACTAATATAAATGAACATGCTAGAAGGTTATTATATAAAGAGTTTCCGGAGCATTTTGTGTGGAATGAAAGAGAGAAAATTTGGACTCCGAGAAAACAAGGTCATTCTATTGGTCGAATAGTTACGGTTAATCCAATGGAAGGTGAATGTTATTATTTGCGTTTGTTATTAAATCACATAAAATGTCCTACATCATTTGACGATCTGCTTACTGTTGATGGTATTGTCATTTCATAATTTTGTGACTTTGCGTTACTCAATGGTCTGTTAAATTTGGATTTTTGTATTGATCAATGTTTAGAAGAGGCGTCGGGGTATCAAATGCCAAATGCTCTTCGATAACTTTTCGCAACTATTTTAATATATTGTAATCCATCTGATCCTAAATGGTTATGGTTGAGATTTGAACAACTACTTTTAGAAGATTATTCTAGAATGTTGTTGACTCCAAATATTGTGAGAATCAAAGTATTGCAGCAGATAAATATGTTCCTCGAATATATGGGAAGATCAATAAAAGATTTTGATTCTGAAGTTAAAGAAAATAACTTGAAAGAAATAGATGAAGAACTACAAATGATTGTTGATGGAAAAGATATTAATGCAACGGAACAGCTGAATTCTGAACAGAAGTGTGCGTATGATGCAATATTAGAGAAAGTTTTTTAAGGAACTTCAGGAGCATTTTTTATCGGTGGACCTGGTGGTAGTGGGAAAACCTTTTTATATCATGCTATTCTTGCAACAATAAGATCGAAGGGTTTTGTTGCGCTTGCAACAACATCTTCTGGAGTAGCAGCGTCTATTTTACCTGGTGGTCGTACCTCTCACGCAAGATTCAAGATACCTTTAGACATTACAGAAAATGTCATTGCTCTATCATAAAACAATCTGGTCTGGCTCATTTATCATAAATTGCTAAAATTATTATTTGGGATGAGGCTCCGCTGTAAAAAAAACAAACAATTGAAGCACTTGATCGATTACTTCAAGATTTAAATGATAATTGTGCAATATTTGGTGGAAAAGTTATCGTGTTATGAGGTGATTTTTGTCAAGTGCTTCTCGTGATTCCAAAAGACTCTAGATATGAAATCATTGAGTCTAGTTTAGTAATTTCTTATTTATAGCCGAAATTTCAAAGGTTTCATTTGACCACAAATATGAGATTGTTGTTAGATCCTAGATTTGCTCATCATTTATTATCTATAGGTGATGGAAATGATAAAACTATGATTGACGATTATATTGAATTGCCAAAATCGACTCTTCTTCCATATACGAACGATTCAGAATCGATAAATTGTTTATTAGATGTAGTTTCTTGTGATATACATGAATTTCTAAAGAATGAAGACGTTAACGAGATAAATGATATTCTCATACCACGTTTTCCTGGTGAGATAGTTAGATATTATAGTTTTGATGAAACTTTAGATAACGATAGCAATAAAATTCCCAATGATTTTATGAATATTTTGATATCTACTGGATTTCCTTCTCATGAATTATTATTAAAACCAAATTGTCCAGTGATATTACTTCGAAATATTAATCCATCCGAAGATTTATGTAATGGAACTAGATTAATATGTTGACAATTCAAATGAAATATAATTTATGCTGAAATACTACTGGACATTACAAAGGAAAAAGAGTGGTTCTACCTCTTAATGATGAGAAGTCTTCATTCTCGTTTAAACGAAGACAATTCCCTATTCATTTAAGTTTTGCTATGACAATAAATAAAGCGCAAGCTCAAACGTTAGATTTTGTTGGTATATATTTACCTCGATCTGTTTTTTCTCATGGTCAATTATATGTTGCTTTATCTAGAGTGAGATATTAATTCATCCAACCAATGAAAAAGATATTCGTACTTATTCATATACAAAGAATGTTGTATATAAAGAATTTTTATCTTTAGCTTTTCCTACCGCTCAAAATGCTATTTTATCATAAGGTAATATTCATATAAATAATATCTTTATTATATTTAACATAATTTCTCTTACAAAAACAATATAAGTTCTAGGAGTATGTTAATTTTAAAATGTATTGCAGGAAAGCTATGGATGCTGGAACGAGAATGATAAAAGAGATCACACCAAATGTGAGAAACTGGACTGTAAAAGCCATTATTGTAGGGAAAAACTTATCTAGAAATGCGTGGAGCAGTACCATGACATTACAAAGATTCATACTAGCTGATGAAGAGGTAAGTATATTTATAATGATATTAAATAAAATATTTATGAGACACATATTTTAATTATGTCATTATTTATTTTACTAGGGAATAGAAGTTTCAGTCACGATATTTGGTCGTGATGTACAAATCTTACGTTCTTCTCTGACTTTAGGAGATACATTTTATATATCAAACGCTATTGTCCAATTCTATAGAGAAGATTATCGTATTACTGAGAATCACTATCAATGGATTATAAACACAAGATCTGTTATTAGAACGACGACATCAAATGAGAAAATACCACCAATTGATTATTAGTTTGTTTCACTTTGCAATATGTCGACGCATGTTGATTCCATCCATTCAGTTGGTAAAGGATAACATTTACTTACAGTTTATCATTTCTTACATATTTTGTTACATTTCTGTTATAGATTTTCAAAAAAAGTATTTCACTATTATTATGTAAAGTGTTATATGATTTTGCAGGAGTACTCGTGGTTGTATTAAACATCCTACCTGCAAAAATAGTCACTGCCATGAATGGAAATACTATAATTCATGAACTCGTAGTCGTCGATGAAGGGTACGTCAATTAAATTTAGTAATTATAAATTATAATTATTTATATTATTTTTTAATTTTTTCTATTACCTTATGTTTCTTATAGCCTACAACTGATGATTTTAACATGTTGGGATCAATTTGTTGATGTTGAATGTAAAACAATCGTACAATAAATAGAAAGCCAAATGATAATCTTTGCAAGACGTCTGAGAGCATCATCATTTCATTGTATTTGTGTATATTTTTTTGCTATTTTAAATAAATTGATGAAACATAAAATTCTTAATAAAATATTTTTATTTGCAAATATTTCATTATCAACAAGACCAACTTTCTCTTTGATGATAAATCCCACAATAGAACAAGCAGTTGAACTTCAGAGATGGTTTGATTAATTTACTAAACTTAACTTTAGTGAAATATTGATATTCTAACTTTCATATTCTTTTTAATATTAAAGGAGTGTTAGCCATAAAAGACAACTTCAACAAATAACTCGCGATCAATGTCCACAACTGTCAGTGTATAATCTAGATCGACCGACACAACATTGGATAATCATGATCCAACAAGTCCCAGACATATTGGATACGATATTATTTTTGACAATTTTTATTATATGTGTGTTTTGATCAACAAAGAATTTATATTAATATTTTTTTCAGCATACAAGCATCTGGACAGAGGCAACAATAAATTTTTTTAATGAAAATCAACGATGTTGGTTTATGGCATGTGATAATTGTAATCATGCCATTGAGGTCATGTATCAACAATGTTTTCACTGTAACTACTGCCAGAAGGATGGTGCTATAGCAACATCCAAGTAAGATATTAAATTATAAATTCTCTTCTATAGTATTATTCATCTTACTACTAATATATTACAAATTTTTGTAATAGATGTCGCGTGGAAGGGACACTGTCAGATGATACCGGTTCACACATAGTGGCTTTATTTATGAAATTTACTGAAAGTTTTTTAGGTTGCACTGCAAAACAACTAATGGATTTTGATACTGAGGTATATGAATTTTCTATTGTAATTAAGATTATTTATATTTTACATAATATTACACGTTTGATAATAACTTTTGGAATATTTATCAGGACACACATGTTCGACTAAGCACAATTGCCCAGACAATGAGTACTGAGCCAAAACTCATATTAATAAAATTTTGAAGATATGAACAAAGAAATGTTAGATATAATATCGTCAGAGTGTCTGAAAATTTGGACAGTTCATCACCTGTAGAGTCATCCGTGTCAACATGTTCGACATATACTTCTATTGTTAATGTAGATAGAGGAAATTCGTCATCCTTTACATGACTAGAATCACTATGTTTAAAATTCGTTATAAATAAATATATGTAAATATTGTTTATTATAGGATTAGATTTATTATATGCATATTTTTGTAGTTTTTTAATGTAGAGAAAGAACATTCATCATCTTCTAAGGAAATTATGCCAAAATATCGAACAAATACTGACTTAGGCATCATAGACTCTTCGATGAGAAAACCACCCCCGATTTTCTTCGTCCTAGAGTTCTTTGTCTGCATCGTGTAGGTTCCCGTTCGAGAGGACCCGTGTGTGGAGAGGAGACCCAAGCATTGAGGGCGAGAATAAAGTTCACAGAGAGAACTTGGATAATCCCAAACACAAGGCCATCATTACTCACCAAAAGTAGCACCCTACATGCCCAATCGCCATGACAGGATGGGATAGCCTCCATCCAATCATTTTGACATTTAATGTTGAATTCTTTCTGCAAGGTCGCCTCCATTCTGTCCAATCGAAGACAGGCTTTGTGTCTTGTGAGGCTTCCCCAGCACTCCTCCAAGAGGCTTCTTCGACATGCTTCCTCCCACCCGAAGACCCAAGTATAAATACATCTGCCAATAAATGGAAGAGAGAGGCCTATTCTCCCCTAAGGAAATTATGCCATCGAACAAATACTGACTTAGGCATCATAGACTCTTCGACGAGAAAACCACCCCAGGTTCTCTTCATCCTAGAGTTCTTTGTTTGTGCTCTGTAGGTTCCCGTTCGAGAGGACCCGTGTGTGGATAGGAGACCCATGCATTGAGGGCGGGAATAAAGTTCACAGAGAGAACTTGGATAATCCCAACCACAAGGCCATCATTACTCGCCAAAAGTAGCACCCTATAAGCCCAATCGCCATGACAGGATGAGTTAGCCTCCATCCAATCATTTTGACATTTAATGTTGAATGCTTTCTGCCAAGGTCGCCTCCCTTTTGTCCAATCGAAGACATGCTTCGTGTCTTATGAGGCTTCCCCAGCACGCCTCCAAGAGGCTTCTTCGACATGCTTCCTCCCACCCGAAGACCCAAGTATAAATACATCTACCAATAAACGGAAGAGAGAGACGTATTAGAAATTAGGCCAAAATATCGAACAAATACTGACTTAGGCATCATAGACTCTTCGATAAGGAAACCACCCCCAGTTCTCTTCGTGGTAAAGTTCTTTATTTGGGTTGTGTAGGTTCCCGTCTGAGAGGACCCCTGTGTGGAGAGGAGACCCAGGCATTGAGGATACTATGAGCTCAATCCGGAGGGCATACTTTACGAAGAGTGCTGTTAAGGTTATCGACCAAAACAGTTGGTGCCGTCTGTGGGAACGATTGCAAAGTCATTTCTATTTAAAATATTCAGAACCCTTTTCCTCCCTCAAGGAGAGAACATGCTTAATATTCTACGCCCATGGAGTCTGTGATGAAAGGAAAGACCAACCTTTTCTCTAGCAGAAGAAGGACTTTCTATCAGCATGACAATTACCCGACAAAGGAAGAATGATACGACGAATGTAGCCTCTAAGGTAACCAGTAGGGGAAGGAAAGGTGTGCCAGTCACTATTTAAAACATAATGGTCTCTTGCATGAAAATGATCCTCCCCATGACCCGAAGGCTCGCCTGCGGGGTCACCACGCTTTGAAAAAATCCTGGGGGAAGGCTATCAATAAAAGGGTGAGGTGACGTTCCATCTTAGATGAAATACAGAGGCGTGAATCATCTCTCCATCATGGTTGAAGCGCATGCTTGGGTCATCTAGCTCCCAACTCCTACGCCCCACCTTGGGATAAACAGAAGGATGATAGGCGCCATTGAAATTGATATACGAGCCTGGAAGACAAACCTAATTTGGCACGACAGAAGGAATTAATATACGTTCCATCTTAGATGAACTACCACCCTTTGAGAAAGTCGGGACCAAGACAAAACCAACATTTAAAGGGCCAAGTCACCCTTTTATGAGGATATAGTTGGGTCACCCTAGAAGGAAGAAGGAGGAGAACAGAGGACGAAGGCCCCCGAGGAGCCCTGTGAAAGCAATATAAGCGGCTGCGAAGGAGAGAAGAAAGTGCCGGCAAACTACCCACCGCCTAATATTCTTTGGTATACCTTTGGCTGCCAAGAATTCTACAACGTTCCCGCATGAACGAAAGTCACATGATAAAGATTAACGGGCATTGGGTCATTCCTAGTTGAAATATAGAGGTGTGCATCATCTCTCCATCGTGGTTGAAGCGCATGCTTGGGTCAACTAGCTCCCAGCTCCTACGCCCCACCTTGGGATAAACGGAAGGATGATAGGCACCATCGAAATTCATATACGAGCTTGCAAGCCAAACCTAATTTGGCACCGCAGAAGGAATTGATATACGTTCCATCTTAGATAAACTACCACCATTTGAGAAAGTCGCGACCTAGACGAAACCAAGATTTAAAGGGCCAAGTCCCCATTTTATGAGGATATAGTTGGATCACTCGAGAAGGAAGAAGGAGGAGAACAGAGGAAGAAGGCCCCCGATGAGCCCTGTGAAAGCAATATAAGCGGCTGCGAAGGAGAGAAGAAAGTGCCAGCAAACTACCTAGAGCCTAATATTCTTTGGTATACCTTTGGCTGCTAAGAATTCGACAACGCTCCCTCACGAACGAAAGTCGCGTGACACAGATTAACGGGCATGGGCCCAGCTGAAATACAGAGGCGTGCATCATCTCTCCATCATGGTTGAAGCCCATGCTTGGGTCATCTAGCTCCTAGCTCCCAGCTCCTACGCCCCACCTTGGGATAAACGGAAGGATGATAGGCGCCATCAAAATTGATATACGAGCCTACAAGCCAAACCTAATTTGGCACCGCAGAAGGAATTGATATACGTTCCATCTTAGATGAACTACCATCCTTTGAAAAAGTCGGGACCAAGATGAAACCAAGATTTAAAGGGCCAACTCCCCTTTTTATGAGGATATAGTTCGGTCACCCCATAAGGAAGAAGGAGGAGAATAGAGGACGAATGCCCCTGAGGAGCCCTGTGAAAGAAATATAAGCGGCTGCGAAGGAGAGAAGAAAGTGCCAGCAAACTACCCACCGCCTTATATTATTTAGTATACCTTAGGCTGCCAAGAATTCTACAACGCTTCCGCATGAACGAAAGTCACGTGACACATATTAACGGGCATGGGGTCATTCCCAGCTGAAATAAAGAGGCGTGCATCATCTCTCCATCGTGGTTGAAACGCATGCTTGGGTCATCTAGCTCCCATCTGCCAGCTCCTATGCCCCACCTTGGGATAAATGGAAGGATGATAGGCGCCATTGAAATTGATATACGAGCCTGCAAGCCAAACCTAATTTGGCACCGCAGAAGGAATTGATATACGTTCCATCTTAGATGAACTACCACCCTTTGAGAAAGCCGGGACCAAGATAAAACTAAGATTTAAAGGGCCAAGTCCCCCATTTTATGAGGATATAGTTTGGTTACCCTAGAAGGAAGAAGGAGGAGAACAGAGGACGAAACCCCTTAGGAGCCCTGTGAAAGCAATATAAGCGGTTGCGAAGGAGAGCATGCTTGGGTCATCTAGCTCCCAGCACCCATCTCCCAGCTCCTACACCCCACCTTTGGATAAACGGAAGGATGATAGGTGCCATCGAAATTGATATACGAGCCTGCAAGCCAAACCTAATTTGGCACTGCAGAAGGAATTGATATACGTTCAATCCCAAATGAACTACCACCCTTTGAGAAAGCCAGAACCAAGATTTAAAGTGCCAAGTGCCCATTTTATGAGGATATAGTTGGGTCACCCCAGAAGGAAGAAGGAGGAGAACAAAGGACGAAGGCCCACGAGGAGCCCTGTGAAAGCAATATAAGCGGCTGCGGAGGAGAGAAGAAAGTGCCAGCAAACTACCCACCGCCTAATATTCTTTGGTATACCTTTGGCTGCCAAGAATTCTACAACGCTCCCGCACGAATGAAAGTCGCGTGACATAGATTAACGGGCATGGGGTCATTCCTAACTGAAATACAAAGGCGTGCATCATCTCTCCATCATGGTTGAAGCGCATGCTTGGGTCATCTAGCTCCCAGCTCCCAGCTCCTACGCCCCACCTTGGGATAAGCGGAAGGATGATAGGCACCATCAAAATTGATATACGAGCTTGCAAGCCAAGCCTAATTTTGCACCGCAGTTAAGAAATGAGGATGATCAAGACTTTTTACACTAACCTCTAAGGGGACCGAGCTCTTAACATCAAGGGCACGCCAACGTAATTCTCCCCTGACACCTCCAAACGAAGCAAATGGGCCAACAAGGAGGAAAGACCTGGTGGATGGTCAACTGCCTGAAAGGTGATCTGAATAAGAACTCAGAGGTCTAGAGTGGTCAATCCTTCTCTTACGAGAATAGTCGGAGAGGAAGGATCAGGACAAACCCATACCTCTTCACTAACAGGATGTGAAGCTTGGGAGGTCCTTCCATTGATGCGAAGACGCATCTCGCATCTCAGGAGGAACAATGTACTAAACTAGCAAGGGATAGAATGATAGCTTAGGAAATGAGGAGCCCGATCTCCTTCGAACGCATGCTACAACATACACTCACGAGATCATGGAGCTAATTAGGATTCCGAGATGTTCCCGTCGCAATGGAACCTTCAAGATCAGAAGGTATGGATTTAACAAATGCACATAAGTTTCATAGGATTTATTTTGGGAACGTTTCTCCAATCACCCTCAGTTAGAGTAGAGCAAACATGTTTTTTTTAACGATCAACGTGAAGGTGTAACAGATGATGAAGCTATGTACTCATCAACATTTATCGAGTAAATGGAAGGGAGCAACTCTTTTACGATGTGGGATGGAGGATAAAAAATTGATGACTAGTAAGGTAGTTTAGCTCACTAGTCAGGATTAAACAAAAAGTGATGAATGGTGATGTGCTCTAGCCCACTAGTCAGAATTAAAAAAAAGTGATGACTGGTGAGGTGCTCTAGCCCACCAGTCGGGATTAAACAAAAAATGATGACTAGTGAGGTGCTCTAGTCCATCAGTCAGGAATAAACAAAAAGTGATGTATCTTGAGTATCCTAGCTCATCAGACGGGATTCAGGGTCTAGCTAGAGCAGACACCCCTGGATAGACATCAAGGTAAAAAATGATGTATGCCGAGCACCCCAGCTCGTCAGACGGGATTTAAGGGTCTAGCCAGAGCAGGCACGTCTGGCTAGACATCATGCTAAAAAGAGATCTCTGTCGAGCACCCCAGCTCATCAGACGAGATTAAAGGGCCTAGCCAAAGCAGGTACTCCTGGCTAGACATCAAGGCAAAAATGGTTTCTGTCGAGCACACCAACTTGTCAGACGGGATTCAAAGGTCTACTCAGAGTAGGAACGCCTGGCTAAGACATCAAGGAAAGATGTCTGCCAAGCACTCATGCTCGCAGACGGGATCGAGGGATATCCAGAGTAGGCACGCTTGGCTAGGCATCAAGGAAAGATGTATGCCGAGCACTCAAGATCACCAAATAGGAACGAGGATCTAGCCATAGTAGAAATGTCTGGCTAGAGCGGAGCACTCTAGCTCATCAAGGAAGGAAAATCCTTTGACCAAGTACCTAAGGAGAGGAATTTCGACCTAAATTCACAAGATCAGGAAAACTCGCCAAAAGTAAGGACGCACTGAAACATGTCTGCTTGACTAGACCTCCCTAGCTAAAGGGAGCACATGGAAAATCTCCCATGAAATTATGGCAGGTCTGCATAACCTAACCTCCATGAAGGGGGAAACCCGTTGGAAATGATCATCCAAGTAAAAAACACCAAGGCTGTTTTAAAGGCACACTCAAACTCAGGTTAACAAGAACAAATTAAAGGATAAAGGTCTCATCAAGACCAAGTTAAAGCTCGACCAAGGTAAAAAGTTTATCCACTCGAGGTATGTTTATTATAGTTCACGCCACTGAGGGGATAAATAAAAGCAAAGATAAAAGGGAGCCAAAGTTACTGAAGAAAGTTTAGTCTCATCAATAAGGAAAAATGGATTACAAGTACAAGCAAAGGTAAAGGTACAAAAATATTCTCGGTTAAGGGGGCGAGGCCCTCCTAGGCTAACTTAAAAGTAAATGATCCCCCACGTTTGAGACAGTGGTCACAGGATTTCCAAAACTTTCTTGACTCTTTTGAGGACTGGAAGGCTTTGGTTGCCTGTCGACCAAGGATTACGATGACTTGTTCTGATTCCCACATTAAGTCAGGATAAACGTGGATTCAAACCACGGGCAATAAATAATTTCTGAGTTGAGGATGAAATATCTCAATCTCTCCCACTTAAGGTGAGAAAAGAAGGAGGCCACCATGCTCGGGTTCGAGATGATCCTGAAGGATATGATTGCAAAGGCTGGGGGTCTGAAAGGACAGGGGTGGTAAACGATGAGAGTGGGTCACATCCAGTAAAGTTACTTCATTACGGATCAGAGATTAAGGCTACCAGTTGGATTACAAGCCTTTTTCAAAGATGATGTTTCTACAACCATGGTTGGTAACCAACACAGACAAATGATTCACCGAACAAGCTTATTGACGGTAGGAAAATTGTCAACATCGACGACTTTGAGGCTCAAAATTTAAAGGATGATAGAGCGGGAAACGACAACCATGGAAAGGAAGGCTAGGACGATCTCAAGAGAAAGCCCCAGAAAATGGAAGAGGCCCTAGAGGAGGAAGAATCATTGTTTTTAAAAGGGAGAAAGAAGAACCAGGGGCAAGAATGAATGTTTCAACTTTGTAAGGATGGCGAGGATGAAGGAAATGGAAAGGAAAATTGCCTCTTTAAAGGCCTAGAAGAAAACCACTCATTTAGGGGAGGTATTTAAGTTGGCCATGATGGCAACCGCTGGAACCATCCTAGGATTGGTAAACGATCGTTTGACGAATCGGTGAGAGAATTTCGGTATACCAAATATCATCCAATCAACCGTAAAAATGAAACGACGCGTCAGGAACGAAGTGACACATGAGGGAACCGGGCTCCGTCACACGCGCCCACACGCCATTAATGGCCTTGAACCACATAAAATATGAAACGATACATGCGTGATGAATGAGTCGCGGTAAAAATGGGAGGGCGAAGCTCTTAGCCTATAACCACACAAAGATAGCTCGGATGAAGAGCTCGGGTAATGAAGTCTTCAGACCTGGCTAGGCAAAAGCCACCCAAGTCCTCGACTAGGGACAACTATTATGAGTGTTTTCTCAACCACCAATGATACAATGACATGTGTTACACCGCATTTAGGGAGCTCCCGAAGTCATGGAAGGAGTAGAACCGACCTCGTCTGGTCAGTCTCTATGAAGCTCGGGATGTACAGACCCGAGCACATGAAAGGGCTAGAATAAAGTTCACAAAGATAGCTCGGATAATCCCGTAAATTTGTTTAGGAGTAGCTTCAAATGTGAACTTTTTTTATTTTTGTCCTACATCGGTTATTTAGTAGTCATGCTATTATTTTTTATATAAACATGACTCCTCTCTCCTGTTTTGTATTATATCAAATTAGATATAGATATATTTGTGTGTGAGATTTAGGTTTGTTAATGCTTTTGACAACTCTCTTTGTTGATTAGTGTAATTCTTCTTATATTCGCCCGTGGACGCATGCACGTTGTCTTCTTTATATTCCGTATTTTATTATTTATATTATTTATATTTTGCATATTTCTTAATCTTCTGGGGTTGTGGTCATAACAAGTGGTATCAGAGCTACAGTTCCATTGGGTCTTATTATTATGGTGACAAAATATGAGATCGATAAATTCAATGGAAAGAATGACTTCAGTCTTTGACGGTTGAAGATGCGAGTCTCATTAGTTCAACAAGGTTTGCTTAAGGCGCAAACACACTTTGCCGAAGAAATTGAAAAATGAAAAAAAAAAAAAGATGATCTCATGGAGCAGACAGTTGGTGCAATTACATTGTCACTGTCTAATGAGGTGTGTGTGAAGTATCCAATGAGACATCTCATGATGCTTTGCAAGTCAAGTTAAAGAGTTTGTATTTGAAGACATCACTCACCAACCAACTCTATTTGAAGTAGCATTTATAAATGCTTCGTAAGATTGAAAATAAGCAAATTAAAATCATATTGATGAATTTAACCGCGTTATTCTAGATTTGAATAATATTCATGTAAAATTGATGATGAGGATCAAGCTTTGAGCTTTTTTATTGTTCTTTACCTTCTTCGTATTGTTGACATTGTGTTATATGGAGGAGATGAAATAACTATGGAGGATGTGAAAGCATCTTTTCACTCCAAAGGACTAAATAAAAGAGTGTTAGTGAATCACATTGAGAACTCAATGAATGGTTTGATAGCTAGAGGAAGAAGTAACGAAAAAGGTTTGGGGAGTTATAGAGATAGGTTTAGGTCTAAGTTAAAGACTAAAAAAGAGAAGTACAACTATTATCGCAAAGAAGGGCACTGGAAAAGTGAATGCGCTCAACTCAAAAATAAAAAAGGGACTACGAAAAAATCCTCCACTACCACTGATGTTACTAATGCAATAAATGAGAGTTTGGATGGTAATTCTAATTAAGCTCATATTGTCTTAGCAGTATCTACGAGTTGCTCATGCAACAATTGAGTTCTTGATTTAGCTTGTACGTACCATATGTGCTCCAATAAAGATTGATTACTTATGAATCAATCGATGGAGGTGAAGTCTTGATGAGAAATAACACATCATGCAAGGTTGTCGTTATTGGTATAATCCAGATTAAGATTAATGATGGTATTGTTCAGAATTTGACTAATGTGCAACATGCACCATATATGAGAAAGAACCTTATTTCTTTGAGTACGTTTGACTCTGAAGGTTACCACTATTCAAGTGAAGGTGGAGCTTTGAAGGTTTGCAAGGACGCATTAGTGTGGTTAAGGGAAAGTTGATTCACGATCTATATATACTCCAGGGAAGCACGATAACTAATGCTGCAACAGTTTCATTCTCATCATATCCAAATTTAGAGATTGCGTGTCCTTGGCATATGTGGCTAGGGCATATAAGTGATATATATATGTCAATTTTGAGCAAGTTAGGCTTGTAGAGTGGTCATAAAATTGGAAAACTCCAATTTTATGAGCATTGTCTTTATGGGAGCAGTGTAGAGTCAAGTTCAGCAAAATGATTCATAGAACTAAGAGCATAATGGATTAAATCCATTCAAGTCTTTGGGGTCATTATCCTATTGAATCTAAAGGTGGTGTGCGGTATTTTCTATTTCTTGAAGTAGAAGAGTGATGTATTCTCGACCTTCAAGAAGTGTAAAGCTCGTGTTGAGAACCAAACGAGCAAGAGAATCAAGTGTTTGAGAACTGATAGTGGTCTGAAATCTTACAAGAGTTTATTGAGAAAGTACTGTGAAAATGAAGGCATGGTGAGACACCAAACATTTACAGAACACCACAACATAAAGGCGTCGCAGAACATATGAATATAACTAATATGGAGAGAGCACATGGCATGCTTTATTTGCATTATAGCTTTTGGGCTGAGGTTTCCAATTATGCATGCTATTTGATGGATAGGTTTCGATGGAGGTAAGTTCTAGTTCTCCTGCTGATTATTCTGTTTTGAAAATATTTGGTTGTCCTACATATGCTCATGCAAGTGATGGTAAGCTTAGGCATAGGTAAATATGTGTGTATTCCTCATATTTCAATCTGGTGTGAAGGGTTATCTTTTGTGGTGTGTTACCAAAGTTATCCAAATGTATAATTAGCAGATATGCTAAATTTGATGAGAAGGTCATGCTATTGGAGAAAAATAATATGTTGCTGCACGTTCAGACTGTGGTGTCAGTGAGCCGGTAAAGCTAACGGTTGAAGCTTCTGGTAAAGTGCAAGATAACACTTCTGATCCACTAGTTTAGAACGCGTTGCACAATGCAGTTGATGATATCATAAAGAAGTAACGAGAACAACCATACACTATTGTTATCAGATGAGAGAGGAGGCAGATTAGACCACCTCAGAGATATGGTCATGTAGACTTGGTATCGTATTGACTGTGGCAGATAATATTGAGACTCAGGAACCTTTCAGTTACTATGAGGTTGTCATAAGCAGTGAGTATGCTAATTGGATTGTTGCTATGAGTGAAGAGCTTGAATCTCTTCATAAAAATCATACATGTGAGTTGGTTAGACTACATAAAGGCAAGAAGATCGTTGGGTGCAAATGTGTCCTCAAGAAAAATGAAGGAATCTCATGATTTGAAGCATCGAGGTTCAAATCATTGATGTGTTCTCAACAGTTGTGAAGTATAGCTCTATTCGCGTGTTGTTTGCCATGGTTGCACTGTTTGACTTGGAGTTGGAGTAATTAGATGTCAATATAACTTTTTTCCATGGTAAGCTTGAGGAACATATTTATATGCATCAACATGAGTTTATTGTTCAAGGTAAGAAAGATTGTGTTTTGTTGTTGAAGAAGTCATTATATGATTGAGTATGGTTAATTAGGAGTGGCTATGATAGTTATGTCTACCACAAGCGTATTCCTGATGATTCTTTTATTTATTTGTTGCACTACATTGATGATATGCTTATTGTTGCAAAGAATAAAGCTGAAATCTTCAAGTTGAAGCTCAACTTAGTGGTGAATTTGAGATGAATGATTTGGGTGCTGTCAAAAAGATTTTAGGCATGAAAATTTAGAGTGATAGACAAGCGAATAAGTTGGATTTGTCCCAAAATAATTATGTTGAGAAAGTTCTTGAATGCTTTAATATACAGAAGTCTAAGCCTGTAAATGTTCCATTTGCTGCAGATTACAGGCTTTGAGCAAATATGTTAAAGAAAAGAGAAAATGTCACGTGTTCCTTATGCTAGCGCAATTGGGAGTATCATGTATGTTATGGTGTGTACTCGTCCAAATATTGCACATGTTGTTAGTTTCGTTAGCAGATACATTGGGAACCCTGGCAAGGTTCATTGGCAAGTTGTGGAATGGATCGTTTGATATTTGAAAGGCATTGCAGATTTGGGCTTAGTTTATGACATAAGTTCTGACACTCATAACAATAGTGTTGGTTTTGTCGATGCTGGAGATCTTGAAATTAGGCAATCTCTTACATGTTATTTGATCACAATTTCTAATTGTGCCATTAGTTGGAAGGCTATTTCTATAGTCTATAGTCGTGATGTTTACTATAGAGGCAAAGTATATGACAACTACAAAAGCAGTGAAAGAAACCATTTGGCATTAGGTTCACTTACTAATTTAGGACTTCAGCAGGATGCTAGTGTTGTATATTGTGATAGTCAGAGTACCATAAATTTGACCAAAAACTAAATGTATCATGAGAAGACCAAACACATTGATGTTAGATATCACTTCATTTATGAGATTGTATCTCAGGGTGCCGTTACCGTTAGTAAAAATTTTACAGCAAAGAATCCGACTAATATGATGACGAAGTCTATTTCGATTCACAAGTTCAAGCTTTACCGGGGCTTGGTTGATATTTGCAGTAAGTGATGAGTTGTTGCTTTGAAGAATATGTTTGAAAAAATCTACTTTTAAAGATCATGGTGCAATTTGAAGTCAATGTAGAGATTTGTTGAGGCATGGATTCAAATGTTGATTTTTTATTTGCTTTTGTCCCACATAAGTTATTTAGTAGTCATGCTCTCTTAGTTTTCTACATAAATAAGACTCTCATATTCTTTTGTATTATACTAAATCATACCAGATATAAAGATATTTATCTGGTACATGTGAGGGATAAAAAACCACCTAGGCTGAGGCCCACTTCAAACGAGGATTTTAGATAAGGCTCAATACTCATCTCCTAATGAGAGGTGTATAAAATCTCAGTCTAAGGGAACTATACCATGGACCAACCCTATAAGGCCCAAAGCCAGCTTGATGGCCGAAGGCTCACCCATGATCGAGGTCACCCTGACGGTCGAGTGCTTACCCATGGCTGAGGTCACCATGATCATCGAGGACTCACCCATGGGTGAGCTCACCATGATAACCGAGCACTCACCCATGAATGAAGTCAACATGATGACAGAGGGCTCACCCATGACCAAGGTCACCATGATGACCGAGGGCTCACTGATGATTGAGGTCACCCTGATGGTCGAGGGCTCACCCATGGCCTAGGTCACCATGATGACTGAGGGCTCACCCATGACCAAGATCAATACTACCTATCTAAAAACATTCCACTGACTTGACCATCAGAGTGTATTAGGCTGGGTACCACACTAGTGTCGAGTTAGTCCTTCGTCGATTATTCTTTGTTTTGTAAGATTATTAAGTTCAGCATGCGACATGTGTCATTTCAATTGATAGTAGATTTTAGCATCGATAGTTTGGCGCTGTCTGTGGGAAATGAAGATCTTCCTTTAAAAATTTAGTAAATTGAAGCTTGTTACAATCGCAATGGTGAACACGAGATCAAATCTTGGACAAAACGTCTACCACAAAGATGTGTCCATTGGAAATCTCGCTAGAAATCAAGTGGAAGCAACCGGGGGACAGAACCACGTTCGTATAGCTCCAATAGCAAATCCTATGATAGAACAACCTTTTAATAGGGTTGACCTGACTGTCCTCCACTTGCTGGAAAAATTGGAACACCTCGCAAAGAAGATCACTGACCTCAAGAAGGAAAGAAATAATGAAGAGAGAGTGGGGAGGATAAGGGAACACTCTTCAAGACATCAGATTATGCATAGCCACGTTAGAGAGGGAAGGCACATCCATTGCTTCAACACTAGATCACTCAGCCCGAGAGGATAGGGGGCATAGCCATAATGTACCTCGCATACCCCACTGTAGCAGGGAGTCACGTGATGAGGTCAAATGGGACTCTATACTCAAAACACCACTCGCGTCACTCTTGTCAGACCGAAATGTTTTAGGATGAGGTTGAAAGTCGAAGGTCAAGGCACCAAAATGATGAATATGAGTATAGCCATGACACGTATCATCAGGAGGATGAGATTGCTAAGTAGATCAAAGATTTTCATCAGAGGGTTACACACTGGGATACCAAGGATAAGGGGTCTGACGCAGTTAGCTTTTATGGTGGAAATCACTTCGATGATACAGTAAAAAAGGTTTGCCACCCTAAAGTTTGAGATGTAAGATGACACCTCTGACTCTACAGATCATTTGTTTCTTTACAAACAAGTGATGTCATGGGCATGCATTCTAGATGACAAATTAGATGGCATGTTGTGTTTGAAATTTGCATCAAGTCTTAATGGAGCTGCCATCACATGGCTTGGGAGCCTAGAACCGTTGTCCATATACTCATTTTCTCATATGGTGACTCTCTTTATAGAACATATCAAGAGCAGTAAGAGGATGATCAAGGAGTCGAATGACTTTTTCACTATGGTTTAGAAGAATGATGAGTCTCTAAGGGAGTATATCAAAAGGTTCAATAATGAAAAGATCAGAATCATCAAATGTGATGATGTAGTAGTCACGACTGCCTTCAGAAATGGTCCGATGGAAGGCAGTGACATCTACAAATACTTACACTGTAAGAGACCCATGTCATATCAAAATGTATCAGTAAGGCCAATGAATTCTTCATGCTAGACGAGGAGATGGCCAAGAAGATAGGAAGAAGACGCTCGCCTTAGAGCTCCCCCTAGGTCAAAAGAGAACATAAAGATAGTAGGTATAGGTCAAACTGAAGGAGCGACAAGAAGCACTCACGGGAGAGGCTCAATGTCGCATACAGGTTAGGACCGAGACTCATCCCAGAGATCAACCTATCACTCATGATTGCCTAAAGGAACCCATTCACCAGATCGATGGTATGGATCTTATGCCTTAGGCTCCACAACTGAAGATGAAGATGGGGAATGGGAAAAATAAACATTAGTATTGTGATAACCATAGAGATTATGGGCATAAGATAGACGACTGTTGGGATCTCAGAAGTGAGATTGAATCTCTTAAAAAGCAAGGCTTCCTGAAAGAGTACCTGCTTGAACAGGCCAGTAAAGTACCAAGGATTGAGACTGATGATGGACCCACGAAGTAGGTATGGAGAGATGAATAATGCACATAATCCATGAGGGAATGTCAAATGGAGGAACAACCACCTCAACAAGGAAAAGGCACTTGAGAGTTGTTCATCTCCCCATATTTTCAGTGGCGAAGACATCAAAGGTTGAACATGTCGTGAAGATAGAATTCACGGATGATGATACGATGAATATACATTACCTGCACGATGATGCCTTGGTAATATCCTTGGATGTGGCCAATTGCTTGGTCAAGCGGATACTGGTGGACCCTAAAAGTTTAGCAGACAGAGTCTTCTTCTCAGCTCTAAAGAAAATGAGGATAGACGATTCACAGATGACCAGATGTGATGTGGAGCTTGTGGGATTCAACTATTCAGTCACCAGAACAATTGGAAGTGTACTTCTGCCTGTGAAGACGGAACTCATCAATCTGAAGACGGAGTTCTTGGTGGTCGATGAAGATTCAGCTTACAACGTGATTATAGGAAGACAATGGGTACACGAAATGAAAGTAATCACCTCTTCCTACCATTAGAAGATCAAGTTCCCAACTCTAGAGGGAATAATGAAAATACGTGGAGATCAGGAGGTGGCTATGAGATGTTACCTCACTAGCTTCAAACGAAAGGCATAGCAATAACAACTACAAGGAAGAGGTCAGGCCTTAGAAGCACCTCTCTCTCCCTCACGCTCAGAGAAGTACTTTAATTAAGTTGTATTCCATTTCCATTAAGCATATTATTTTAATAAGTTGTACCTTCATATTTACAATAATGTTAAGTCATAATGCACATTGTTCAATTTACTTGATGAAAGCTAAGTCCTATTCTTGGGCAACTACAGAACACGGATGAGCCGGGGTCATGGAAGGCTCAGACGGAAGACCTCTTCCAAGACCACAGTCGAATGAGACCTCATGATCACTATGGTGATTTGGAGAAAGACCTTACAAAGGAAAGAACCACGACAATAGTTCCTGGCACTCGAGGTCATGGAACGCTCGGACGGAAGACCCCACCAAAGGCCACGGCTGAATGAGGTTTCCTGATCACTAATGATGATCCGGAAAAAGACCCTACATGGGGAAATATGACCACGACGATAGTTCGTGACATCTAAGGTCATGGAACGCTCGGACGAAAGACCTCACCAAAGGCTACTGCCAGATGAGGCTTCTTAATCACTAATGATGATCCAGAGAAAGACCTTACATAGAGAAAAATGACCGCGACAATACTTCGTGGCACCTTAGGTCATGGAACGCTCAGATGGAAGATCTCACCAAAGGCCACGGACGAATGAGGCCTCCTAATAACTAATGATGATCTGGAGAAGGACTCTACATAGGCCAGAAGGACCATGACAATACATTGTGGCACCCAAGGTCATGGAACTCTCAGACAGAAGACCTCACCAAAGGTCATACCCAGATGAGGCCTCTTGATCACTAATGATGATCCGGAGAAATACCCCATATAGGGAAAAAGATCACATCTCAAGAAGAACCATCAGAGAGGCTCGGCCAAATGTGCTTGGACGCTTAGCCCAGCGTCTCAGCGCATGAGACACTCATCTGATCATATGAGATGCTCGGCCCAGTGTTCGAGCGCATGAGATGCTCAACCCAGCGTTCAAGCGCATGAGATGCTTGGACACTCGACCATCATCGCAAGTGCAAAAGACACTCGTCTAGGGGAAAGCGTGGGTGCCCAACCAGTACAGTATCTCGAGCGCTCATCCTGGCGAGCGTCAGTGCCCAATCAGCCCAGCGACTCAAGCGCGAGTGCCTAGCGCCTCGAGCGCTTGGGCTGGCGACCGTGGGCCCCCAGCCAGGAATTTGAGCACCTTAAATGCTCGGCTTGGCGAGCTGTAGCCTACCATTATGGACGCTCAGTCTAGAGAGCATCTGAACGTGCTAGACGGTTGGACACAAGGCCAAGCGTCACATGATACTTGGCCTAGAAAGCATCCGAATACATCCACTCAAGACACTCGATCAATGCTACGGGCACACCTCACAATCGATGACATGAGCTAGTCTCAAACGCACATCCACGGTGAAATCTCCAAAGCCAATATCTAAGATAAAACTCACAGCTCCCACCAATACGTACTTCCCAACTCTAACACTCACTCTAGACTTGAGAAGTGTGGGCAAACTGTGGGGGATAAAAAAACACCTAGGCTGAGGCCCACTTTAAATGAGGATTTTAGACAAAGCTCGAAACTCATCTCGTGACACTGTGCCATGGACCAACTCTATAAGGCCCAAGGCCACCCTAATGGTCGAGGGCTCACCCACGGCTGAGGTCACCATGATGACAGAACGCTCATCTTCTCCGACTCAACAAAAATACGATGTCAACACCTGTACAAGGCAATGTCAAGATTATTAAAGAGGATAAGATTATAACAGAAAATATCTTATTTGGAGGAATACTCTCTAAATATCTTTCTTCCTTTCTATTATAAATATAGGGTGACCCTCATTAAAATGGTATGGATTCTCTTTGAGTTCAATCTCTAAAAATATTTCACTAATTTGATTGTCCGAGTGTATTAGATTGAGCACCACATTGGTGTCAAGATAATCTTTCATCAATTATTCTTCATTTTGTAGGATTATTAAGTTCATCGTGCGGCACGTGACATTTCAATCGACATAGAATTTTAGCATCTACAGTGCCTATGAATATTCTATCACACTACTTTAGTTCAATTGGTTTGTGGGAGTTTATGAATGCTTTTGACTTTCTTTTGTACTCTCTTTGTTGATTATTAAAAAAATTCTCATCGTGAATGTAGGCACACTCGAACCACGTATGTTCTTTGTATTCCGCATTTTATCTTTCTATATATTTTATATATTTCTCAATTTTTTGAGTTTGCGATCATAACAAGTAAAATCAACTAAAATTTATTAGATATTTGATGGTTGGTTTTAGTAAAAACAAAGTGTCAACAACAAAAGTAAACTTTAAAGTATATAAAGTGGCAAATTGAGGGGAAATTTTTTTCAAATCAAATCAAATGAAACTAGCCTTCAAGTAAGGAGAAAGGGCTTCTGCAGTTAGCAAAGTCAACCAATTCACGTGATCCTAGCCGTCCAATTTATTTGTGGACGATCCAGATTCGATTACATGTAAAAATAGACTTGTTTACATGTAATCGAGAAAACAATATATTTTTTTACTAGAACAGATCTAAACCAATTCAAATTTATTACAGACAGTTAGACTTAAACTTTATCGTAGAAAAGATAAAAAATCTAAATCTCTATTAACATAGTAGATCAATTCCCTGTGTGACAAGATGTTTATTGCATTATTGATGTAACATCAATGTCACAAAATTATTCTACATCGATCAAGTAATTGAATAGATTTTAAATCATCAAATGATGTTAAAATAATACATAGTCTAATTTATCATTTCATTTCAATTAATCATAAAATATTAATAAATAAATACATTTGATATTTTATTTAGTCACTTAAAATTTATAAATTATTGATTAATCATTTAAAAATTATTCATATCACAAAATATTCCTACAAAATGACAGCACCAAGCAATTGGGCAACAAAACACAGCAGGCCCTCTTCACGATGGAACATAATTTTTTTTTCTTAAAAAGAATCTTTTAAGTTAAGTTTATAGACAAAAGCTTAAGTAAGGCAAAAAACATGCTCATGCCCCCATAATTATATTGGAAAATCCCGTTCAAACGTACTTGCTTCCTCGATTTGATTGCGTTTTTTCCTTTTATCTTTCAGTCACATTACTAAATCTACACTCTGAACACCAAAATAGGGGTTTTTATATCAACTAAAATAAGGGTTTGGCTTTGGCACGAGAAAACAGGATAAATTGTAGCCACTCATCTGACATGGTTCTCTCTATGTCTTTACCCACACCCTCACCTGTTGGAAAATATTTAAATACTTTACTTCTGTAAATGTATCTGAAAATTAAAGATCATTCCCTCAACTAGTTTAAAATATAATATTATATATTTACATTTAAGAAATAAAATTTTGAATTTTACTTTAAATAACTATACACACAATATTAAAATCAAATGATGTGAGATAGTTGAAGCTTGATAAGCACTCCATTCTTTTATTTTAAATGAAAATGCAAGATTTCATGTGTTTAAAAGTGTTTACTGTTAAATGTACTTCCATACATTGAAATAATAATATTATAGTTGAACTAATTTCATATTCATTCTTGTATTAAGCACTTGAGATTGTGTGTAACTGTACTTTGAAGCATTGTAAAAAATACTTGAATATATATTTTTTTATATAATGATTTTAAATATTTAAATGAGTTTCAAACAGTAACATTAAATCAAATAAATATGATTTAGAACAAATTTGAAAGTACACTTTCATCCATTCAAAAGTTTGTTTTATTGACATAAGTTATGATTATATTCATAATACTAATATTTGAAAGCACTTTTCACTAAAGCAACTAATCAAGTGCTTTATACTAATACAAAAAGTATTTTATTAAAGGCTTTAAATTGTGATGATGATTATAAGTGTTTCTATAGGTTGAAGTAATTTTATTTATAATTAAAAATTATTTCATATGCATAAAGCACTTTGAAACATAGCTTTTTTAATTTAAAAGTATTTTACAAAAGCATTTGGACATGTATTTTGTATCTTTTATAAAAATGCCTTCAAAATATTAAAATGAATTTCAAATAAAAAACTTTATGATAAATATGATCTAAAGTAATATTTCTTAATGTCTTCAAGTGCTTTAAAAAATAACTCTCAAACACACCCGACATTTAAAAGAAATGTGTATTATTTTAGGCACAATTGCTTCTGAAAAATATTTGGGTATTATATGTCCATCAAATAATTGTCAACTACATAAGCATGATTCTAATGCATAAAAGTATCTTTCTGACAAAAATAAAACACATTAACATATGTTCTAACAAAACTGACTCTTGACAAGATAACAAGAAGACCTTCTCATCGTTGATCAAGACTAATGAGATAAGATCATTTGTGAAAAGAATGAATGATGAATAAATTTTACAATTTTTTTTATAAATATTATAGAACCCACTACAATTTTTTCTTAAATATCATTTACCTAATTATAGTATGTAGTGTCATTTAATTGGTCCACATCAAGATAAAGATGTGAGGAGTCAAATATTATATGTATTTTAAATGATATACATGTAGCTAAACCTCATTTTTAAATAAAAAGCGTAGTAGAAAAGCTGACAGATGAAAAACGATCTATACACATCTATAATATTTAATTAAAGTAAAGAAGTAGCTACAAGTTCCAAAATTTTGGCAGGAGTTTTATTTTGTTGCTTGAAAAAGGAGGTTCAGACGACTGTAAGTTCCATTAGTGAACAGTGGCCAAATTTATTTTAAAAGAAAATAGTGGCCACATTGTTTTTAAAAAGAATATAGTATTTGTTTAACTAATAAAATATACATATTGTTAAAAAAAATATAATATCCACTCCTTTTTGGTACTAAACTATTTTTTTTTTCTTTTCAGTAGGCAGTAGGAAATTATTTTTTCTACGAAAATAAAAAATGAAATGTTACATCTTAAGTTATTAAATCGGCAAATACATGTGAATTTAAAGCAACACAAGAATAGTAGAAAAAACCTAGGGCCAAAGCCGGAAGATATATCAATATGATTTTTCTTTTACTCACACACTACAAGACTGGAAATGTTTTTTAAGCTACAAGATTGAAAATGTTTTAACACCTAAGTCATACATTTTATCATGCTCGTAGCATACCACTAAATATACTATTGTATGATAAGCATGTACTCCTCTGTCTTTACGTGTTTGCACGCATGTAATTTATTTAAATTACACAGACATCTCCTATATATTTAAAAATTACATTGATCTTTCTAATATTTCACATTCTATGACAAATAGGTCAAATTCTCTAACAGAAAATTTTATAAAAGTTAAATGAACCCTGAAATATCAAAACATCCATATCACTATTCAAAGCCGGAATTTAATACAAAGACATACTAAGTAATTAAATTTAGAATGGTGGTGTGTTTGTGTAAATTTAAGTAAATTATAAAAAGTATCAATGTAATTTTTCATATATATTATTATCTTACACATAATATTATAAATGTTTTTCAGTTCAAAAAAAAATTTAAAAAAATGAATGATTTAAATATATAGAAAACTTGCAATTTATCTATCTGAAAATGTTACTCTTTCAACAATAATAGTCTGAAAAATCTAACTATCTAAAACCCTACACAGCCCATCTACAACAGAAAATTATATATATATATATATATACACACGACCCCATCTCATGAATCCTATAGAGCAGACGGGCAAAAGATTTCTATAGATATAAGAGAAAAAAGGTTACCAATGATCCTTGCTAAAAGCCAATACAATGGAAATTAACAGAAAAATTCAGAGTTTTCCGACCTATTGTCTTAAAATGTAAAACTTTATTCCTATTATGTCAACATAAAGAAAGAATAAGCTATTAAATTTTAGAAAAAATTTGAAAGTTGCACACGTGTCATTGTCATTAAATTAAATGTAAGAAAAAAAATATTGAAAGTTGTATAGACATTTACACGTTGGGAGAGAATAAAAGTACATCCTTACTAACACATAATTGGAAATAATTCATTCACAAAGTGAAGTGGCATATAAACATCTAGAGTGCACAACAAAAAACATGCTCATAACCCTGAAACAAATTTATCCTTTCCCCTTTCTATTCTTGTCATTCCAAAACATCGGATTGTAAATTGACATTATACCTAAGTATCTCTTCAAATATTCATAAAATGAAGTCATATGGGACTTTGCTTGACTAATGCATGACATAATTAAGGACTTCCTCGGATCCTGAAATTAACGACTGGATAAATCTTCAGAGACCCTAATGAATTGACGCTAGGGATGAGCTCATCCATCATGCATTATCACATAGGTTTTAGCTCTCATCCAACCACTAGACCAACCCCACAGGATTAAAGATATTGAGCTTATTACCCTTCAATTCACATACTAAAAGTCTAAAACGACATAAAAATGACAATTACGATACATAGCCACCAATATGATACAAATTCAAGAAGCAACAAATATGATAAATTGATGTCTTTCAATTAAGTGGAAACAGGAAATGGTACAGAGAAATTATGAAACCAATAAGCTAATTAATTAAGTTTATTAATTTTAAGATGTGAAGTTAAATATAAAGAAAGGGAGCTCCCTTCAGTCCAAGCAAGGACAAGAAAGGATGAAATTTATCTCCCGCATCATTCACACATCCACCATAGACATAAGAAAAAAAAAGAAGAATACCACATGTATATCTCTATAGTGTTTGAATGAATGAGTCGGCAGCTAATTTAAAACCCTTTACTCATCCATGAGTGGACTGAAGAAAGCTCACTTTCAACATCATTCCTCCTCACATCCCCATCACCAAAATTAAAATACAAAAACTTGATTCATCAATATACTCTGACTGAGCAACCAGAAATAGAAATATTACAATTAGGTTTAATTAGTTGGAGATGAAAAAAGGGGGAAACACATAACATTTTAATTAATATTAATATCTTAAAAATAGGTTGATAAACATTAGTCAGCGAGTCTCACTCCGAGACAATGTCCAGATCGTTATACCTTTCGTGTGGATCGGGATTCTCAACACATCAATTAAAGTTTCATGGTAATCCAATACACTAATCTATACTCAACACATCATATAGTAATATCAATTCAATTGAAGACAAAGCTTAATTAATGGTGCACACAAAGAGAAATAAAATGATCATATCATATACTAGTGTTCATATTCTCAATTGATTATAAGTGGAGTAACAATCCTAACATATTTGATATATATCTTCATATAGTTTAGAAGATGACAACAAATTAATCATCTGATCACTTTGGTACAACCCCCCTTCAAAGAAGAGCAATATGAAAATCACATATTTTATTTTATCAATAGTGCTAAATGATTTTTTCACATTAATTAATCGCCAAAAAGTGACTAAGTTAGAAGAAAAGGAAATCAGCTTAATTAGGATCCAGAATCACATAAAGTAAAACCCTAATCCTCTGTCTAAACCTTAAAATTGTAAATTAATTTGGGTTTAAATGAAAGATCAAACTACTAGTGCCCAATACACTCAAACATTCTCTCTTTCTTTCTTATACATTTTCCTAATTAAATGTTTGTTTGGTATTAATTAATCGCCAGAATGAACTGTAAATTAGAACGAAGGGACATTAGATTATTAGGATCCACAATCATATAAAGCAAAGCCCTAATCCTCTGATTAAACCTTAGATTATTGAAACCTATGCAAAAAAAAAAACAGAGGGAACGAAATAATAATAATAATAATAGTTATTATTATTATTATTATTATTATTTTGGTTGGCATATAAACAGTCTGATAAACTAGTTTATTAACCAGAAAATTAAAAAAAAAAGTAGTAAAGAGGATTGAGACAAACTCACAATTTAGATCTTCCAGAATAATTCCACATCCAACGATTCCATTGAATTTTTATAAGAAACCTACATACCCCCAATCTCATTGATCACGGCTATGAACTAAGCTGAAAAGCACTTAAAAACAATTAAATATTACTAAGCCTGGAAAGATAAATTATGTTATGTAAATACAAAAAAGAGATCAAGAAAAGGAAGAAGAAAAAATGAAAAAAGAAGAAGAAGTTAGCATTAAATTAGGAGAAGGGGAAGGGGGAAGAGTGAAGAAGAAGAGGGATATTGAAGTGTCGCTGTCCTTCATGAAAGTCAGAGAAGAGAAAGGGATCTTGTAGATCTCTTCTTCTTTTACATAAATCTCTGGCAAAACAAACACTTAAAATAGAATTAATACTAACCTTCATCTTCATATCCATATTCCCATAATAATAATAATAATAATAATAATAATAATAATAAGAATAATAATAATACCAGAAAACTAGATTTAAAAGTCGTATCTGATGATGAAGAAGGCTCGAGAAAAAAGTAAGAATTCCATTCCCTATTTATCTCCAACAGATAACATAGATTTGCAGAAGAGATGTGAATTTGAACAGTACTTTTTGTTGTTTTCAATTATGGATCACAAACCTCTCTCTCTCTCTCTCTCTCTCTCTCTCTCTCTCTCTCTCTCTTCTTTAAACACAGATAGATTCACTTAATAAATAGCCCTACCCTACACCCCTACACCCCTCTCCTCTCTCCCTCTCTCTCTCTCTATATATAAAATTTATATCATCTAACCAGTACGACACTACGTTAGTGATAGTAGTATAGTATACATCGTATAACTTGAAACAAAGTTATCCTCCTTATAGAAACATGACATCATTTGGTTTAACGTTTCAAGTTATCCTCCTTATAGAAACATGACATCATTTGGTTTAACCCTACAATTCTTCCTCCTAATTACTTGTTTATTTTTATCCAAATGACTGATGAATAGGAGAGGGTCATACTTAATCTTGGTAGTTAATTCTGATATCAAAAGTACAAATTAACAATATATATTAGCTTTTACAAGAAAAGAAAAAAAATATTGCATAACAACTTTTTTTATCTTCATGTTTAGTTGATTTAGACATCGATCTGAATCAAGTAAACATATTATCTCTTGTTGGACCCTTAAAAGAAGGTTGTTCGTTTCCCAAAATCCACATTTTTTCATTTTCTTTTCTTATTATATTATGTTGATAATATATTAATTTCTGGCAACAACTCTATTCTTATTCAAAAGGTCATTATCAAGCTTCACAACCAATTTGCATTTAGAACACTTTATTCTCTCAATTACTTCTTGGGTTTTGAGACTTTAGGAACTCTTATGGGCTCTATCTCACTTAATATAACTATAGTACTGATTTACTAGTAAGAGCCAACATGCCCAATTCTAAATGTAGACTCTAATGTGTCCTTCATACAAGCTCACATCAGCAGCCCTTTTCAAATCCTACATTATTCAGAAGTATCATTGGATCTTTGCAATACATAACTCTTACAAGTCGTGACATCTCTTTTAAACAAACGAGTCGGTTCCTTGCTGCCCCAACCACTAACCATGGAAGGCTTGCTAAAGAATTCTTAGATACTTGAATTGCACCACTACTCATGGTTTGCATTTCTCCCCTATTTCAAGACTCACTCTTGAAGGCTACTTCAATGTAGATTGAGATAGAAAATCAGCTTCTGGTTTTTGGTTGTTCCTTGGTGATTACTTAACCAGCTGGGGCTTAAGAAAACAGAGGATAGTTGCAAGGTCAAACACTGAGTGAGAATATTGAGTCCTTTCCATGGATGTAATTGATGTGATTTTGCTTCAATCACTCATCAACGAATTAAGACTTAACACCTTAAGATCTATAATTTTATGGCACGACAACCAAAGTGCTAACTCTTAGCCTACAATCCTGTTTTTCATTCAAGAACAAAGCACAGAGAAATAAATGAGCACTTTATTTGAGAGAAAGTTCTTGCTAAAGAACTTGAAGTCACATATGTTCCAACCTCCAATCCAATAACTGACATACTTACCAAGCCATTTTCTCCCACTCAGTTAACTTTTCTGGCTACCAGCTCAATGGTGTTCTTCACCATCTCGCTTGGGGGTATTGATCTATGCCATGTCAGTGCTACCAAAATAGCTTCTTATCCATCTCAGCAACACAATCAGAAGTCATCCTCCAATGACAGTACTTCTCACATGGCTACCATAAATAGTCTACCATCGACTGTCATGATAACATAAATTTCATTATAGTTCATGCCACCTTACTGTCTGTTATTGGTCACTTAAAACATCTGAAATGTGTTACAAGACCAGCCAGATTGTAGGCTTTTGTTAGCTCACCACAACAGCTAATCATTGGGTTGCATCATCAACCCGAGATTGGGAAACTGCGTATTTCATCAGACATAAAGTTCTTTTTAAGAGCATTTTTATATTCAATACAATCAATTAAGTTTACATGTACGTAAGTACTTTATATAGGTGTAAACATCCACTTTGTGTAAATATTTATATAAGCACAACAAGGGCTTTTGCGAATCTCTTTGGGAAGAAAGTCACCTCACGTGTACAATGAATCTTATAGGAATGGACCATAATTGAAACTTTTTTTGTGGCATCTTCTTCTGAAAATCCTGACTATTCTTAGCATGATATTGGGGAATCTCATTGCTATTACTCAAACAAGCATGAAACGTATGCTTGCGTATTCCTCCATAGGTCAAATCGAATATGTAATGATTAGAATAATTGTTGGGGACTCAAATGGTGGATATGCAAGCATGATAACTTATATGTCGTTCCATATCTCCATGAATTTAGGAACTTTTACTCGCATTGTATCATTTGGTCTACGTACCGGAACTGATAACATTCAAAATTATGCAGTATTATACACCAAAAATCTTTTTTCTCTCTTTAGCCCTATGTCTCATATCCTTATGAGG
This sequence comes from Datisca glomerata, assembly GCA_003255025.1. NCBI lineage: Eukaryota > Viridiplantae > Streptophyta > Magnoliopsida > Cucurbitales > Datiscaceae > Datisca > Datisca glomerata. The sequence goes on along the minus strand of QANY01000291.1, from coordinate 153,298 downwards.
TCTTCATCCACTAGTAAGTTTTTTCAGAAAACTTCGTTTATTCTGGTGCGGATGGCAGATAGGCGTATATTTCTTGGTTTCAATAGGATTTCTTACGAACGTTGTTTCTATCTACTATTACCTAAAAATAATCAAGTTATTAATGACTGGACGAAACCAAGAAATAACCCCTCATGTGCAAAATTATAGAAAAATGCATCAATGAAATCAATTATTTAATACCAATTAAATGAATATTAATTATCTGTAAGAAATTCACGTTGTAAAAAACGACATGATGGAGATGCTTTGTCCTGAGAGATAAATATGATGTCACACCGAGATGAGAAGAGTGCTCTATCCCATAGGGGTGTCAGCCAAACCGTTAAAACTGATAAAACTGACCAAACTGAGTTGAACCACTGCAGTTCGATTGGTGTGTATTTCAGACAGTTCAGTTCAATTTTGGAGACGTTATAAAACACTGTCAGTTTAGTCCGGTTCGGTCCGTGATTTTGCTGTTGAACCTGAACCGAACTGAATTGAACCGAACCACACTCCACATATAAATAACACATTCTCAAACCCTAGCCTCTAAGTTTCCACAACGCAACTTCTTTTCCTTCCTCTCAATTCTTCACCTTTTTCTCTCTGTCTTCCCTTTCTTCTCCCTTTCTACGTTTTCCATCTATTCACGCTTTCTCTGTCTTCGCTCCATCTTTCTTTATTCTATGTTTGTTCCATCTTTGTCTCACTTCGCTCTCCATATCTTCTCTCTCTCTCTCTCTCTCTCCGCTCCATCTTTTTTTTTTCTGTTTGTTCCATATCTCTCTCTATTCTCCATCTCTCTTATTTGTTTCATGCTCTTTTACAGAGAAGATGGTTACTTCGAATACAAATAAGATGAACAATTCGATGCATGATTTTAAAAAATCAAAGCTTACGGCTATTGTTAATGGGAGAAAGGGATGCTTGGTATAAGTTGGTTATGAAAAATCAAAGCTTATGGCTAGAGGGAAGAAAAAATCGCTTTGAATTTGAATGGATGCTTGATTCTTGTTCTTTAGGATTTGTGCATTTGGTTTGTCTATTTTCTCTTTTGTGCTATTTGGAATTTTTAGGGTTAAAGTGTTGGTCGTTGCGGCGCGTGTGCGGCAGAAGCATGGAGGCACGTGACCTTTAAAAAAAATTAAACTTTAATAAAAATCAAATATTTTAATAAAACAAAACTTGCGCAACACCACGATAACACAATTTTTTATTGAAAACTCTTTTCAATCAGTCAGGATCCATTACATATTTATAAGTTAAATTTACAATATACAAGGTTATGAATCATATACCTCTTGTAGTTTATGTCAAGTGTCTTTGTAAAAACCGATCGATCCTAAGTTCTCACGAAATCGTTCCAACGATCAGTAGACTCTGAGATCCACACCAAGATCTTCCAAGTCAATCTTCAACGCACTAGGGCGTGTGTGGGCACGTAGAATGTTGCAATAAATTTTTCTGTCTCTAGATGTTCTCAACACATGAGATCTAGATATTTACTGAGAAAGAATTTAGTGAGACAATTCTCTTAAAGAACGTGATGATTATTCTTTTAAAGATTTGATTAAAGTTTAATCACAGAAGAAAATCTCTCTGACACCAATCATGTTCTCAATTCAACTCTTGATTGACGAACTGATGATCAGATCAACTGATTCTCTCCTTTTCTTTCAACAACTTAGATCATTAAAATAATATCTGTATATATTCCAGATAATGGCGTATTATTTTTTTAGGGATAAACTGAAATAATATTTAATTATAAAATTACCAATTGCAGTGGGACCCACTACAATTGTGCACAATTACAGTGCCACATGGCTCTCCCGTGTGCCGTGAGCCAGCACACTGTCGTGGCGCTATAGTGTCGCACACTCACTATTGTAGTGCCACGTAATACCACCGTAGTCCATGTCAAATTCTAATACCCAATCAGTGATTGACACATGGCAGTTACTGTGAATTAAATATTTATTTTAATCATATAATTATCTAGATATTAGTTAATTCAAAATTAACATATCTGATTATCTTTATCAACTAACTTATCTATTATTTCACAAATAACAGATTTAGTTGATTTATATTATTATCTAATAATAATTTAATTATATAATTTTACAAATTAGATATTTTGACTCACTTATCGATAATTAAAAAAAATCAATAATTATATATATATATATAACTTCTAAAAATTATATTTAAATATATAAATAATTTCATTAATTAATTTTTAATTAATTAATCCCATATAATTATATCCTAATTATGTACTTACCCTTGAATAGAAATTATTTTTACAAGTCAGTTCTTTTCTCATGTCCTGAAACATTCACATCCTAGACAGAATAGTATAGAGGTGACTTGGAGACCATGAACTTGTAATCATAAGCTCCAATAAATCAGATTATTAATTGAATTATTTAATTAAATAATCTTATTTATTAATTCTATTATTATTCGACTATAAATATGACATTGCACTCTTAGAGTTTATTGAATGTATTTACAGAGTATTCATTTCATGTAGTTCTACCCTTCAGTTATTGGTTCGCAAATTAGAACTGGTCAAAATTATGATTTTACCCTTCTAATTACCACTTGATCCTTAAGTATTATTAATCCATTTGTGGGCTAATTTAGAGATCTTATTATAAATTTGAGCTCAATAATCATTCAGTCCTAGAATTAACACTTAATGAAACCAATATATGGTCCATTAAGAAAGATTAGATTCTAAATTTATAAGATCATGTTCCCCATCCATCCACATCACTGAATCTCCAAAATAAAAGTCACTAGCCAGATTAACAAACAGACCTTAACGAGTGGATCAAAAGATCCAGTAGACATGCATAACAGTTCATGATTACTCAGGATTCAGACTGATCAACATATGATCATCGAATTGATATGTATTAAATCTTTATGATAAACGACATGTTAATAAATATATTAATTCACATCGATCCAGTCATATATAATCTTATTATATAAAGTACACTCACTAACATGTATATCTACATCAATGATCCAGATCTAGATCACATGCATTCATAATACTTAATGAATCATACTAGCAACTATTCATTAAATATTTCATACTTTAATATGTTGCTGACAATTTTATTCATTATCTATAATCTTAATCATCTCGTACTAATATAATATCATAGTCTCATTAATGAATATGAAATTTTCAGATATTTATACAAACTATTCAATAATAATTTAAAAGAACAATTATAAGAAAAATGTAATCCTTTTTAAATTTCATATCAAAATGTTAATGCACATACTTTGAAGGCATAACCCCTAATCTCCCTCTTGTCCTAAAGCAAATGTGGCATCTCTCTTAATCCCATGCTACGCATGTGACCCTGAAATGACTTCGCAAGAAGTGTTTTTGTAAAAGGATCAGCTAGGTTATGTTCTGATGTTATCTTCATAATAGTCACATCTCCTCGATGCACGAACTCTCTTACAAGATGATATTTCCTCTCTATGTGCTTGCCCCTATTGTGACTCCTCGGTTCCTTGAAATTTGCTACTGCCCCACTGTTATCACAGTATAGGATCAATGGCTTGTCCATATCTGAAACTACTTCCAAATGATAATAGAACTTTTTGAGTCATACCATCTTTTTCGCAGCTTTACAAAGCCGCTATATATTCGGCTTCCATAGTGGAATCTGCATTGCTGGATTATTTAATACTTCTTTAGACTATGGCTCATCCGCCTACGGTGAATACTGATCCAAATGTTGACTTTCCACTGTCTCTGTCTGATTGAAAATTAGAATCAGTATATCCAGTGGGGTTCAAGTCTCCACATGAATAAACAAGCATATAGTTTCTCGTTCTCCTAAGATATTTGAGAATGTGCTTTACTGCAATCCAGTGTTCCAAAACTAGATTCGACTAATAACGACTGACAATTTCCACTGTATAACAGATGTGCAGTCTCGTACACAACCTGACATACATGAGACTTCCAACTGCTTAAGCATAGAGAACATTTCTCATATCTTTTTCCTCCTGAGGTGTCTTAGGACATTGTTCATTGGAGAGGACAATTTCATGTCTGGTCGGTTGTTGACCTTTCTTGGAATTCTCCATAGAGAATCTTTCAGCACCTTATCAATATAAGATGCATGAGAATTTAGATGCCTAGAACATAGCTTGGTTCTCCCAAATCTTTCATTTGAAATTTTTCAGCTAACCACTTCTTTACTTTTGACAAAGTTTCTACATCATTTCCAATGAGTAGAATATCATCAACATAAAGAACTAAGAAAATCACTATCTTATCTTTGGTGTATTTATAAACACAAGTTTTGTCAACATTTTACTCGAAGTTATAAGACTTTAGAATCTCATCAAAGGTAATATTCCAAGATTTAGATGCTTGTTTTAATCCAAATGGATTTAAGAAACTTGCATACTTTCTTATCTTGCCCTTTTTGTACGAACCCTTCTAGTTGCATCATATAGATGCTTTCTTCAAGGGAGTCATTTAGAAAAGCTTTCTTGATGTCCATTTTCCATATCTCATAGTCAAAATTAGTGGCTATGGACAACAAGACGTGAATGAATTTTAGTATGGCCATAGGGGAGAATGTCTCTTCATAATCGGCTCCCTCCATTTGTGTATATCCCTTGGCTACTACCTGTGCATTGAAAGTCTTTACTTTCCCATCTGCACCTCTTTTCTTCTTGAAAATCCATTTACATTTAATGAGCCTGACATCTTCAGGTGGATCTACAAGTTTTTAGACGAAATTAGAATACATAGATCCAATTTCTTGATTCTTGGCATCTTGCCATTTCTCATTTTCAGGATCATCCATTGCTTCTTTATAAGATAATGGATCATCTTTATTAGTGTTTGACACTAGGACATGTGCCTCTAGTTCATAGCGAACTGGTTGTCTCACAACCCTCCCACTACGACGTTGTACCTGGGTTTCCTTTGTAGAAACTATGGTTTATTTGGTTTGTCATTTATCAGTAGAAATTGAAGGTGGTCTGATCTCATTAGTCGTTAATTCCTCGAGAACTACTTTGCTAAGAGGTTTGTAGTTTTGCATATAGTCATGCTCAAGAAATGTTACATTTGTTGACACAAAGACCTTTTGATTATTGTGACTATAAAAATACCAACTTCTAGTCTCTAGAGAATAACCAACGAATATGCATACCTCAGACCTTGAGTCTAACTTTTTGATCTTAGTTTTTAGAACGTGAGCTGGACACCCCCCATATACGGAAATGACGCAAACTAGGTTTGGAGCCATTCCACAACTCTAAAGGCGTCATGCTTACAGACTTAGAGGGCACTACATTCAAAATGTAAGTTACTGTGTATAGTGCATATCCCCAAAATGTAAGTGACAATGATGAGTAGCTTAGCATTGACTTAACCATATACAATAAGGCTCGGTTTCTCCTCTCTGTAACACCATTTTACTATGGTGTTCAAGTAAGTTGTGATAGGATTCCACACTCCAGCAAATAATCCTTGAATTCTAAATCCCAGTATTCACCACCTCGATCAAATCAAAGAGTTTTCAATGATTTACCTAATTACTTTTCAGCTTCATCCTTGAAGCCTTTAAACTTTCCAAAAGTTTCAGACTTTCAATGCATTAGGTAACTATAACCATCTTTTGAGTAATCATCAATGAAAGTGACAAAATACTCATACCCACTTCTAACTTGTATATTGATCGATCCACAAATATCACTACGTACTAGTTCAAGTGGTTCCTTGGCTCTTTGACCCTTTCCTATGAAAGGTCTCTTGGATATTTTACCCTCTAGACAGGATTCACAAACAGGAAGAGTTCCAACTTTTAGCTCTCTCAAAGCACCATGCTTTGTTAACTTGTTTAACCTATCTAGATTAATATGTCCCAACCTAATATGCCATAAATATGTGTTATCATCATGAGAAACTCTTTATCATTTGTTATTTTTAGGTTTTACTACTTTAAATAATTTAGAATTATTTAACGCGTGTTCAGTCGATTTAAGCATATACAGTCTGCTTATAATTTTAGCATGACATATATCGAATCCATTCTTAGAAATAACAAACTCTTTATTAATGAAAGAAACTTCGAATAACTATTCTTGCAAAACTGAAAGATAAATCAAATTCCTCGAAAGATCAGTAATATAATAAACATAGTTAAAAACTAAGTAATTTTATCCAAAAATTAAATGGATTATCCCTAATGCTTTAGCTGACACGAGCACATAACTTCCAACCCTCAAAACGACCTCGCCATCAGCCAGCTTCCTTGACAAATCAAGGATCTATAAAGAAGAACATACTTGGTTAGTGGCTCCTGAATTAAGTATCCAAGATGACAAATCATATTCCACTAAACAAGCTTCAAGTACAAGTAAATCATATTTATCTTTCTTTTTCAGCTCAGAGAAATACTCGTGATAGTTTGTCTTCCAATGACCTTCAACCCCATAATGGAAACACTTTCCTTTGGGATGCTGTCTTTCTTGTTCTTCTTAGCTTTTGGAGATGTCTTGGCTTTCTTTACACTTTTGTTATTACTCTTGTCCTTACAATTGTTTCTCTTCCTTTTCTTGTTCTTAACAATATTGGAAGAAGGCTTTTGCTCGATAATATTTGCCTCACCGTCTTTGGTCATTCTAAGATTGAGTGACTCAAAAGTATGCAGTTCATTTTAACAATTGGGTCATGTTGAATTGCAACTTGTTCATAACATAGTTGATCGTGAATGCAGAAAAATGTGGTGTGACCGATTCTAGTATGATGCTAACTTAAGTCCACTCATCAATGGTCGCCACATGTACTTCAACCTCGTGCATTATGTTGATCATGTTCAAAACATGTTCTCAAACAGAAGTACCCTTCCTCATCGTAGTCGTCATATAGCTCCTAGTGGCCTCATGACGACTTTGATCGGACTACTGCCTAAACATTGCCTGTAAAGATTTCATAATCTCATATACAGTCTCCACGCTTTCATGCTTGTTTCTCAAAATATCATTCAAGCATCATATTTGTTCTGTGCGTTCTTAGGGGCGTTAGCAGCGGGCTCCTCAGGATATTCTTCAGTAAGAACGAACTTATGGTTATCACAAATCAGCATTAAGTTCATATTTGATTTCCAACATACCAAATTATCACCATTCAATTTTTCAAGATCGAGTAAAGCAGTAACAAGGCTGCCCATGGTAGACATAATATTGATAACTAAAATTTAAAACATACATGATTCAATATAATTGATAAATATCTAAAATTTAAAAAGTAAACGTGATGCATGTATGCAATCATAATAAACACATAAATTTAGCATTTACTAATCACAATAAAATAACCCAACTATTAATGTGCCGCCTTAGGGTCGATCTGATTAACCTCAACTGTCTATGAGACATTCTCATCCTTATTAATTAAAACTTAAAATATCTCAAATTTTTTTTAACAATAATGTATCACTTGTTCAGTCAAGTCACAACTATCCACATGAATGCTTAATTGTGACTTTGTGAGTGTAACCCATCATTTTAGATTTTATAACTTCATTTAGAATGTGCTGCCTTAGGGAAACTAAACTACATCACTTCCTCCTATCTTCTTAAGAAGTCAGAGCTTGGTATTGGTATAGCTCAAAACTTTCCTTAGAGGGATGAAAACAAAGCCATCTCGAGGCTCTCATTGCTCCTCACGGTGTTGTACTAATGACGGAGACCATAGCTTACATTGACATGTCAACCTTCTCCCACTAACTATTTTAGGATAATGTGTTTCTATTTTAACTAATTAATTAATTCCAAATTAATTACTAGTTAAAATAATAACCCTATGAATATTTAATTATCAATTAATCCAATCTCATTGATCTAAGTTCATTTATCTTTCTGAAGCACATAAGTCATAATTATATGAACTTAGATTAGCTAATTAATTATATTCATAGAACTTTAATAAAACTATTTTACTAAAGTCGGTTAACCTAAATGTTACTATAGCCTTTAGTGTAGTGTAATTACCAAGTTTTAACTAGTTAAAATCTAGCAGTTTACATGCAATTGATTTCATAAAGTAATACATATAAAAAGATTAGAACAATCCTAATAAATCATATTTCTACAGATGAGATGCATGATTAAATAAAACTGTGATAGATTTTCATGTATGGCACGCGATCGACTAATGCATGGACATGTTATCAAACATAACAATTAGAGTGACTATTGACTATTTCTAAATTACAACCCTTGAAATAAAGAAATAAAATTACAAAGCGAACTTCAAGAATACATATTTCTCAAATGTTGTATTCTCATCCTGATCTTCATCTTTTTAATCTTCAAGTTTTGAACAAAACCCTTTTAATTAGAAAAACTATTTTTCTTAATTCAAACAATTTCTATAATTATTCATTTTAATATAGTTGACTTTGAGTTAGTCAAATAAATACTTTATTTGACTTGGTCAAACTTGGGTAAAAATTGGGTCAAACTCAATCAACCTATTAATTTTTAATTTTCATAAAATAAAAAATTAATAATTAATTTTAAAATTACATTAATTTCAAATTTTAAATGAGTAATTAAAAGAGTTTGAGTTTTAATGAGACATTTAGGTGATAGAGTTGGTTGCATGATTTGTTGGAAACTTTCCTAAAACGTGACAACAGTTGTCATCGATGATAGAACTCTCCGATCGCCGCCAATCACCATCAGTGCTCGTCTCACTACCGACAACCACCTGCCGACAGCCAGTGTTTACCGCCTGCAAAGTACATCTGCACTGTTCACCTCTACTGGAACAATAAATTTTCAGCGTGAACAATGCTTCTACGTATGAAAAATGTTTTCACGGATGAACAATGCTTTCACGTGAACAATAAAATATGTCGTTTGTCTCTTGCGTTCTTTGTCTTCTCGCGTTCAGAATAATTATAATATATATTCAAAATAAAATTACAAAATTTCTACGTCTCAATTCGTCTTACACAAGATCTAGGAAAAATTAAAATAAAGCCTAACCCAATAATCACCATACAGTTAACGATCCGTTATTTTTCATACATTAAAAAAATATAACCATCCATCATCATACATATCTCATATTATATGAATAATGCAAGAAAATCCACACAACATTTATATATATAATTTTTGAAAATTATATTTAAATAAATAAATAATTCAATTAATTAATCACACACAATCATTGCATAATTACCTACTTGGCAAGTTAGTCATTTTCTCATGTCTTGAAATATTCACACCCTAGACAGCATAATATAGAGGTAACTTAGGGACTATAGACCTATAATCCTAAGGTCCAATAAATCAGATTATTAATTAAACTCTTGAATTAAATAATCTTATTTATTAATTTCATTATTACTCCACTATAAATATGGAATCACACTCTTAGAGATTATAAAATGTATTTACAGTGTATTGGAATGTAGTCCACTGACATAATCATTCCATGTAGTTTTGTCCTCTAATTATTGGTTCATAAATTACAATTTGTCAAAATTATCATTTTACCCTTGTAATTACCCATTGATCTTTAAGTACCATTAATCCACTAGTAAATGACTATTTATAATCTTATGATAAATTTGAGCTCAATAACCATTCAGTTCAAGAATGAATATTTAATAGAACCAATACATGATCCGTTAGGAAAGCTTAGATTCCAAATCTTATAAGATCATGTTCTCAGCCATCGATATAACTCAATCTCCAAAATAAAAGTCACTAGCATGATTATCAAACATATCTTAACGAGTGGATTGAAAGATCTAGTAGACATGTATATGAGTCATGACTACTCATGATTTAGATTGATCAACATATGATCATCGAATTGATGTGTATTAAATCTTTATGATAAACGACATCTTAATAAATATATTAATTCACATGGTCCAGTCATATATAATCTTATTATATAAAGTACATTCACTAAGATCTCTATCCAAATCAATGATCCGGATCTAGATCACACATATTCATAATACTTAGTGAACCGTACTAGCAACCATTCATTAAAGATTTCATACGTTAATATGTTGCTGACAGTTTTATTCATTATCTATGATCTTAATCATCTCGTACTAATACAATATCATAGTCTCATTAATGAATATGAAATTTTCAAATATTTATATAAATTATTCAACAATAATTTAAAAGAGTAATTATAAGAAAAATGTAATCCTCTTTAAATTTCATATCAAAATGTCAACACACATGCTTTGAGGGCATAACCCCTAACATAAAGATGATTTTTTGGTGATTTGTTGTAAGTCTTGATTCTGATTTGTTTTGACATGATTAACAAACAGACCTTAACGAGTGATTAATAAACAGACCTTAATGAGTGAATTAAAAGATCCAGTAGACATGTATAAGAGTCATGACTACTCAGGATTTAGATTGACTAACATATGATCATCGAATTGATGTGTATTAAATCTTTATGATAACCGACATACTAATAAATATATTAATTCACATCAGTCCAGTCATATATAATCTTATTATATAAAGTACATTTACTAATATATCTATCCACATCAATGATCCAGATCTAATTCACACACATTCATAATGCTTAGTGAATCGTACTAGCAACCATTCATTAAAGATTCCATACGTTAATATGTTGCTGATAATTTTATTCATTATCTATGATCTTAATCCTCTCGTACTAATACAAGATCATAGTCTCATTAATGAATATGAAATTTTCAGATATTTTTATAAATTATTCAACAATAATTTAAAAGAATAATTACAAGAAAAATGTAATCCTCTTTAAATTTCATATCAAAATGTCAACACGCACGCTTTGAGGGCATAACCCCCAACATAAAGATGATTTTTTGGCGATCTGTTGTAAGTCTTGATTCTGATTTGTTTTAACATGATTAACAAACAGACCTTAACGAGTGATTAATAAACAGACTTTAACGAGTGAATCAAAAAATCCAGTAGACATGTATAAGAGTCATGACTACTCATGGTTATAGATTGATCAACATATGATCATTGAATTGATGTGTATTAAATTTTTTATGATAAATGACATGTTGATCACATCGGTCCAGTCATATATAATCTTATTATATAAAGTACATTCACTAAGATGTCTATCCACATCAATGATCTAAATCTAGATCACACACATTCATAATGCTTAGTGAATTGTACTAACAACCATTAACTAAAGATTTCATACTTAATATGTTACTGGCAATTTTATTCATTATCTATGATCTTAATCCTCTCGTACTAATACAATATCATAGTCTCATTAATGAATATGGAATTTTCAGATATTAATATAAATTATTCAACAATAATTTAAAAGAATAATTATAAGAAAAATGTAATCCTCTTTAAATTTCATATCAAAATGTCAATACACATGCTTTAAGGGCATAACCCCCAACATAAAGATGATTTTTTGGCAATCTGTTATAAGTCTTGATTCTGATTTATTTTAACATGATTACCAAACAAACCTTAATGAGGAAATAAAAAAATCTAGTAGACATGTATAAGAATTATGACTACGTAGTATTTAGATTGATCAACATATGATCATCGAATTGATGTGTATGAAATTTTTATGATGAATGACATGTTAATAAATATATTAATTCACATCGCTCCAATCATATGTGATCTTATTATATAAAGTACATTCATTAAGATGTCTATCCACATCAATGATCCAGATCTAGATCACACACATTCATAATGCTTAGTGAACCGTACTAGCAACCATTCATTAAAGATTCTATACTTTAATATGTTGCTGACAATTTTATTCATTATCTATGATTTTAATCCTCTTGTACTAATATAAGATTACAGTCTCATTAATGAATATGGAATTTTCATATATTTATATAAATTATTCAACAATAATTTAAAAGAATAATTATAAGAAAAATATAATCCTCTTTAAATTTCATATCAAAATGTCAATACACATGCTTTGAGGGCATAACCCCCAACATAAAAATGATTTTTTGGCAATCTGTTGTAAGTCTTGATTCTGATTTGTTTTAACATAAAATTTGAAGTTATCAGTATTTAGATACTCTTTACTCTGGTAATTGTCCATTAGATATTGCATAAGTTTATGTTTGCCTCTAAAACTATTATTTGGATTACTTTGGGATGAATATTGAATATTTTTGAAATATTTTTTACGTTGTTTGAACAAACCGCAAACTAAACGAACTAAATCGATATCGAATAGTTCAGTTTTTACTCTTATAGAGATTCAGTTTGGTTTGTAATAAATGAAAAGTGATTTTTGGTTCACTTTGATTTAGACCCCTAAACTGAGCCGAATTGAACCGCTTACACTTACTATCCCAGGAGGGGATATCCCATGGTTTTGATAGGCTTATTGATAGGATTTTACTCATGTTGAAAGTGGTTTATCTAAGCTAATGGGTTGACTTAAGCTCAATCATGGAATAATGGATTTTTCTAAACTCATTATAGTTGTCAAAGGTAGCTGTGATGTTGATCGTACATGAGAGATCAATGTCATTAAGGGTGGTTTATTGTTTTGAGTTTAATTTTGGGTGATAGATTTTACTACAAGAAAAATCATATCTATAGTAGAGATGACAATGAGTGGGTTTGGGTAGAGTATGAGTATACCCATTAAATACTCATCTTAAATTCTTACTATCCATACCCTACTCATACCCATGCTAAATTAAATGGGTGGGTATGAGCATTACTCATATTAAGATTTAGGTACCCATATGGTACCCAATGGGTACTTGTATATTGGTGAAGAAGAGGAATCTTACGAAGTGTACTATAAGCATTATTAAATCTCTTCTTATGAGTGAGTCTGAGTTGATGCCCAAATGATTATTCGATTATAAAATTGACGATCCAATTGAGTTCTATTTTAAAATTAATGAACTATAATTTGGTTATTCGATTATAAAATTGATGACTCAGTTTGGTTGGATTGTAAAATTGATGAATTTCAGTTCCTTTTTATTATAGAATTGATGAGTTTTAGTGTTATTCAAAAGTTAAGCTGATGAACTTTGGTTTGATTCGACTATAATTGATGGATTTTAGTTTTTGTTATTCAATTGATGATTCAGTTTGGTTTGATGATAAATTTAATAAATTCTAATTTGGTTTGATTATAAAATTGTTTAATTTTAATATTGGTTACGATTATAAAATTGATGATTTTGTTTGATTCTGTCATAAACTTGATGAATTATAGTTTGATTATTTGATTATAAAACTAAGATACAATTTAGTTCAGGTATAAAATATTAATCACATTTTTTCTTTATTATAAAATTAATGAAAATGTTATTCGATTGCAGCATTGATGAATTATGATTCGATTTGATTATAATTTGATGAATTCGATTCGATTATAATCTATTATAAAATTATAAAATTGATGGAATTCAATTGTCAATCATGAGAGAAAACGAGAATTACTACACAATTTTCATTAGTTAAAAAGTTTCTGCTTATACAGTTCAAAATTTCTGCTATATCTTTGGTAGTGGCCGGTGGGTGTTTATGGGGTATATTAGAACTCAATTTCTTGTTGAGCAAAGAGTTTTGTTTGCAATTTTATTATGTGTAATTTTTTCCTATGCAATTTTTATTCGAATCTCTGTTGATATATGTTTTAATTAGTGTTTAACATGTGAGTAAATAAACATTAACTATAGGTATTAATCCATTTTCTGAATGAATCTGTTTTGCTAAGTATATATGAAGTTAAGTAAAACATAATCTATTATGGGTACATATCTAATTCCTGAAAATAACCAGGTATGACAAAGTATATACACACTCTCTTCATAGAATAAAAAAGCTTGTCAATCATTGCTCTTGCCTCTGGCTCTTCTTCTGGGAAGAACAATAATCTTTCCACTTTCTGAGGTTTTCCTCCGCTCTAGAGGTTTTCTTTCAAGATCATTTTCATTTCTTATGACTATCTCTTCCCTTTCCGTCATCTTTTAAATGTTGTGCCTCAAAGTCCTCAATGTTCCATTCACGACGATTTTCCTGTCTTTAATAAGCCAATTCGGCGAATCCTTTATCCGTGTTGGTTACTCACCCCTTACAATAAAGACTTTACCCTTAACAGAGGCATGTAATTAGGGCAGTAGCCTTAATCTGATTCGTAATGAAGCAACTTTATTTGCTGCGACCCACTCCCATTTTTTATCACCTCTTTCCTTTCGGACCTCCTACATCTTATCACAGCATGCTTCAAGAGTGGGTAAGGTATCCCTTACCATCATTTCCTTTGGGATCATCTCGAACCATGGGGTAGTGTCCCCCTTCCTTGTTCACCTTGTGGGAGAAGATGAGGTTTTTTTTTTCATCCACAGCTCGAAAATCGGTTATTGCCCGTGGTTTGAATCCACTTCTATCCTGTCTTAGCATGGTCCTCAAGGGAAGAGCGATCGAAGAATTCACAAGCCTTAGAGATCCTAGAATCATCAACCCCGATGTGGGGGGGGGGGTCTTTTCCTTGTAAGTTAGCCTAGGAGGGGTTCACCTCCATAACTGAGGAAGAGATTTTTAATTCTTTTGCATGTACTTATAATCCTTTGTTTATCAATGAGAATGAGTTTCCTTCATTTCTGACTCTTTCTTTTAGCTTCATTTTCACCTTATTTCATTCGTTTCATGTTGTTCGTTATGAGTAAAAGCATTCACTTCTCCCGAGACTTGAGTTGGTCTAATTGAGACCTTTATCCTTTATGTCTTGGCGTCCAAGAGTCGCCTTTGCTTTCGTTGACTTGAGCGGATGTATTTTTGCGTCCCAAGACTTAGTGGGCCTTAAAAATGACTTTATCCCTTTCAATAGGCTGCCCTTATTTATTATGTTCTTCTTAAAGAGGTCTGGTCGGGCGAATGCTCTAAGTCTGGTGCGGTGTGAGTAGAAATCCTTTTCCCTTGGTGATTGGCCAAAAGATTCTCCTTTCTTGGCATAGAGCGCTCTGCTCGTAGCCACGAGTCCTGCCTCTGGCCAAGTGCCTTTCCTTGTGAGTCCATAAGGTATAAAATTTTGACAAGTCCCTTAATCTTATCTGCGAGCTGAGATGCGCGGCAGACATCTCCTTTGTTTATATCTAGTCAGGCTTGTCTACTCTGACTAGATCCCGTCATTGAGCTAAGATGCTCAGCAAACATCATCTTGTCGAGTCTAGACTGACGAGCTTGGGGACCTCGCCACTCATCACTTGTCGAATCCTGACTGCTAAGCTAGAGTGCTAGCCAATAATCACTTTTTGTTTATCCTGACTACCGAGCTAAAGTGCTCGCCAGTAATCACTTTTTGTTAATCCCAATGTCTGAGTTAGAGTGTTTCGCCAGTCATCACTTTTTGTTTATTCCAATTGTCGAGCTAGAGTGCTCGCCAGTCATCACTTTTTGTTTATCCGAACTATCGAGCTAGAGTGCTTCATCAGTCATCACTTTTTGTTTATCCTGACTACCGAGCTAGAGTGTCACCAATCATCACTTTTTATTTATTCATTCGTCGCATGTGGTAGAATAGTCAATCCTTGGAGACTTGTAGATAGTGAGAAGATCACAAGCAAATAATTCTGCCATGCATTTTATCTTCCTCTTATCCAAATACAGTCAATAAGTACCCGGCCTTTGTCATCCATCACACTGAGGTAGGAGGCCTGGGATTGTTGAACTTCTATTTTCTGAGCCTTAGGCCCTCCTTTTTTGTTGGAGTGTCCCCTTGTCCGAGCTTCATCCTTATGTCAACGGTGGGACCCGTGATCTCCACACTCTGCTCGTGGATAAGTGTGGGTTTGTCCTAACCTTTCCTCTCCTATAATCTAGCGGGGTACGGCCAACCATTCTGGCCTTTTGAGTTCCCTTCCGGGGCTGACCCTCGGGTAGTGCGCCAATTACACGTTCATTTATCCTTATGGTGTTATTTACTTCACCCGGAAGCGCCAGGCGGGGGGGGGGGGGGNNNGGGGGGGGGGGGGGGGGGGGCTACGTCGGTGTGCCCACATTGTGAAGAGCCTAGTTTTCATAGAGGTTGGTGTGAAAAGTCTTGACGATTCCCATTTCTTTACCATGGGTGGCCGCAACCAGAATCTCACGAAAGGGGAACCTGGCCTTCCAGGGCTAGGCTTTTGTGTGGCCTCGTCTTCCATTTGGGCGATTATTTCTATGCAAGAAATCATCATGACTTGGGTAGTGTCTGATATGCATTTCCTCTTTCTATGATTATCAGAGGGTACAACCACCACATCCTTCTTTCTTCGTTGGATAATCCTGAGTGAGGTGAGAATTCCTTCTCAAGTGGTGAGACGGGCATGACTAACTTTTCGTCTTAAATTCCATTAGCGTAGAATGTTGGACCCGTTTTCTTCTTGCAGGGAGAGAAAATGGCTCTTAAAGCTTTGACGTGGATGACTTTATAGTTGTTTCCCCACAGACAACGCCAACAATTTTCACTAAAAACTTCAATAGTACATGTGTTGATCCTTCTAATTGAAAGTGTTCACGGTGATAATGTTGTGTACGTTCTCTCCTCCCGACAGTACATGTACTTTTCCTCTCAGTTAAAGCTTCCCTCGACTTCAACGTCCGCAAAACGCAGACATGGAACCCTGTAGACGGGGAACCGGGAGTGGTTGCCCCGCCTAAGGGCCTCCGATACCTACGTGAATAGATGGTCAATATTTTGGCATAATTTCTATAAGGGAGAGTAGGAATACATTTTTTGGTGATTTGGGGAAGTATTTATACCTGAATCATCGGGGGTCGTTGGTAACGTGTAGAAGAAGCCTCTTGGAGGCGTGCTGGAGAATATTCGTGAGACATGAAACCTGCCTAGACTGTCCTTGATTGGACATGAGCATTAATTGTTGATGTACCTTTAAGGTGACATTTCAGAGACTGATTGACATTCTATCATGGTGATTTGACTTTTTAGGTGCTAATTTTGGTGAGTGATGATGATTTATGCTTGGGTTTAATAGGGCTCTGCTTGTGCACTCAACTATTCTTGCATGCGCTTGAGTTGGAGCATCTCGAGCTCCATAGGGACTAAGGTTGATCCTATTCCTTTCCTGAGGTCGAGAGTTCCTTAATTTGATGTGACATGTGTTGTTATATTACTGGTGATTGGGAAATACCCATAACAGCACCCATGAAGTCAAATTGCTACGAATAAATTTGTGTGAAGAAATCATTGGTGTGGCTAAAGCTATCTTTCATAGAGAAATTTAAATTATTTTGCCAAAGATCAAGATAAATTTATATATGAGCAGAAAATATTGTGTCACTAAATAATTCTTTTAGAGATGAGAGACTTTTGCTCTGGAGTCTTCGGCAAATGAGGTTAGCGTCTTAGTAAGAGTCGTTGCCCTATCACTTACATTAGGTGGTCAAGTGTACCAAAAGACTTGAAGGATACGTTGAATGAACGCTTATTAGTAAGTATTAGATCATCTTTTAATTATTTTATGCTTTATATTATTATAAAGTTGTCAGCATATTGGGCAATTATTGTGTTATATTTTTGTTATTCAGGTTTAATTTGACCTTGAAATGGATTTGGATCACGTTTGTAAACATGTCAAACATCAATTTAGCGGATGAGATAAGGATTATCATCATGATCTTCACAAATATTACGAGGAGTTTTCTCCCTCAATAGCTCGTCGGCACCCATTCACGAATGTTAGCATTAAATAAGGAACATACTTTGGGATCTCTTTCAAAGCGAACAATCTCAAGTTTGAGAAATGGTTAAATTTAATTAGTATCATCAATTAATTTAATTGTATCGTAAGATTTAGTACACACATACATACATATATCGTATTTGTAATTAGAACATATATTCCAAGTTAAGATAGCTAACAAGAGGAAGCTACACAAACGTATATGAATGGATCTCAAACATTTATTTTCACACTAGAATGAAGGTAAATTATGAAAATTTGCTCTTTATATTCATGAAGTTTTGGTTTTATGGTTTTACAAATTTTATTTCCTTACTTGTGTAGAGGAAGAGGACTAGAGAATTACCGAGCCAGATTGAATTATTTTGAGTTACTCATAGTTCGACCAAGAAAGGATGGTTGAACTAAGATTCTCAGCATAAATATGTAGGTAGGATGCCTTTCTTTCTCATATATATGTTTCTTGATTTTTATATATCTCATCATTTTTGGATGCGTAAATTTTGCAAGGACGTTCTCAAAATGAGGCCTTATTTTTGTCATTGGCCTTGATTATGGTCCACGTTCGACTGCAAGGCGATCTCTTGCGTGCTTTTAAGACCACATTTGAGAAGTATCTAAAATGAGCAAATCATTCATGTAGAGCAACAATAAACCATCGTTAATCGCAATAACAATTGAACCAACAATGATCAATTATTAAGTAGCAACTGAAGGTTATTGACATGACCAAGATCCCTTTGAGTCAGATGAAAGAGATCTTTGTTTAGGCTTAGAAATAATTGGGCTACAATGTAAATGATTTTTCCCGTCCTCCTCAAGATTAAGGGAAAAATGTATTGATCTGGATCAAATTTGTATTAGTGTTAGTGATACATAAAGAAATGCTTGATCGTCTAAAACTCCTTTAGAGTTCAAAAGTCTCTCCCTTTTTATTGAATAGATTGGCTTTATATATATATATATATCTCCCCCATTGCCTTGGTTTTACTAAAATAACCAAATAATAATCAAAATATCTGATGGGGTCAGGCCTAGGATCACCCTCATTTGTGGGATCTCATTTCTTCTTACATCTGTCACACTTAGCCGTCCATCAATCCCTATCACATGGTAGTTCCCTGTGGTTCTGAGCCAATTAGTCAGAACATCTTTGTGACTTACCAACCTGTCTTGTCCAAGTGATGTAGTCTTACCCAATCAATCATGGCCACTTGACTGTCAGTCTTAACCCTCATTTCCATTTTGAAGTTCTGTCCCATTTAGGAGTTAATAATTCCCTATTCTCGAGATGTCAGTTCTCATTCTAAAAAAGTCCCGTTCTGGAGATGTCGATTCCCGTTCTAGAGGCGATGATATCCCGTTCTTGAGATCTCGGTTCCCAATCTGAAGGCGATGATCTTTCATTCAGCCAATCATTTGTTTCTGCTTTCTCGATGCTTCTCATGAGTCCTGGGTGAGTCTCTTTCTTCCTCGTGGCAGCAAAGTTTTTTTACATGTTCATTTGCCCCCATTGCATTTCGACGATGTTTGTCGATGTGCAATGAATACTCGCAGCACGCATCCTGTTTTTTGGCAAACAACTATTCCTAATCTACTTTCATCAATTCAGGATCCTCTTTTATTCTGCAAAACATTAAGTGTTGTGCAAGAAAGGTCATACATATTTTCAAATAATGAGATAATGTACCATCATTGCCTCATTTTTTGGATTACAGACACATTCCTTGGAAACTTCATTTATTCTTAATTTTGTTTTATCCCATCGTGACACGCGTGCGCGCGGGCTTCATTTTTTCATTCTCTATGAGTTGCCACATTTTATGACTCTCACGTCATGCACATATTTGATCCGTTAGGTTTCCCTTTATCCAACTGTCATGTCATCACTGGCTTGCCTTTTAAGCATATTTGACGTATCCATTTGTCACATATCCTTCTCTATGCCGCCGTCTGTCAAAATCTTTTCATTTCAATTCATTAACCATTTTGAACCTGGCTTTTAGTCCGCTACATATATATAGGGCCTTAATCTACCATATTTTCTCTTTCACGTTTAATCATTATTATGTAAGTTATTCATATACATTCTTCTTCTTTGTGTCCCTTGTTCCTTCCTTTCTTGGTTTAGTTATGGCAGAAAAAATCGTTCTGGATTACGGTTCCCTTAGTTAGGAATCAGGAAGAGTTCGATCTTTTTATTGCCCGTGGAAAGATGCCTTCCCGTTTGATGTTATTTGCAGTTTTGGGGATGTGATACCCAAATATTTTCCTTGTAATACTCCATACCAGGTTTCCTTAGCCCCCATGTATATAGCGTTAGGATTAAACCTTCCCTTTTCTCCCTTATTTTAGGAATTTTTAATACTTTTCGTCTGGCTCCCTCGCAATACACTCCTAGTACATATATAATTCTTTTAGGTATAGAAGCCCTTAATAGGAGGAATAATTTGTCCATAGAAGTAGATGAGATATGCGTCAAATTTTCCATTAGGTGGAGCGGTACCTCTTATTATCTGGGCCCCCGTGCCATCGAGAAACGAGGAGGCTTAGTTACTGATTTGCCGTCAGGGGACAAAGGCTAGGATGAATGGACCCTCTGGATCAGCGAGAATTGGGGTGGTGATGGCCGATGGATCATTCCTCGGTTCTGAGGAGAGTTCAATAAGTAGCATGAGCTCCTTGTTTCCTTTTTTCTCATTTCTTCTTTGCTTCTTTTTTTTATTTGGTGTATCTTGTTTCTTCGGGCTGATTCTAACCCAAAAAAGAGGTCATTTGTCCCAAAAGACATTGCAGCCCATCTTCGTGCCGCTTATAGTTGTCCCGTACGAGACTGGAGAGATCTCTTTGAACTAAGGAGAGAGATCAAAGTCGCGGTTGCGCCCGATATGGTTGCTGAGTCTGTTGCCCCTTCAACCTCTACAATAGAAGTTCCTCAGGCTATCCCCATTCCTTTTTTCCGTCGGGTAGTCCGAACAAGTTCTTCCGAGTCTTTAGAGTCAGAATGGGAAGAAAATGATTTTGACCGGGAAGAAAGGGAGCGTGAGACTTAACACGAAGCTGCGTAGAAGGAGGCCAAAGAACAAGACACAGTCTTCAATAATGATCGTTTTGGGACCGTTGGCAGGGAGGAGAGGAGCGTCCATCATAAAAATGGGACTACCAATGTTCCAAGCAGGTCTGTGCCTTCAGTTCCTCCCCCGTTCCAGTTGTTATGCCACCATCAACGTCAGGTCGGGAGGAGACCGCATCTTCTCCCCCTTCGCCTTTTCAAAGGTCGTCTTCACCTCCTGCCAGTTCCCAAGGAGAACCCGCGGAGGACGACGATCTTTGGAAATGGGTGTGTTTCTCGGTGGCCCTGCCCGTTAGAACTGCGGTGAGTTTCCTAAAGGATCATCTTCTTTAACATGTTGTTGCAAAGGGGATCAGGTCAGAAGTGGTATCGGCTGCACTACGTCAGATGTCCGTTATAGATAAAGTCATTAGCCTTAGTCATAGTCTAATGCAGGTAAAAAAGTTTAACTCTTCTCGGTTAGTTTTTGCTTTTGGTTTGTGTCCGTTCCACCAATCACTTAGTTATTTCTTCATGGCAAGCCATGACTTATCATAACGAGCTTCAAGCGGATTTACGTGCTATGGAGCTCCAGCTGGCGAGCTGCGTAAATAAGGTCTGGGAAATTAACCGGGTTCATGATGCGGTCCTTACTGATCGGGAACATCAAAAGGGGCTTGAGGCTGAGTTGCGACAAGCTAATGCCCAATTTATTTCTGACATAAATGCGGCTGCAACTGAGCGGGTGAAGCTAGAAGCATCTTTGATGGAACCGAAAATGGTAGCCAAAGACAACATGGAAAATCTTATAATAGTTGAAAGGATGTTGGTTGAGGCTGAGGCTAAGTTGTCCGCAACAGAGATGAAGTTGACCTCAACCGAGGTGGCTCTAGATGAGGTGAAAGAGCGGGAGCCTAGAGGGTCAGTACCAAGCCATTGTCAACAGGGTTGAGAAGATGGCCTATACTTTTAGGTATCGAAACGCTAAGTCTGACCAGACTCATCACATTCCTCTCATTCCTCCTCCTAAAGACTCTATTGACCCTGAGGTGGAGGCCTATGTTGATGCCGTAACAGAGACCCTCATTGCCACCTCATAGGTTCCTGCTGAAGCTATTCACGAAGGGGAAACTTAGCTCTTGGCAGTTTTTCCTTTGTAATTCTTACCTTTTTGTTTTGTCCTTTCCATTCTTTGTAGTTTTCCTTTTAATGAGGCGATCTTTTTGTAATATGTTATTCCTGTCTTTTCTAACGGTGATAACTTATCCTTCCTATTTTTGGCTGTTTATACTTTCTATCCATTGATGTTGGAGTTCCCTTTCAGATTGTAACATAATGGGTTTGTTCTCCCATCCATTTTATTGTAATTATTTTGTGATGGAGTGGGCTCATTTGGAGTCACCTTTTTCCACTTTTTTAGTCTTCTTTCCTTTTGAGAGTAGGATTTATGAGATGCCCCCAAGGACTCTTCGTGCCCCTAATTTTTATTTTGGAAGTAGGACTTATGAACTGCCCCTCCCAAAGACTTTTTATGCCCTTAGTTCTTTCTGAGAGTAGGATTTATGGGATACCCCCCAAGGACTCTTCATGTCCCCAGTTTTTCTTTTGGAAGTAGGATTTATGAACTTCCACTCCCAATAACTTTTTATGCCCTTAGTTCTTTCTGAGAGTAAGACTTATGGACTTCCCCTCCCAATGACTTTTTATGCCCGTAGTTCCTTTTAAGAGTATGACTTATGAACTACCTCTCTCATTGACTTTTTATGCTCTTAGTTCCTTCTGAGAGTAGGACTTATATACTGCCCCTCTCAAGGACTTTTTATGCCCTTAGTTCCTTCTGAGAATATGACTTATGAACTGCCCCTCCCAAAGACTTTTTATGCCCTTAGTTCCTTCTGAGAGTAAGACTTATGAACTGCCCCTCGTAAGGAATTTTTATGCCCCTAGTTCCTTCTGAGAGTAGGACTTATGAACTGCCCCTCCCAATGACTTTTTATTTTCTTAGTTCCTTCTGAGAGTATGTCTTATTAACTGCCCCTCCCAAAGGCTTTTTAGGACTTATTAACTGCCTCTCCCAAAGGCTTTTTATGCCCTTAGTTCTCTTATCAGTAGTAGTCCGGTTAAGGAGAGAAGTTTGACGCTACTATGTTTGCATGGAAAACGCTTGAGGAAGAAGTACGTAGAAGATGTCTCATTATAATGGGTAATTTATATTCTTTACACAAAATATTTTTTTCAGGTGAATTGCGTTCCATGGTTTCTACAAATCCATTCCTTCACCCGTTTCTAAGTGGTAATAATCACTTCCTCCTATTTTACGGATGATGTACGACCATTCCCATGTTGGCCCGAGCTTTCCTTCCATTGGAAGATTTTTCTGAGGACCAGTTCTCCTATTTGGAATCCTCATTTTCTCATTTTTTTTTCTAAAAATAAGATCTATTTTTCTGATTGTAACGTGCCATTCTGATCAGGGCCGCTTCTCTTCTTCCCTCTAGTTCATCAAGACCAATTTTCAGGAGCTCCACATTTTGCTGTTCGTTTAGTTTTGACCTGATGGCATGGCCTTCAATTTCTACGGGGATGACCGCTTCTGCTCTGATGATAATGCAAACAGGGTTTCTCCTGTTGTTTCTCTCGGGGTCGTTATGTATGCCTATTGGACTGTGGGTAGCTCTTCTACCCATTTTTCTTTTGCGGATTCTAGACGCTTCTTTAGGTTATCAAGTATGACTCGGTATGATCTTTTCGTTTGTTCATTCCCTTTGGGGAAATAAGGCGTGGAGAAGCGATTCGTGATTTTTAGATCTTTACAAAACATTCTTACTAAGTTCCCAGTAAACTGAAGTCCATTGTCTGATACTAAGATATGAGGAATCTCATACCTGCACACCAAGTTCTTCCATAGGAACCCTTTTACCTCTTCCTCACAAAATCTGGCGAAGGCTTCAATTCACTTAGTGAAATACTCCGCTGCAACTAACAAGAAGCATTTTTTAGCAGGCGCCATGGGGAGTGGTCCAACAATGTCTATGGCCCATTGCATGAATGGCCAATGACTAACCACAGTTTTGAGTTCCTCGAGGGCCATTTTTGCTAAAGGCGTGAAACGCTGACACTTGTCACAATTTTTTGCATATTGCTTAGCGTCTTGATGCATTTGGAGCAAGTAGTATCCTTCATTCATGACTTTATGGGCTAGTGATCTACCCCGGTGTGGTTTCCGCATATGCCCTCATGAATTTCTGCTAGTACATATTGGGCTTCTTTTTCTCGTAGGCACTTCAGGTATGATCCTACAAACATTTTCTTATATAGTACTCTGTTAGCCATTGTGTACCTGATACTTCGTTGTCGTGTCTTTTTGGCAAGCAGTTTATCTCTAGGAAGCGTTCCATTTTCAAGCAAGCGGATTATGTTGTCTTGCCAACTGGGCTCCCGTTCAATTTCTATATCGGCCACCTTAGTTAAAGGGAAGGAGATGCTTGGTTCTTTTAGAACTTCTACAGCGACATTCCTTCTGTAAGGGAGGTATAATAAAGATCCTAGGTTTGTCAGGATATTATCATGCTCGTTCTCCATTCTTAGAATTTGTTGGATTTCATAATTTTTTAAAATTTTGAGGAGTTCTTTTGCCCGTTGTAAGTATTTTATCATCCGTTCATCCTTTGCTATGTATTCTCCTGTGGCCTATTTTACGATCAGCATGGAATCACAGAAAATCTTAACTTTAGTTTCCTCATATTCTTGTAGCAGGTATATTCCCGTGATCAGCGCTTTATATTCTACTTCATTATTTGACGCACTAAATTCGAAGGAGATGGAATGCTCCAATACTCCCCCAAAGGGAGTTTGTGCCACCAGGCCTGCTCCTGCTCGTCTTTTATTTGAAGCCCCGTCTATAAAGAACGTCCAGACTCCACTTTCTCCAATTTGGTGAGCTTCCCGTTCAACTTCCCCTCCTGTGAAGTCAGCTACGAAGTCCGCTAATTCCTGTCCTGTTATTGATGCTCGGGGATCATAGTTGATGTCGTATTGGTTCAGCTCATTTGACCATTTTTCTATTCTTCCGCTTGTATCCGTCAAGTTCAGAAGGCTTTAATTGGGGAATTCAGTCAATACTTTGATGCTGTGAGCTTGGAAGTAGGGCCTCAGTTTTCTTGCTACAGTTACAACCACTAATACTAGTTTCTCCATTTGTTTATACCTTTTTTTCCGCCGCTACAAGGCCTTTACTTACAAAGTATATAGTCTTCTGCTTCCATTTGGAGAGTAACGGGGGTAGTCAGGTACTCTTTAATTTTTCTAAACACTTCTTCACAGTCTTCATTCCAATTGCTTGCAGAATTTTTTCGTGATCTTTCAGAAAAAGGTTTGCATCTGTCCATTGACCTAAATATGAACCTGTTTAGGGCGGCTAATCTTCCTGTTAGCCCCTTGATTTCTTTGAGGTTCTGCAGGGACCTCATTTCCATAATTTCCTTTACTTGGTCTGGGTTTACTTCGATTCCCCGTTGTGTAATTAGATTTCCAAGGAACTTTCCTGCTGACGCCTCAAAAGTGAATTTCTTTGGGTTTAGCTTCATGGAATTTTTCCTTAGAACAGAGAAGACTTCTTCAAGGTCCTGGATGTGGTGTCCTCGCTTCTTACTTTTGACCAACATTTCATCAACATAGACTTCCATATTTTTTCCAATTTGCTCATGAAAAACTTTGTTGACCAACCTTTGATAAGCGTGCCAGCATTATTTAGCCCAAAAGGCATGACTTTGTAGGAATAGATGTCGTACTCACTAATGAAGGAAGTCTATTCCTGATCGGGTCAGAACATCCTTACCTAATTGTAACTTGACTAAATGCCCATGAAGCTGAGCAGTTCATGCCCAGAAGTAGTGTCTACCATCTGATCTATCCTTGGCAACGAGTATTCGTCTTTAAGGCATGCTCTGTTTAGGTTAGTGAAGTCGACACAGATTCTCCACTTTTCGTTCTTTTTTCGTACCATTACTATGCTAACGAGCCATTTGAGGTAGTTTACCTCTCTGATGAAACCTGTCGCTAAGAGTTTCTCAACTTCTTCTTTGATCACTTGATTCCTCTTAGGGTCGAAGCTTCTCTTTTTTTGTTTGATAGGTTTCATAGTGGGATTAATGTTTAATCTGTGGCAGACGATTTCCTTTAGGATGCAGGGAATTTCCTGCGCAGCTGCCACGAACACATCTTTGTTTTCCCTTACGAATTCTATCCAATTCTTTTTTTCACTTTCTTCGAGACATGTACCAACGTTTGTTAATTTCTGGGTCCCCTTCTCTAAGCATAGGGGCTATGTTTCCTCTCATGCCCTGTACCTTAGGTCATCCTGCCTGTCTACCTATAATTTCTATAGATCCGTGTGTCCCTCAGCCTTTTTGTGGTTTTTTTCTTTACAGATTCTAAAGTAGTTACTGAATATATACGAGCCGCAGCCTAGTCACCTTTTATTGCTTTTACTCCATCTAGGGTTGGGTATTTTACCACTTGGTAGAATGTTGAGGGTACAGCTTTCATCTTGTGGAGCCAAGTCCTTCCTAGGATTGCGTTGTACGGGGAAGTTGTTCCCAACACCATGAATTCGCTCATTTGGTTAAACAGGTCTGTGCCTATAAGGAGAGTTAGGGTTCCTTCTGAATGGCTAACGGTTGTGATCTTCCTTGTAATTTTTTATCGTCCATAGACATTTTCTCTATAGTTGCCCGATATAAGATGTTTACTGCACTTCCGCCGTCTACTAAGACTCTCCTTAACAAGCAGTTACCAACCTGAATTGAAATAATGAGGGCATCATTGTGGTGCTCGTCATTTTCTAAATCGGAGTCACTGAACACAAGTGGTGAGTCCCCGTTGCTAATTGAGTGCTTCAACTGATGTCTTTCCAATGCTGGCCGTTTGCAGTATATCTTCCTTTCCTTTTTGTCGTCCCTTCTTGCTCGGTTAATGCTATAATCATGTCGACGATGCGGAGGGGCTATTTCCCATTATTCTTCATATCCGTTTCCCGGTTATCTTTCTCAATCTCGCATTTCTATTTATCTCTTTTCATAAATTGCCTAAGGTATCCTTTTTTGATCAGTTGTTCAATATAGTCTTTGAGCTGGAAGCAGTCTCGCGTGTAATGTCCATTGCTCTTATGATAGCATAAATATTTGTCTTTGTCTTTGTAGCTAGGTTCCTTAGTGAACGAGGCTGGTCTTTTCATCCAAGGTTCATTTTTTATTGTCCCCAGTATTTGGTTGAGCGGGATGATCAATGGTGTGAAGATCTTGTCCCTCGAGTGGATTCTGTCAAAATCTCACCTCCGTTCGGAATTTCTGTTTTGTTGGGCCCTCTTCCCATCCACTCTTTCCGTTTTATCATGCTTCCTCCCTTCAGGTCTTGAGCTCCTTTCCCGTTTCAGAGATTCTTCTTCCTTCCATTCAACCGTTCTTCGTATACTTCTCTTCTCTTCCTCCAACGTAATATAAGCTTGTGCCTGTTGAAAAACCTCCACCATGGAAATGGGCTTTACTTTAAACATGTCCTTAAAGAAAGCCGATTCTGGGTCTAGACCTCGTCAGAAGGCCAATCTGGCAAACCGGACGTCGCATTCTCGCATTCTCGATCTTGGCCATTTCATCTTTGAAGCGATGAGTGTATTCTCGCAGGGACTCCCCTTCCTTGGTGGTGATTGTCATCAAATGTTTCGAGTCTTCCATGACGGTACGGTATGTTGAGTACTGTTAGGGAGCATCCTACACATCAGCTTGTCGTCGTGTTGGTACAACGCCATGTCTTGTCTGAATCATCAGAGATGGTCTATGGGATCAGACTTTCCTTCGTAACATTTGAACCTGGGCACGGTGAATTTTTTGGGTACGGGTGCTGCTAGAACTTCTAGGCCTAACAGTGTCTTGATAAGAGACTTGAGCTCGCTTTTTTCCATACTCTCGAGATTCCTTATCTCTATCATTTTTTGGTCGAATAGCTCCTCAACTGCTTCTTTTGACATGATTTGGGGTTGTCGAACCTCTCCCATAGTTTCCTTCACAAGGTTCCGCGAATGGACTTCTTCTTCTTGTCGTATGCTCATATCGTTCTCGCGGTCCCCTTGCCTTTCATCTCGTTGGTCGCCCTCCGATTGGGTTTCCTGTTCGTCATCATTCACCCGTTGGCTTACTTATGCTCATGTTTTAGCGAGTTCTTGTTGTAATGTGTTGATTTGCTCTTGCACATTCTGTCATGCATTATGCATCGCTTCAGTATTCCTTTTTTCGATCTCGTACATCCCATTAAGGATCGTTTACAGCATTTATGTGGGCGGGGTTGGTTGATCTGCATGCTCATCTTTGTTTCTGGGCCTACTGTTTCCATTTAGAGTTGTGTTGGATCTGGTTCTAGGCATATTTATGGTTTTGTAAGGTAGGTCATTTGAGCCTTTTTTTCAGGCTCTCAATGAAAGCACCAATATATAAAGGATTTTTCCTGTCGTCCTAAATATTAAGGAAAAATATATTAATCCAGATCAAATTTATATTAGTGTTAGTCATACATAAAGAAATGCTGATCGTCCAAAACTCCTCTAGAATTCAAAAGTCTCTCAATTTTTATTAAATAGACTGACTTTATATATATATATCTCCTCCATTGCCTAGGTTTCACTAAAATAACCAAATACTAATCAAAATATCAAATGAGGTCAGGCCTAGGATCACCCCTATTCGTGGGATCTTCTTTCTTCTTTATCATACATTTGTCACACTCAGTTGTCTATCAATCACTATCACATGGTAGCTCCCTGTGTTTCTGAGCCAATTAGTCAGAACCGCTTAATGACTTACTAATCTGTCTTATCCAAGTGATGTAGTCTTACCCAATCAACATGGTCACTTGACTGTCAGTCTAAACTCTCCATTCTGTTCTGAAGTTCTGTCCCATCCAGGAGGTAATGATTCTCCATTCTCAAGATATCAGTTCTCATTTTGGAGGCAATGATCTCCCTTTCTCGAGATGTCGGTTCTCGTTCTGGAGGTGATGATCTTCCGTTCTCGAGATGTCAATTCCCATTCTGGAGGCGATGATCTCTCGCTCTTGAGATGTCGATTCCCGTTCTAGAGGCGTTGATCTTTCGTTCTCGAGATGTCTCACGACTTCAGCCAGTCATCAGTTTCTGCTTTCTCGACTCTTCTCATGAGCCATGGGTGAGTCTCTTTTCTTCCTCGTGGCAGCAAATTATTTTTTACTTGTTCACTAGATTCTATAAAAAATTAATTAATTAGATGTAGTTTTGTTAACACTTTCAAACTATTATTAGTAGAAACACCACTATTTTATATGTTAATTAGTTTTCTAATTGGCGTAATATTATGTTTTTCATTTTATTTAGTTTTATAACTTCTTATAAATTATATTAAAAAAAAGCTTGAGATACAAAACCATTTGGTGTCCAAAAGGTTACTAAAATAGGCACATACACCAAATTTGTTGTAGTGTTTGAGATAGGTGATTGAGTCAGTTTTGGATCACATTAAAATTTGCCAAGGAAATATGTAGAAAAATTGACTGAATTGTATTAAAAATATAATTTTGTTATAATTTATAATATCTCTTTTACGAAAAACTTTACAATGCCGGAAAATTATTCCCGGCATTGATACTGGGTCATTATGGCTCTTAGATTGCTTTTAGAGCAATCTGGGCCGCACAAAGCCTAGCAGGTAACAAGTTTTTTTTGTTCATCAAAGACGTACTGGAGTTCACCAAATACGTACTGGAGTTCACCAAATACATACTGGAGTTCACCAAATACGTATTGGGTTTCACCAAATACGTGAAAATTAATAATTCTTAGAGGGAATACGTAGTGGGGTTCACCAATTATGTACTGTGGTTCATCAAATATGTACAAATTAATAATTCTTGGAGGGGTTCACCAAATACATAGTGGTGTTCACCAATTACGTACTAGAGTTCATCAATTACGTAGTGGGGTTCACAAAATACGTACAAATTAATAATTCTTAGAGGGGTTCACCAAATAAGTAGTGTGGTTCACCAATTACGTAATGAGGTTCACCAATTATGTAGTGGTGTTCACCAAATACGTACAAATCAATATTTCTTGGAGGGGTTCATCAAATATGTAGTGAAGTTCACCAATTACATAGTAGGATTCACCAAATACGTATAAATTGATAATTCTTGAAGGCGTTCATCAAAGATGTATTGGGGTCCACCAATTACGTAATGAGATTCACTAAATACGTATAAATTAATAATTCTTGTAGGAGTTCACCAAATCCGTAGTGGGGTTCACCAATTACGTACTGGGGTTCACCAAATACGTACAAATTAATAATTCTTGGAGGGGTTTACCAAATACGTAAGACCTAATCACCTTTTTATCCCCTAAACGCCATCCTGAAAGTGCTAATCGTATTGTTAAAGTCAAATGCTAGTTTTATGCCTCCAATCACCTGTTTCATTCCTAAACGTCATATATAAATAGGCGATCGCCAGTCTCCCTCCAAATCGCCAGCTTTTGGGGCTTAATCTCCATTTATATGGCTCTAATAGCCATTTTTCACAATGAACCGTAAAATTGATATTTTTGTAATATTTACCGTACACCAAGAAAATCATTGATAAAAATAGAAAAAAACTCATTATTTCAATGCTATCATTCATGATACTCACTTATTATGTGAGATTAGATTAGATAATTAAGGATTCCCGTTACAATTGAACATTTATTCATAAACGAGTTAAAATTTATCATTGATAATGTTGTTGTGCCTTTGTGACAACTATCGAGCAAGATGGGTTTTTACCATATATAATTATAGGATCGTGATGTTATGATGGTCGGTAAATCTTATTTATCGGTTTGACGAACACGTATAACCCTCAAGGTTGGATTGAAATTTGAAATTTTAACTTTTTATTTTATAAATTATAACCCCATAAAATTTGGAAAACAACCAATTTACATTTTAATTTATAAGCATATAAATATCTTTTATTTTTATTTACCCATCCATGTTTTTAAAGAATAATAGAGAGTATTGGGACCAAGCACCTGTGTGTCTGGCGTTTGGGGCCCAAACGCGACCAGCAAGCCCCAAACGTCAGTCATGGTAGGCGATTCACCAACCATGACTCGCGTTTCAGGCCTGCTAGACACGTTTTGGCCCCAAACTCCATAGTAACGGGCGATTGGCCCGTGTCCAAGTGATAAGGGCCAAACGTCTATGTCTCTGGTGTTTGGGGTCCAAATGCGACCAACAGGTCCCAAACACCAGTCTTGAATGATGACTCACCATATAGTGATGGTGTTTAGGTCCCCATTATGGCGTTTAGCCTTAATGTAGTGGGTTTAGTATTTATTTTCACACACTTAATCATTTTCATACCCTTAGTCATTTTCATACACTTGGTTATTTTTTTCACATTTACGTAGCATTTTTCATTCACTTAATAATTTTCTCATACTTTTCCATTTTTATATACTTGTTTTGATACACTTAGTTATTCTCATGCAATTAGCTATATTTTAACACTTAGGCTAAGTGCATGAACTGTTAAAATAATTATTCATAAATGCTTAAGAATGTTTTCCTGATTATGTCGTTGTGATTTTATGACAAGTATCAAGTAAAATATTTTTCACGTACTTGGCAATTTTCATTCACTTAGTAATTTTTTAACCGTTTACCACTTTTATGTACCTTTTTGTCACTTAGTCATTTTTAACATTTGAAATGGGGGCAAATGTCATCTATCCACGTGCCAAAGCATGAAATGCTCATAAGCAAAGCTCCAATATGGCCATTTATATGGTCTTTTAGTGAATGGACACAACAATGGGACTATATTATCTTTAACTTTGTGCTTTTGTGACAAGTATCAAGCGAGACAAGTTTTCACCATATATAATTATAGGTCGTGATGTTATGATGGTCGGTAAATCATATTTATCAGTTTGATGAATAGGTATAACTATAATGTCGGATCCTACCGTTAAATCAAACTTATCCACTGAAAGTTTGAAATTATATATTGAAATTTATAAATTTAACCTTTTATTTTATAATTATAACGCTAGAAAAGTTGAAAAATAACTTCATTCACATTTTTTATTTATAATCCTATAATATATATTTTTTAAATCTAACATTATTTTGGCGTTAGGAGCCCAAACGCTACTGAGAGAATAACGTTTAGGAGCCCAAACGCCACCTCTTGGCTCGAAACGCCATCACTACATGTGTAGTGATGGCGTTTAGGTCCCCATTGTGGCGTTTGGGCCCTAATGTGGCGCTTGGATGGTTAGGTCCCCAATACCGGTGGTTTAAATGTCTATTGTGATGGTTTTAGTTTCTATTACGGAGGTTTTAGTGTCTATTGAGGCGGTTTTAGTGCCTATTGCGGCGGTTTTAGTACCAATTACAGTGGCTTTAGTATATATTGCGGTGGGTTTAGTTCCTTTAGCAGCGGGTTTTTGTATACTTGCTCATACACTTTGTTATTTTCATACACTTTGTCATTTTCACATTAAATAAATTTTACAACTTAGTCAATTTCACATACTTAAACATTTTTATACACTTAGTCATTTTCACACATTTGATCATTTCATACACTTAGGCATTTTCGCATACTTTATCATAGTCATAAATTATATATTCACACACGATCATTTTCACACATTTTCATATACTTATCATTTTCATGTAGTTGTTTTGCTTCACTTGATCATTTTTACCACTAAGTCATTTTTAAACACTTAATCATATTTTCATGCAGTAAGGTATTTTCACATACACGTAGCCATTTTACAATTTTTTACATACACTCGTAACTTTCATTCACTTAGTAATTTTCTCACCCTTTGTCATTTTTACGTACTTGTTTTGTCATTTAGCCATATTTTCATACACTTAGAAATTTTCTCTACTTTGCCATTTTCATGTACGTGTTTTGATGGAACTCAACTATTTTCATGTACTTAATCATTTTCACAAGGTAGCCCTTTTCACAGAAGTGTTTTGATACACTTAACTATTTTTATACACTTAGTCATTTTCAAACGCTTGATCATCTTCATACCTTTAGTCATTTTTACACAGTTAGTTATTTTCACATACTTAGTCATTTTCACACACTTGCCAATTTCCATACACACACTTGCCAAATGATCATTTCCATACACTTTAGCCATCTTCACACACTTGGTTATTTTCAAACACAACCATTTTCATACACATAGTCATTAACCATTTTCATACACAGTAATTTTCACACACTTAATTATTTCCATACACTTGTTATCTTCAGACACTTAACAATTTTCATACAGTTATTTTCACTTACTAATCTCATATGTAAATCTTTATGAAATAATAAACTCGCCAACATATAAACAATTTTAATGAAAATTCTTCTTTAAAGAAGAATCTCACTTATTAGAATCACTATATATGAATATTCTTTTTTTGTTACAAATTCCTTCTAAACATTTTACATTTCAAAGAGCATGATAAAACCTTGCTACGATACAACTTAATTTAAAATCTCCAGGTATTTTTTAGTGATTGTTTTCAGCTGCATCATTTTACCCTCGGGATCAAGTTGCAACGAATTTATCATCTACGATATGTACTTTTCGTAGAGGTCCTTCCATTTTTTCATGCTTCAAGAAAAAAACTGGCAATCCTCATTTTATAAAAGACATTCATACCTCAAGAACCCATTTGAATCACAATATCAGCAATCTTAATAAGAGAGCTTGCAATCATATAGAAAATAATATTACTAGGAATAAAAATCACGAAGAAGCAATATCACTATAAAATTATCAGGTAGGTTCTAAAGAAAGACCACCAAAAGTCACAACCACGAACCATTATCAATACTGAACCATACTACAACTATCACTGAACCAGAATAATTAGCAGAAATGTCATCCACCTGCCAAAATAAGCATATGGTATAAGCTATTGAACATACAAAGTTCAGGAGGAAGAGAAAAGGAAAAAAAAATTAACTGTGGAGAGAATAAAATTGGACAACTGGAGGTGTTATAATGTAATTGAATATAGCACCGAAATAACTTCGATTATCAATACCAAAAACAACCTTCTTTGGTATTTCAAAAAGTAACTTAATGTTGTCCTCTGTGATAATGATTGGTGGTCTTCCACTTTAAATAGAAATGACTTTGCAATCGTTCCCACAGACGACACCAACTATTTCGGTCGATAACCTTAACAGCACTCTTCGTAAAGTCTTCCCTCCGGATTGAGCTCCTCGTATCCTTAATGCCTGGGTCTCCTCTCCACACAAGGGTCCTCTCGGACGAGAACCTACACAACCCAAACAAAGAACTCTACAACGAAGAGAACCGGGGGTGGTTTCCTCGTCGAAGAGTCTATGAAGCCTAAGTCAGAGTTTGTTCGATATTTTGGCATAATTTCCTTAAGGGAGAATACGCCTCTCTCTTCCGTTTATTGGTAGATGTATTTATACTTGGGTCTTCGGGTGGGAGGAAGCATGTCGAAGAAGCCTCTTGGAGGCGTGTTGGGGAAGCCTCATAAGACACGAAGCCTGTCTTCGATTGGACAGAAGGGAGGCGACCTTGGCAGAAAGCATTCAACATTAAATGTCAATAGTGGTGAGGAACCAGTGTGGTTGTCCCGCCTAAGGGCCTCTGATGCCTAAATTAGTCCTTGATCGATATTTTTTGCATAGTTTCTATAGGGGAGAATGAGCATACCTCTTATCTCGATTGGCTAGGGAATTTATACCTGAGTCTTTTGGTTGGTGGAAGTGTGTCGAAGAAGGCTCTCAGAGGCATGCTGAAGAAGCTTCATGAGACACAAAGCTTGTCGTTGTCAGTTGTGGATTGGATGAAAGAGAGACAGTTTGACATAAAGCGATAGGCTTTTAATGTCAAAATGACTGTGCATAGGCTATCCTAACACTTTGTTATGGCGATTAGACCTGCAGGATGCTACTTTTGGTGAGTAATGATGACCTTACGCTCGGTCATTCACTCACCTCCTTTATTTGGTCATATAAATTATGCAGTATGAAATGCAAGCTATGATTGAGTTCTTATCTTAATTTATCGATATCTCTCAATACCACAAATCTTAGTCTAATCACTCTCTAGCGCCTAACTCGAATTCAAATTTTCTTAGTGCCAGATCTCACATATGACTTTACAGAGGCTACATGGATTGTGGGTATTCATGTTTCAGTCTTGTACCATAGAGTTCATTTTAGTTTGACTCAAGGTGGGATAAGGTCTGTTTAGTCACTCCATAGCGCCTAAATAACCTCACCTTTGCTCATTTTCTACCGTCATAGGTGACTGCTTGTATTAGTGAGCGAATCACAATCCATTAACATACTTCCTTATCATGTACCATCATGACAACTATAATGGAAATGAAATATAACTAACTTCATAATTATTAAATTAAAAAAATGTCAATAAATATTTCAAAAGTACAACTGGAATAACAATTATAGTCTACATAACCTTAGACTTCTAACATGAACGAAAAATGCATCTCTAGGCTTTGTTAGAGGATAAGCAACTGTACAGGTAGTAGATATGTGTTCCAGAATCACTTTCTTTTGTGCAATCATATCTCGAATCTAGTGGAATCTAATATCTATTTATTTAGTCTTCCCGTGATATTTAGGATCCTTGCCATACGCTAAAGCTGCCATGATATCACAATATATTATCACTAGTTCACTAGTGCTAGTCACAATATCTAGATACCCAAGGAACCTCTTTAATGAAACAACCTCTTGCACACTGCAAAGAAGACTACATATTCAGCTTCCATGGTGGACAATGCTTACGGGCTTACTTCTTACTACTCCAAGTGATGACACAACAGTTAAGCAAGGAAACATATTCAGAAGTATATTTACGCACATCGAGGTCACTACCCAAATCAACATCACTATAACCAATCAAGCATAAATTTGAGTGTTTGTGTATGCATTTATGGTATCGAACTATTTACCTATATTTCATTTAGCTAATTGAGGATTAGATTAGAATCTGCTGACTAATCCAACAGCGAAACATATATCTAGCAGAGTACATATCACCACATACATCAAGATATGCCCAGTGCGCTTGCATTGGGAACGCGAGCCATCCTTTCTTTCTTTTCTTGAGTCTTACAACACGTGTCTTGACTTCATGATTCACTCTTTTCAATAGGGGTGTCTATGGGTTTATAGTAATTCATATAAAACCATTCTAAAATCTTTTTTATGTAAGTCCTTTGGGACAAAAGAAGTTTCTTAGAACAACTTTTCTGCATTTTCACTCCCAAAATAAATTTTGCATTACCAATGTCCTTCATTTCAAAAGCAGAGGACAACCATCCTTTTGTGTGGACAAGTAACTCCTCATTCGTTTGTAATAGAATGTCATCAATATACAACGAAAGGATTATAAAACTTCATTTGGACCAACATAATGTGAGTACAATGATCTTCTTCACTCATCGTAAGCCCATTTGATAAAATGGCTAGATAGAATCTTATATACCACAGTCTGGATGACTGTTTTATAAATTAAGCGTTTGATCTTGCAAACTTTACACTCATATCCATTAGCCTTAAAGCCATCGGGTTGATCCATATAGATCTCTTCATCCAATTATCCATCAAGAATGCTTTTTTGACGTCCATTAGGTGAAGTTCAAGATCCAAATTTACGACAATGGCAAGAATCAAGAGAATCAAAGCAAACCTCACTACTAGTAAGAAATTTTCATCGTAGTCTACACCATCCTTCTAAGCGTATCCTTTCATCACAAGGCGAGCCTTATACCTTTCAAAGAACCATCTGCCTATCAATTGACCTTTAGGACCCATTTTTTCCCAATGGTCATCCGCCTAGTCATTAGGTCCACTAGCTTCAAACCATGTTAGTTCTCATCTACACTATCTCATCATTCATTGCGTTAATCCATTTTTTAGAATTAAGAGATGAGAGAGCCTAATAATATATCATCATACTCTAGAGATATCATGAAAGATTCCCTTTCAACCTCAAATTGCCGATGATGAATGTTTCAATGTATACTTCCTTATTCTCTAAGCTACTTAAAGTGCCTTCTTGATTTACTAACTCGTACAGGTCAAATTCTTTGCTCACCTCCCTTCTGCTTGGAAACTCATCCTCAATGAAATCCATATCTTGGGATTTTATTTTAGATACACTCCTATCGGGTTGTTTACCATTGAATGCTTGACCTTTACAATGTTCAGAGTACCTTATAAAGATACACTTCTTACCCCTAAGGCCTAACTTCCCAAACTTATGAGAAGTGTTGTGAACCATTCATCCAGAACCCCATGGCTGCATATGTTGGTAGTCGCGGCGCGTGAGCGATAGAAGCGTGTGACGCGTGGGCATTTAAAAAATTAACCTTTTAATAAAAATTGAATCTTTTTATAAAACAAAAATTACGTAACGCCACGGTAACTAAAATAAGGTCATCGAATAAAATATGTATCTTATTCTAGATAATGACGTATTAGATATTTAGGGATAACTAAAAATTAATATTTAATTTTAAATTACCTAATATAATGGGACCCACTGTATAATGGTGCACAACAATGTCGTGTGACACTACAGTGTTATACACCTATTGTTGTAGTGTCACGTGAAACTACTACAACAGTCTATGGTGATCTATGATTCTCAATCATTGATTGACATGTGGCTTTACTGCAAATTAAATATTTATTTTAATCAGATAAATATCTAGATATTAGTTAATTCAAGCTTAACATATTTGATTATCCTTATCAACTAACTTATCTGCTATTTCACAAATAACAGATTTAGTTGATTCGAATTATTATCTAATAATAATTTAATTAACTAATTTCACAAATTAGATATTCTGTTAAGAAAGTTTGGATTCTAAATCTTGTAAAATCATGTTCCTAGCCATCCATATCACTGAATCTCCAAAACAAAAGTCACTAGCCTGTTTTACAGATAAACCTTAACGAGTGAATCAAAAGATCTAGTAGACATGTATAGGAGTTCATGGCTACTAGGGATTCATAATAATCTACATATGATCATCGAATTGATGTGTATTAAATCTTTATTATAAATGACACGTTGATAAAGATATTAATTCACATCGGTCCAGCCAAATATAATCTCATTATATAAAGTACATTCACTAAGATTTCTATCAACATCAATTATTAGGATCTAGATCACACGCATTCCTAATGCTTAGTGAACCGTACTAGCAACCATTCATTAAAGATTTACATACTTTAATATGTTGCTGAAAATGTTATTCATTATCTATAATCTTAATCCTCTCGTACTAATACAAGATCATAGTCTCATTAATGAATATGAAATTTTTATATATTAATATAAATTATTCAACAATAATTTAAAAAGAACAATTATAAGAAAAATGTAATCCTCATTAAATTTCATATCAAAATGTCAATACACGTGCTTTGAGTGCATAACCCCCAACAACATATTACACAAATCAAGTTTTTAGCCAATCCACAACTCATAAGGAGTTGAAATAACTGATTTTGAAGGCACTCGATTATGGATGTAGCTCACAGTCAATGGTGCGTCCCCCTAATAGTATATTCGTAAGTTTGCTTGCACCATCATTGACCTAACCATCTTTAACAATGTTCTATTTCTCTCTTGCTACACCATTTTGTTGCATAGTATGTGACCTTATGAGTTGTCTTTGGATCCCTTTTTCTTCACATAATTCTATAAATCGTTCAGATAGATATATTCACGTCTGCGGTCGATACATATAGGTTTTACCCTCTTGTTAGTTTGATTCTCGACCTCATTCATGTAACGTCTAAATCAATCTAATGCCTCAAACTTATGGGAAATCTAATGGATATAATGATTATCGAGAATAATCATCGATAAATGTCATGGAATAGGAACCCTCATGCCTTACCCGAACATTCATTTGGCCGTTGATGTCCAAATGGATTGACTGTAATGGAAAATATGCTCTTATGGCTTTCCAATAAGGTTTTCTTCTAGATTTTTCAATCATACATTTTTTCCAGGTTGGAAGAGAGACTTTAGCGAATGTGCCATTTTGGCCCTCTCTAGCTAAGCTAGACATCCTATCTTGCCAGATATGCCCTAGTCTAGAATGTCGAAGTATAAATGTCAAATAACACTACTAAAAGTCACTAAGGGTACAAAATTATTATAAATTGAATAATCCATATCAAGTATCATAAAACCATTCGAATAAAAACTTATTTAATAATAAGTTGTTAAAGATCTTAGCACCATTATTCTAGGAATTCAGACTAAAGCCTAAATTAAATAGAATAATTATGGGAAGTAAATTTCACCAAAATTTATGAGCTTATAAAATGTCATGGAGTAGTAGTGTGCGACCGCCTCGTAAATCTAGCTTGTACATTCCTATACTAACCACTTTACACACTAGCTCCATTGACAACATATATGTTTTGACTTCTGACTGGAACTCGATGATACACCACAAACCCAACTCAGTCCTTGTTACATGTTATGTTGGTTCTGAGTCAACAGTCCAAACAGGCCAAGTATAAGTTACAAAAACCTGGTTAATTACATAAGCGCATGAACAATATGAATCAGGGAGTACCTTTTTCGGCTCAGTGCATTCACGAGCGAAGTGTCCTTCCTTTCTGAATTGAAGCATGCCAACTTCAACTTATCTTTCTTTCCGTCACATTTTCCTCTTTTGTGCTTGTGGTTTGTAACTTTATTAGGTGTCAGTCTCTCAATAGCATCATTTCTTGGAACATTTTGTTGTTTTTACGTGTAGGCCTAAATGCCTTGCGCAAACTTGACTTGACCATGAAGGCATCAATTTTAGACTTAGTAGCCTCTAGGTACTTAGTCTCAAGCTTCAAATGGT
The DNA here is from genome assembly GCA_003255025.1 of Datisca glomerata. Classification (NCBI taxonomy): domain Eukaryota; kingdom Viridiplantae; phylum Streptophyta; class Magnoliopsida; order Cucurbitales; family Datiscaceae; genus Datisca; species Datisca glomerata. Next base: position 113,450 of record QANY01000291.1, on the reverse strand, counting down.
GTTTCTCATCATCAAGTCTTGGCATTTGTATTGTGTGTCAAATTTTGCTCATGGTTTTCCAAGCCTTAGGAAGAGATCGAATGATAGCTTGGTCTTGTTGCTCATTAGTTAGGCCATTTCCACCAGCCATCACCTCGTGTATAATGTTTGACATGACTCTTAAATGCTGCTTCAACATACGATCTGCATATTTCTTATAAAAGTCAAATTTCATCGTCAAACCGCATAGCCTAGTGGCTTAGGTGCCACCAAATCTTTGTGTTGAGTGCCTACACATGTCCTTAGCAGTCTTGTGACCCTTAAACGCTCTAATGAGGTCATTGTGCATGCTGTTTAACAGAGTAAAGCACGTACAATGATTTTTTTTTTTTTGCAATTTCTCATAAGCTTCAAGCACGGACGTGCTACTCAGTGGTACCATCCGCAGGGTAACATCGACTGGGTTAATGTCTCCACGACCTCAAGCTCATTGAGAACATATTGATCTTTCAATGCCAGATATTATAGTTTTCCCCTTCCAATTCTCACATCGGTTCAAATAAGCAACGATTCTCTTGGAAGCCATTTTCACTACAATGCACAAATATAGACATTAATTCTAGCACTTGTTAATTTTGCAATGAAAATTCTTACTACAATCTCTACAATAATAAAAGGGGTTTAAGAGGGAGAAACTTTTGATTTCACATTTTATCCTTTAAGCCCCATTAACAATAGTTTATATTACTTTTTTAGTTATTTTAAACTCATTTAAACTCTATTCACTAATTATTATTTTGCTAATATTTTATAAAATTTAATATTTTATATTATTACGTTAGTAAGAATGTGAAGGATCATGTATGTTATTTTAGAGATCTTTATATCATGAACATTGTTTTAGTCAACGACAATGAGTAACTGTGTATTTGCAATATTATTTTCGTGGTTTGGTTTTTTTAGTTTTATAATAAATATAATTTTCAATGTTCATTATCCGTAGTAAAATAATTTGTTAGATTTATTTTCTCTTCTCAAGTAATTCTAAATTTATTTCATCTCATCCTACGATATAAATTTATTAGGATTGTGCATTCTTTAATTTAAAATTTTTTGTAGATAATATATCATGTCGAGATGATGCATTACTTGTTCAATTTTCTTTTATCTGTAATATTTTAATTATAAATATGAGAAAAATATCATTTTATTTTTTTATTTGATATTTATAATGTTTTGAAAGCTAATGTATTTAACTTTTAAGCCCCTTTAAAATACCATACAAGTTAGTTATTTCGCATACTTCATTTAATTTAGTTCATTTACATAATCAACTTTGTAAACAATTTATTATTTAAATATTTGTATAATATTGTGTAGTTAGGAACATCAATGTTCGTAAAGATTAATTTTGAGAAATTTTTTCACATAGAAGAAATATTTATTTTGTAGTAAATAATTTGTCCGTTGGTAATTTATAAAATTTATATTATATAACATTTATGCTATTAATGACATGAAAATTCATAAAAATGAATCTAGAGAAAGACATTAATATATTGTTTAAGAATTTACTAATCGTATAATCGTTTATTAGGAATGTGACAAACTAATGAAATAGAACTATTTTCTATAATATTTATAAAATAATGTTATATAGTATAATTTCAAGTAACGATTTAATTTTAAATTTAATTCATCCCACTTTACGTGCACTAGCACTAAAAATTTTATTCTATACAATATTTAAAATTTATATTCGTACATTTTTAATTAGTCACTACATAACTAATTTTGTATATAGCATGCAAGACACATTATTTTGTGAGGCTCTTTTATTAGTTAACTAAAGAGTGTGATTGGTACGTTATTTAATTCAAGATCTAATATAAATTTAAATACGTAAATATTAAAAATTAGTACATTATCTCTTATATTATAGTGAGAAAAAAATGAGTATTGCTTAAATTTTTGCTATGTTATTGATAAATCAACAATAAAACTAGACTTATCACGTATAAGGCATGTATGTCTCTTCTAGTATAATTAAAAAAATCTAGTAGCCAAATAAAAAATTTACTATGCTCTTAACCATCTCTCGCACCACAAGTATTTTTAATTAAGTTTAACTTATCTGTCACGCAAAATATGTAGAGAAGTAAAAATATTTTTTTAACTCAACTATACTACCACAACTATGAAGGCATACGTCACATAAAAACATATAAAAATATATCTTTAATTCGATGTTATGTGACAAAAGAATTATCGAATTCCATGATACTCAAACGAAATTACTAATTAAGCATTTATACAACAATTCATAAGAATATTTTTTAAAAGTTCTAAGCATGATCAAAGAATCAACAAATGATCAATAATCATACAATAGTTAATGCTTGGCAAATATAACTTTTTTTTTACATTTTTTACTCACTATTCAATCAACTTTTTTTTATTTATAAATCGATCATTTTTATTACAGAATGAAAAAATGTAAATTTTTAGTCTGACAAAAAATATTAAAATGATCTACACATCACCTCCACTGGCCGGAGGTGAAAAAAAAATGTCACCAGAAACAATCATCACACACCGGCATGCACCACCTTGAGAATAGGCTTCTGTTGGCTGCTCACAACCTTTGTTCAGCCCAAGGCTGAGCGTGTGATGATCCGCCTTATCGTTGTTCTCGTTTCTCACTGCCGCCTCTATTGGCTTCGCCAGGCAAGCGGAGTCCAATGATAGAATTTTCAACAACTCTACACCACCATAAAACGCTATGCACATCGCGCGCTTTTTCACGGTGCGAGTGGGCCTTGTCTAGGAGAGTTATCTCCAGCCACCAGTTTTCATGCTCTTTCTTGTTTTTCATGTTTGATCCAATTACAAACTTAAAACATCAACATCTTTGCTTTTACAAATCCAAATTTTTAACATGTAATGTATCATTGGAATCAAATTTCTAATGGTATAAGAATAGAGAGGTAAAAGCATAAAAAATAGCATGTTATTTTAGGATCAAGCATTCGGATCATGTCAATTAAAGTTTCAAATTTTCTCGTAAACCATGCACATATCTAATTAATATGAAACTTTAAGGTATGTGTCTCGCATATTAAAATTCATCATGTATGAAAATTATGACATAATTCAAACATGTATGAAAATCACTATTGAAATCTATATTATCCATGCATATCATCTTAACATGCAATCTCAATGAGACTCAATAAGTACGAAAAAAATCTTATAGGCTCGGATACCAGTGTTATTTATCATCCAAACCTTTGAATGATCGTTCTCGATTATCCTCAAGCAGAAGACTTGATTTCAGACCTTCAATGGATCGATTCCCGTTCTTAGCCTCCAATCTTCTTCTTGAATCTTTTTACTTGAATTTGGTGATTGCTCAAATGCTTTGGATGCTTCAGCAATGAAGCTTAACCTCCTTTATATTGATTTCTTGGGGAGGTAATTGACAAGGATGAGTTATTGCATAACTCTTCATACTTGTAATTCAAAATGAAGAATGAAGAGCATCGATCAAATAAGAAATCGATCCTCCAAGGACAAAGCATTGCTCTTGTGCTTTTTATTTGTAGGAAAATGAGATTATATGGGATTGAACTCAAAGTGACAGGAATAAAACTCTGTGTATTAGGTTTCAACCGTTATAGTAAAAAAAAAAGTTATATTACTGCAACAATAACATATTAGTTAAAAATAATAATGTACTAAAGAGAGAGAAAGGAGATAGAGATGAAATGAAAAATATTTTCCTTTCCATTATTTCTTTTCTTCTTATGATTCTTTTTTTAAAGGTAAAATATCATTCCAACAACACAGAGACATGACTCACTTAACTATAATTATTGCATTATAGTCAAGGGCATGACTCACTTATAATCACACATTTATTTTAAATATTATGTCAAATTAAAATTTCCTTACCCCTAATTTTAAAAAAAATAGAGATACGCAATTAACAGATTTTGACACAAATTATCAAATCAAGATAAAAATAAATAATTACATGAATCAACCAAATCCAACAAACTACTAAGGTATGAGAAAAAATGTGTATACAAATTGGACGAGAAAAATTCATGCATAGATCCTTAAGAATGAGAGAACCATTTTAAGACCCTCACTTTTTTTCCTATTGAAATTTAGCATTTTTTTAGAAGACAAATAAAACCAAGTTGTGTTTTTTATTTGAAATTTTCTCTATTAAACTTGTCTTTTACACTGTCTAACAAGTAGAAATTTTTTACTACATCATAGTTTAACATTTCGTTAATAAAAAAATCATATTTCGTTAAACCTAAACCTATATTTAATTGGTCTATACACCTCCATTTTTCAAATTACAATCAGATTCTTTCTGTTTTACAAAGAATCAAGATTCTAATTTAAAACACAAACAAAAACCGAGGGACCCATTTTGTTTTTTGGTCAAATCAGAGCCACCCACGAGTAATTGTCTGGAAAAGAGGTGGCCATCAGTATCACCATGCTTCTCAGTCCTCACCAATTTCATTTTTTCAAGTATAAAGTCGTCTCAACCACAGTACTATTGATCTCAGTGGGAAAGATAAACCCTTTTTGATAAAGCAAAATGCAGCAGTTTTTGTTTTCTCTAATTTTCCGACATAATCACACACCATGTCTCCAACTTTCGAAAAACATAAGAGATCATGTTAAATTTCATTGTCTGTGATAACAAAAAAATAAAAAAATAAAAAAAAAAGATAGATCTGTTTACATCGAATTAAACTAAACCTTTCAGTTAACAAATCTGAAATCAACAACCCTGACCTCTCAACTATGATCTCATGTTAGAGTTCTCAATAGGAGAAGATATGTATCGGTCCTTCAAGTTGTTTATTTTGAATTTCGACTAGATATATTTTTTCCAACTATAAATTAAACTACATTTCGTCAACTTTTATTTTGTAAATATTTTAGTGCATGAAATTACATTCAAGAATCAAGTCTGAATTCAAATCTTTCTAACTGATTGTGCATCTTTTTCTCCTTTCCTTTTGCATTTGAGGATGATATGGGAAAAAAATTATAGACCATCTACAAAAGTCCAAATGTGTATTTATGTCTTTGTAAGAACAAAAAAATAAAGAAGAAGACATTTTTGTCCTTTTTTTTGTTTTTAGACCCTCTTCATGCCATATCTCTTTTCCCTCCCTTCCTCATATATTCCAAATCAATTTCACAAATTCCTTTCTCTCTTTGCACAAAGCTCCGTCTCTGCTGCCCATCTCTGCTCTCGGCTCCGCTGCCCGACTTCGGCTCCTTTTAGACAAACAAGAAATAGAAAACATGTGTTGCATGTGTGTGTGTATATATATATATATATATATATATATATATATTTATTTATTTATTTATAAAACAAAGCAGGCTTTTGTATAATGCTTATGTTGAAAAGTGATACCATCAGCTCGAGTAGTAAGGCAAAAAAAAAGCTAATTACACAGTAAGTAGAACGTCACCGCTTTAGAGTCTGTTGGGATACAACAGACTTGTGCCACGTTGCTGAAACTGATTCAGCTTGAAAGCTTAACTACTTAAGCTTCATGAAGAGCCTAAACACATATGTGAAATCGATTAACAATTCTCTGCAAATTGGCTTCAATATTCTTCCATGAATTCTCAAGAAAAAGACAGAGAGGTGCACTAGAACGCTGGCTAGTGTGAAGGTGGTTCTCGGGTATCTGTGCTAAGTATACTTGAGTAGTGAGGAGGACTCTTTGTGTTAATGTGTTCGGCCTGTGTAATGTTGTTTATGTCTTGTAATTCATTCTGAAATAGTGCAAAGGGTTCTTGGTTGAGAACTCAACTGGATGTAGACTTATCTTAGCTGAGCCAATATAGCTCGGGTGTTATCTTCTTCCTCTCATCTTCACTTTCATTTTTTGTTATGTTGCAAGCTTTAGTATTCTGGATTTAATTGATTCTTGAGAGTTCCTCTCAATTGGGATTGAGTGTGTGTGAGAATGATGTGTTAATATTTTTTAGTCTAGTAATGTATTAATTTTGAATGCTTAAATAGGTACGTATAAATTGATTGTAAAAAAATAGCATTTATAAAATGTCAAGAAAAGTTATTTATAAGAGACATAATCTATAACCAAAAACTACTTCAATGAGGTTTAAGAACCATCTAATGGTATCTGATTTAATAGGATACAAAAATACATGTGAATGTTAATTCACAAGGGCAAAAAATACATGTTAAACAAATTCAATAGAGGATAGAAACCCTTATTAAACACCGTTCTACATGAGCTGAAAAATCCTATAAAAGGTGAAAAACCCTGTAAAATGTAAAAAACCACAGCGTTCGACATAGGGGGCAAAGCGCCTTACAAAAAACGTGAACTATCCACGAGATCGACTAACACAGGTTCCACAAGAACTCTGTGGATTACTTTTCACAGGGTTTTCTATCTCCTATAGAATCTTATATTTATTGTAGTGAGCAGTAATGGTAGCTGCTTATATTTTGACTAACATGAAGGAAGAGAATAAAAATTTTATCTTTTAATCTATGTAGATGACATGCTTCTGGCATGCCACGACAAGGAAAAGATGAAAATGGTAAAGGAGTTGTTAAACTCAGAATTTGATATGCAAGACCTAGGTGGAGCCAAGAGGATTTTAGGCATTGGCATCACTAGAGATAGAAAGAAAGGAACTCTGAAGTTATCTCAGTCAGTGTATCTTCAGAAGTTAGCTTAAAGGTTTTCCATGGACCACGCAAAACCAGTGTCACTTCCTTTTGTTGCCCACTTCCAACTATAAGCTCAGTTATGTCCTAAAGAAGAGAGTGAAAGGGAACATATGTCAAAAGTGCATTATGCCATGGAAGTAAGGTATGTCATGTACTCTATGATCAGTACAAGACGAGACCTTTCTTACCCTATCAGTGTCCTGAGTAGATACATGGCAAACCCAGGAGTAGTGCACTGGAAGGCCATGAAATGGTTGTTAAGATACATAAAAGGCACCTGAAACATGGGACTAATATATAAGAATGAAGGAGATGAGATAAAACACATTAGATATGTTGATTTAGATTATGTTGGAGATAGAGATAAGATGAGGTCAACAACATCCTATGCTTTCACTATAAATGGGAACTGCATAAGCTGGAAAACTGAGCTTCAAAACACAGCGACATTATCTACAACAAAAGTAAAATATATTGTATTGACGGCTAAATCTTGGGGATGAGATCAGGCCAACAATATTTGTACTCCATTTCTCTCTCCACACATGCAACGGGGAAAGGTAAAGTAGAAAACCAAGGAAGAAGGGGGTGGTCTCCTTTTTACCCTTCCAAAACTTAAGTCAGTAAGGAATGATGGAGAGCAAAGTAGAGAAGTAGTTGGAAGTTGTTGCATACCTCTTCAAATAAATTTACTAGGTTATTTATAGTGGGAAGCTGACCTTAAGGTTGGGCTGGTCTTCGTACATTAGCAGACCTCTCCTCCAATGAGGTACCTCCTTGAACCCCCCCCCCCCCCCCCCCC
>QANY01000291.1:0-105906 GCA_003255025.1 Datisca glomerata | reverse complement strand
CCCCCCCCCCCCGATTCAGGCTTCAATGATTGGCTTGTGAGGTACGGGGTAACAGATGATGACCTCGGGTGTGAAGACAGCCTGTCCTTGCATCCCACAATGTACTTCCTCAGCCTCTATTGGACCGCCGTATTAATTGCTTATGATGACACCCTGCTGGGTGTAGGTTGACTGACTCGTTGTGTAGTGGGCTTCATGCTTTTTCTCATACCCCCATCTTTGATTGACATGGGTGTATTAAATGTATATGATGGCACCCTGCAAGCTCCTACCTCGGCCTAGGTGGGCTATTTGAACTGAGGCGGGAGATTCCCCGCCCTTAAGTCCTTCTTCAAGCGGGAACCTCTTTCTGTTGGGACTTAGTCAAAAAATAAGTTGATTCACACGAGCACCATCTGCAACCCTCGAGGGTCTCGTGCCGCTTGGCCCTGGGAGGGTAAACTCCTCTGAAACGCTAGGCCCCGAGGTGGGCAGTCTTCTGCTTCCCCGAGGCCTAGGCCCCAGGTTTGATGAGCTTCCCTAAGGCCTAGGCCCTGGGGTTGATAAGCTTCCCCAAGGCCTAGGCCCCGGGATGGGTAAGCTTCCCCGAGGTCTAGGCCCCAAGGTTAATAAGCTTCCCGAGGCTTAGACCCCGGGGTTGATAATCTTTGTGACACTCAAACACTTGTTCAAGAGTATGAAAGGTCTCAACCGCATTAACTTGCCCTTAAAGGTTTTTTGTACGTGCCCGAAAAATGGGTATAACACATTGCAACCATAGAGGCAATTAAGGAGGTCTATGGCTACAATGTTTACTGAAAGAAATAGGGGTGTATGACGAAACTGCCACTCTGTTCTCTGACAGTCAATAATCACTTGTGTAAAAATCATGTATTCCATGAAAGAACCAAACATATGGAGGTGAGATACCACTGTATGAGGGACATTATAGCCAAGGGAGAAGTAATTTGGAGAAAAGGAGCATTGAAGACAATCTAACTGACATGGGAACCAAGGTTGTTACTACAAAGAAGTTTAATCACTGCCTTAAACTTCTAAGGATAGACACGGGATAAAAGCATTAAGGTGGAGTTTCAACCAGAATCATGTTGCATGGGATAATTTACTCGAGCTTAAGAGATCCAGGTGGAGTAAGTTGGAAAAGTGATCCTTTTAGTTCGAGTAGTAAGGCCAAAACAAGGTAATTACACAGTAAGTTAAACGACACAGCTTTAGAGTTTGTTGGGATACATCATACTCGTGCCACGTTGCTGAAATTGATTTCAGCATGAAAGCTTAACTACTTAAGCTTCATGAAGAGCCAAAACACATACGTTAAACAGATTAACAATTCTATACGTACTGGCTTCAAGATTCTTCCACGAATTCTCAAGAAAGGGACCGAAAGAGGTGCACTAGAACGCTGGCTAGTGTAAAGGTGGTTCTCGGGTATCTGTGCTAAGTATACTTCAGTATGGAAGGATGAGTCTCTGCTTTAATGTGTTTTGGCTGTGTAATGTTGTTTATGTCTTGTGATTAATTCTGAAATAGTGCAAAGGGTTCTTGGTTGAGAACTCAATTTGATGTTGACTTATCTTAGCCGAACCAATATAACTCGGGTGTTATCTTCTTCCTCTCCTCTCTTCACTTTCGTTTTCTATTTTGCTGCAAGTTTTGACATTTTTTATTTAGTTGATTCTTTGGAGTTCCTCTCAATAGGGATTCTGTGTGTGTGAGTGATTTGAGTTGGGTTGGGTTAGGCTCTTCTAAGCCTAACGGTTTAAATTTTAGAAAAATTATGTTATTAGTACTTGTCTTAATTTTTCACGCATAGTCAGATAAATCTTTATTTTTTTTACGAAGTTGTTTATTAGATATTTATAATTTTATACGACATATGAGTGAATATGTAACTCGTTATATCCAAAAAAATCGTATACAAAGTGTTATCTAGCTTGTATTAATATGTGCCAAATTGATAAAGTGTATAGACACAATTGTGAAGAAAACAAAACGATTAATTGTAATAAATGCACAACATTTCTTGTAGTTCCAATTAACTTCATGTAGATTTGTATATTTTATCTTTTTCTTAAATGTTCTTATAATAAAATAAAAATATTTTATTATTCTATGTATTAGATTTTATACTATTCATTGAAGTTTATTTCTAAAAACGTGGAACCCAAATGGGTCTAATACAATTCGTTAATTTTATTCTATATGAACTCATTATGTATAATTGCCTTACTTCAATTACATCATACTTCTCTTTTCAATGTCTTAATTCTACCTCTACATACCATGTTTTACACACCACATTTAGTTGACTCAGGATTCTCTAAGAGTCAGTGAAAGTTGATTGCATGTCATGAACTCAGAACTGATTTTTGACATTGAATACAGTTGATATAAACTTGATTGTGTACACTATTAAGCTAACAAAAAGCTTGGAGATCCGTTTTCGGTTGAGATCTCCGCTGAATCTATTGGCGCTGAAATCACCTAAGTTTATTTAAGTAATTAGTTAAAAGCAAGCTCTTCTAGAAAAGGTATTGTTATGATCTTTTCATGCAAAATACCAAGTTTTCTTTTAGACTGTAGAAAATTTTGGTTTTGCTCTATTTTCTTGATTCTTTTTTAGAACTGTGACTTTTCTCTTGATCTTGATGATATCTTACCTAAAGATAAGGGCAGAATAAAAGCTTTGGATGGTAGAGAAACTTTTCTCTGACGAATTAATCAACACAACCATTATGGTATCAGTTCTGAGAAGGGGATGGAACATCGAGATTGGAATGGAAATAAAAATTATGGATACGAATTTGTTCTTATTCCAATTTGAAACTTACAAAGATCTTGAGAAGGTTAAAACAAGAGGACCATGGAGCTTCAATGGAGCTTTGCTGATACTTCAGAAGTATGAACCTGAATCACAGCCCTCTGAGATTGAATTTGAACAATGCCCAATTTGGATGAAGATTTCAGATTTGCCCCCAGATTGGATAACTGAGCCAGTGGTGAGAAGGATTGCTTCTCAGGTAGGAAATGTGGTTGAAATTTACCTATATACCATGGAGAGTGATCTTGCCAAATCTGTGAGATTTAGACTGTTTTTTATTGTTGATAGCATATTAAAAGCCAAGTGTTTGGATAAGAAGGAAGTTAAAGCCTTCAATTTGAGTGGATATGAAAATATGAAAGGTTTCCTCAGGTTTTCTTCTTTTGTGGAAAAATTTATCATGAAATCAAAAGTTGTACTGTGGAAATGAAAGGAAAAGATGTGTGTATGGTGAATGGATAAGAACAGAGGCAAATTTGTAATATCCATATAGAGTAAATGAGAAGTTTCAAAGAGGGACAGAGTAGGTTAGTAGGAATATGTCTAAAGTGAATAAAAGATAAGACAATCAAAATGTGTGTATATAACTTATCTTACGTAAGATTGACAATCAAGATACAGGGATGAATGCTAGAAGAAAAGAAATGGAGTAAATATGACATAAGATGACTTCGAGTAGCTAGATTTGGTTGAGCTGTACATGCCCATAATCGCTAGGGGTGTGCACGGGACGAGACGATGGGGGTCAGGACACTGGTTGGGATAGGTCGGGGAGTCAGGTTGGGGAACCAGGGTCGGTGACAAGGATCGAGTGGGACACAGGTTAGGGACACGATGTCATGCGTTCGAGTCAGGGTCGGATTGGGGAGCTGGATTCGGTTGGGACACAAGTCGGGATCGATCACGGGTCGAGATGGGTCGGTAACACAGGTCATGTCATAGACACGAGGTTAGGAGTTTGGGTCGGGTCAGGGAGACGGGATCGGGTGGGACACGGAACGGGGCGGGTACACGAGGTCGAGGAAAACTGACAGGCCGAGTCGAGATAGAAGAAACGGGTATTTTTACTCGTGGAGTATTTTTATCATCCCAATTAAGAGCACAAAATGACACTATAATTTGATAACTTTAAAAGAGGTATTTTTTTATTTTTAACATTAAAATCAACAAATATTTTGGATTAAGATTTGTAATCTCTCATTTTGAGTTGGATTAAAAATTTACAAAAACATAGATTTCAAATTCAATTATGTAGTGGGTCTCACATAAATTTTTTAATCTAATTTTAGTGAACATGGATTTGGATTATAAATCCAAATTTTTAAGATTTGTAATCAAAATCAATCAAGGAAACATGACATAAGATGATTTGATATTGTAGAGGATTTTTTTTATTTAACCAGGGACCAAAGGGAAGAATATCGATAATGACTCATTAATTAGAGAGAGAGAGAGAGAGAGAGAGAATGCAAAGAGCAAAGGTCTGAGTTCTCGTTGTATTGAATGTCTCTTTTTCATTTAGTACATTGGCCTTATATAGGCTTCCCAAATGAGTTGATTAAAATAACAATATAAAAGGAGGCACGCATTATGCCTAGGGATTGTACCCGTTCGTGGGGGCATTCTGATGAGTATGACCCCATTTTCCCTTTCTGTCCCACTCAGCCGTAGTCACAGTCACTTAGTAATTCTTGTGGTTTCGAGCCAATCATTTACAGCCACTTGGTGGCCTGCCAATCTGTCACATCCAAGTAATTCGACTTACCCAATCGATCATAGTAGTATGTCTGTCATTTCAGATCCCTTCCGCCCGTTCCCGCTCTTCTTCTTATCCTTCATTTTCTGTTCTTGCACAGTTCGGCACTTTCCCATTGACCGGTCCACTTTTCCCATTCTGATTCAGATTCCCGCTTCCGTTCTCTTTCCCGCTCTGATGAGGATTCCTGCTTCCGTGCTCTTTCCCGTTCTGATGTGGATTCTTGCTTCCGTGCTCTTTCCCGTTTTGGTGAGGATTCCAGCTTCCGTGTTCTTGCCCACATTTTCGCTAACTCTATGATTTGTTTTTGCCATTTATGTTTTTCGTCTAGCCCCCAACCTTGCTATGTTCGTGGTCCACGCGTCCTCTCAGGATTGGTTATTTTTGTACACGTGTCTTTGGTGATTTTTTCCAATTCATTTGCCCCCTATTATACTCAATAGAGTTCCCCTTATTGATGTGTAATGATGAGGAGTTTTTATTTGCACGCACTTTTATGAAGTCATCTTGTCTTTTCTCAGAAACCTGCACTTTTTTAGAAATAACAAGTAAAATATATATAATGTTAATTAAATCAAGAGAGATGCGTGTTTTTCTAGTGATGACGCTTCATTTCCCATTTTTTATTGCCTTTTCTATTTCTAGTTGCCGCCATGCCATTTGCTGGTGCAAGTGGCGGTTCTGTCTTGTCAGTCGCGCCTTTCTAGAAAATGTCCCTTCAGATTCCCATTTTCAAAAATTCATGGAGCGCTTTTTATTTTCTTTTTCAAGTCCGCAGCCTATTTATGGATTCGTTTTCTTCATTTTTTCCTATCTTTGTCTTCTCATGGTAAGATATTCTCCTTCACTATCTTCTTCTTCGTCTTCTTCCTGAATTTCTCATCTGAAATTCCTTCTCCTTCATCTATGGTGTGAGGAAACACTTAAAAGATTAAGCCCCCAGTACCTTTGGTTAGAAACCAGGCTGAGTTAGAGCATTTTTTAAATTCTCACCATGACACGTTTCCCTCTGACGTAGTGTGTGGTTTAGGTGAAAGCGGGGCCGCAGGCCACCTCTGTAGTCCTCCATACTAAATAACCATAAGCCTTATGTACATAGCCTTGGGACTTAAACTTCCTTTCTCTCCTTTCTTTCAAGAATTCTTCCACACCTGTAAATTAGCTCTGTCTCAGTTTACCCCTAATTTCATATAGGATTTTACTCGATTTTGAAGCCTTGAATAGGAGGCACAATTTAGATTTAGGGGTAGACGAGCTTAGGGCGTGCTACATCATCAAGTATAGTGTCGAATCTGAATGTTACTATCTAGCCCTTTACCCTGTTGTTGAGAGAAGAAAAATGATTACCTTCATCGTAAAAGGGGACAAGGGCTGGGAACTGGACGTTCTTCAGATAGGAGGGAGCTGGGATGGTGATGGACGTTGGATGATTCCCCGTAGATGGGTAGTCTAAGGTAAGTTGCAAGAGCTCCGATTCACATTTCTTCACTTTCTGTTTTCTCATTCTCTTGTTTATCTTTGCTAACTTTCTTTCTTTTTCTTTGTTTTGTAGATAACAAAAGGAACAAACCTCTCTATCTATCCTAGGAGTCAAGGGAAAAGATCATAGTCGTATTCAATGTTCGTGGATGGGATTTGGATGGTCTCTTAAACCTGATGTGGGAAATCAACGTCGCCTTCATCCCGGAAGACAACCAAGCTTCACCCTTTTTGTAAAGTGCCTCTGTCTTTAGCGCAGTCATCCACATCGACTCCTTCATCTTCTCCTGAAATTCCACTAGGTGTTCTTACTTCTCAGTCTCCAATTTTCATTTTTAGTACCTTCATATCTCCTGGGTCTGTACGGGAATATGCAGAACATGAGCGTCTACTTCAAAACTTCGTAGTGAGCGTCATGTCGAGGAGCACGCGTCTAAGGAGTACTATCATCTAGGACGTATCTTAGGAAGAAAGGAATGTCCGACTGTGGCACGAGGCTTCGAACACCTCCTAAGTGGACCTTTCCCTACTTCTAACGAGACTTCGACTGTCCCTGCTTTACCTCTGGTCATTCCACCTAGCCCTTATGTTGTGGTTGAGACTTACCAGTGGCGTCTTTCCACTCCGCCCTCTCGGTTCTTAGGGAGTGGATGAAAACCCTTCCTTGTGGAGATGGAAGCATTTTCATGGAGTCTCACAGGTCCCCGCTTATGTAAACTTCCTGGGTCACCCCTGTTCAACTCACATTGTGCTTTGTGGGGTCCAGTCAGACACGGACATGGTAGCAGCCCGCAATATGTTTGTTGGGAACCAGCTCTGTTCCCTAAGTCATGGCTTGATGAAGGTATTATCTTTCCTTTTCTTCTTGCTTTCTTTATTTGTCATCTTCCTTCATTTTCGTGAGTTGTGTTTCCTTTTGTATTTTTTCAGGTCATTATCTTCCACAACAGTCTTCAGGAGCACTTCTTGGCCAATGAGCAGACTGTTGCTCAGTGAAGAGGGAGACCGAAAGCAACCATGGGGTTCTCGAGACTTAGAGGGCTGAAATCGAGCGGCTCTCCAAAAGAGAAGTCGAGCTCTAGAGTACTATTTAAGAATTAGCTCGGGGAGCTGTAGTCGCGGCAGTAGAGCATTCCAGGCTTGAAGTGTCCTTGAGGGCTGTGAAAGAGGCTCTTGAGGAGTCCGAGAGGTGCCAGACTCTTTGCTTACAAATGTTTTCCCAACTTTCTGAGTTGTTTCTTGTTTAGAGCGGATGAGTTTTCCCGTTTCCATCTTCTTCTGAGTATTCTTTTCTCATTTCCTTGCATTGTGTTTCATCCTTTGTTTTGCTTTCCACTTTTTAGAGAAAATGTTTTTCCCGCTCTCAAGAGCTTAGCCTTCTAGGTCGCCGGTTGTTTTTCAGTTTCGATTTTCTTTTTGGAAAGTAGGTGTCCCCGCTCTCAAGTCTTTAGGCTTTTAATCCATCAACCCGATTTTCATTTTAGAGTGTGGTTTTTATTCCGCCCTCGGTGACTTAGGCTTGAAGACCATGGTCTCCTTTTTCAACATTTAAGAGAGAAGGTTTTCCGCTCTCAAAAGCTTAGGCTTCTAGGCCACCGACCTTATTTCCACATTTTAGAGAGAAGGTTTTTCTTGCTCCCAAGGGCTTAAGCTTCTAGGCCACCTACCTTTTTCTATTTTCACTTTTTAGACAAGAGATTTTTCCCGCTCTCAAAGGTTTAAGCTTCTAGGCCGCCGATCCTTTTTTAAGCATGAGAAAGAAGGAAAGAATTAACACAAGTTTTTTACATGGAAAGTCCTTACGAGAAAAAACCACGGGATGATTTGTATATTGTAATATTATTCAATAATTTAAACCAATTATTTCTTAAGGTAACTGACGTACTAGGGTTTTGCCAATTCTGCTCCTTCCTTTGTCATGAGGTGATAGTAGCCGCTTCCGCCCACTATCTTGATGATGAAAGGGCCTTGCCAAGATAGACCAAACTTTTCTTCTGTTTGAAAGATATTTTTCAAAACTACATCCCCTTCCTGGAATTCCCATCTCCTAATTCTTTTATGAAAGTAGGCTTTCCTTTTCTAATTATAATTAGCTATCTGCACGAGTGTCGTTTCCCTTTTTTCTTCTAACAAATCAAGACTTCCTTTTAGGAGTTCTTCATTTTTCTGTTCAGTTAGTTCTGATTTGAGAGTTGGATTTCCTATGTCCTTGGGTATAGCCGCTTCTATTCCATAGGCTAAGGCAAATGGTGTTTCGCCTATCGCCTTTCTGAGAGTTGTTCGATATGCCCACAGTATTACCGGTAATTCTTCTACCCATTTTTCCTTTGCTGACTCTAGGCATTTTTTTCCATGTTGTCAAATATGATTCAGTTTGACCTTTCAACCATTTTGTTTCCTTGTGGGTAGTAGGGTGTAGAGAATCGGTTGGTAATTTACAGATCTTCATAAAAAGTCCTTTCCATATTTTCAGTGAATTGAAGCTCGTTGTCAGATATTAAGTCCTGAGGAATCCCGTATCTGCACACTATATTTTTCCATAAGAATCCCTTTAATTATTCTTCACAAATCCTAGCAAATACTTATGCCTCAATCCACTTGGTGATGTAGTCAATAGCAGCCGAGATACAATTCTTGTTCAGCTTCACTAAACAAGTCACCAAAATTGTTTATTCCCTTTTCTTTGTTCGACCAATATTACCATCTCTAACTAGTTCATCATTCATTTCCATCCCACTAGAACCCAACATGCTACCTAACAAATTGTTTATTCCCTTTTCATATAGATTTGTTCGACCAATATTATCATCTTCAACTAGTTCATCATTCTTTTCCATCATCTCATCATCATTATCACCATCACCACCACCACCGCCGTTTCCATTAGCACCACCACCATCAGCACAACCACCATCACCATCCTGATGAGATCTTCGCATGACCTCTTCCCCATGAAACACCTAATTCTTGTATCTTATTGCCATTCCATATTGGAACATATGCATTTTAACTTCTTTTAAAGAGAATTGTCTTGTGTTAAGACAACTTCTACATGGACAATGAGTTTTTTCCTCTCGGTTGACATAAGTACTAGTCACGCTCATAAATTGTGAAATACCACCAATATACTCCTTGGACAACCTATTCGAATTTTTTATCCAACTCTTGTCCATTTTTGTAACTCTGTAAATTTAAACACTACTTAGAAAAATTATTCGAATAAACTATTTAAATGTCTTGGAGCATGTTAGCATAGCAGTCCACTATAATGACTTTAAAATGAATACACCATGGAGAGGATGCACAACTATGGGCATACTTTTTTTTCAGAAGAGCTGCATTCTTTAGCATTCATTAAATACTTATAATTTCTACAATGACATTACGATGAGATAAAGAGAGTAGAAGCAGGTGAAAGCATACGTATAAAGACCCAAAATAGCCTAGAAGAAAGCATATTACTTTTGCAAGAATCAACACTAATAAGAACTCAAAATATTAGGAACACGGAAGGGTACACTAATAAGAATTCAAGATATCATATACTCAAAGCGGTAAATCGATAACAAGAGAACCATGCTAGTCGCAATGAATCAAGATTCAGAAATTCATTCTTCTACAACTATACGATCTTCTCGCTAAAGATCAGATTTTTTTAGTGAATTGTATGTACAGAGGTTGTTTGCACTAAAATTATCAAATACAAAACATAGAGATCACACTTGTTGCCAAGAAGAAATCACTCATTGTTGAGTGTGATTGTATCCCTAAAATCCAACTCCTTGAATATCTTGGATCCCTTTCCTAATTACAAAGTAAAGAAGCAAAATGAGTAAATAATTAAAGAGCACACACACACAAAAGCAATGGAAGGTTTTCTAAAGCACATGATAATATAACAACATTGGATTGGAAAGGAACAACAAGTTATAGGTATATAATAAAAGTATCACCATCATCTGAACAAGAAAATGGTACAAAAAAATCATGACCAAATGTGCTTAATATATACCTTTTTCGAAAAAGCAGCAAAAGGATTTATGTCATCTTCATATATCTTTTTGTACTTGGATTCAATGCCAGATGAGAAGCCACTTTCCAGATCCTCCGCATGTGTGTATATATATATATCAAGTAATATTACTTCACATATCAATAATCAATATATCAAACTCTGGTGTCCAACCCTAAGTAAAATCCATTGGTACAAAAATATATTTTTGTCCAAAATAATGACAAGGGATGATAACAATCAACCCTCTTTGAAAGAAAAAATTATTAATAAATTACTCATTTTATACACACACAAAATAAGAAAAATGCTTAGTAATAACCTAGGAAACATAGAATATGATAGTCTTACCTATGGTACGATTATTACTACAATACAAAAGGAAGATTTTGAAATATGCACTAATATGAAAAATAAAGCTATAGAATATAAATTAGGTAATTCTTGTGAGAAATATGGTTTACCCCCTATTAAGAAAAGTTCACATTCAAACCTTAGAATGCCTCACAAGCCTGATAGGAGAAAGTACCATAAGAATAAGCATAAGATTTTTAACCAACACTTTTCAAAGAATAAAAATTTTGACAAATGTTTCTCCAAGAATAAAATTTATTCTAGAAGAAAACATAATAAATATTCTTTTGATAAAAATAAACTTAAGTATTCTAAATATGGCCAAAATGGTCATTCCTCTAAAACTTGTCAAGTTAAAGACAAAAACAATCAACTAAAAATCTCTAATAAAGAAAAACAAGAATTGTTTAGAATCACAGAGTTCATAGAAAACTATGAAAGTGATAGTGATAATTTAGGAGAATTTGAATACTCTGAGTCCTCAAAATCTAGCTATTATGACAATAATTCTCCTAACATCTCTATAGGGTGTAAGGATAGTTGTCAAAATAAAAGGCGCAGAATTGAACAGTATTTAAGAGGGGGTATTAAGATGCAAGAAGATAAACAGTAGAATAGTAAAAACAGTTATTGTATTATGGTGTAAGATTAAAGACTTATACAAACAGAGTTTATTTGCAACAATAAACTAGTGCTCCCGCTCACTAATTTATGTTGAAAAAAAAAAGAAGAAAAGATTTACAAAAGAAGAGTAGAAGAAGAAAGCTTTGTTTCACAAAACAGGTTTTAGCTCTCAAATAGTAAGAGTTGTAAAACGAGTTCTGATTCACAAATGGGAGAGGCTACCTATTTATAGCTAAGGAAAGTGGAGTTCACCGGGAACTCATCACTTACCTGAACTGTTCTATTCTACAAAAGTAAAAACATTTTACATTTATACTTTTGTCTACTTTTGACTAAGAATAATAAAAAGCATGAATAGTTACCTAATTATTTGACAACTTAGTACAATAATTACAGAAGAAGACAAAACTGTAAAGATCCCTCGATAATTGTTATCTCGGTTTTCGTGTCTTCATAATTACTCTGTCATGATTGCTTGTGGTTGAAATGTCATTGAGACTGTTGCACATTGGATCCTTTGATAATTACTATCTCGGTTTTTGTGCCTTCATCCTTGAAAGTCATTGTTGCTGTTTTTGAAAATCATCGATACTGTATACTTTGGTCCATGACAATTGTTGTTTTGGACTCTTGTGTTTATGATTATTGATTATTGTTTTTCTTGGAGATCATCATGACCGTTGTATTGTGCTGAGTTATCAGATCAATTGATTCTTGGACACTGTCATTTTGCCAAAGACAAATCCATTTGTTTACTGGTCAATTCGGGTCTTGTTCATTATCACTAAGATCAATACTTTTGAATAGGACCTTCAATTGTTGAGGGGTAATTGATATCTTTGGATTTTTTATTTAGTTTGGTGACTTGACTCTGCAGGTGATTCAGAGTCTGGTTCATTATTATCTTCTGAAAGGAGAAGTAGAATTAGTTCTTCCTCTAATTTGAGTTTAGGCTTGGGTGATCTTTGATTTACCCTTTGAATAGGGTTTGGACTCAAGATTTGATTTGGGTTTAGAAGAATTTGGATTAGATATTTTTATTTGTGGAGCTAGGTCAATGGGCTCATTAATTTTTAATGGAGCTTGGATGAAAGGTATTGCAAGTCTTTTATTGTCTTATTTGAAAATTCAATTTCAGAATTTACTTGTCTCAATAGATTTTTAGTTAAAATTTCATTATAACAGATTTCATTATTTTTGCAAAAACTTATTTTCATACTTTTCTTATACCATTGAATTAATGTTGTATTAAAGTCATACTTCAACCCAACATGTTCTAAAATTTTATCCAATTCATCAATCCAGTCATTTTTTGGATATTCAAATCCATTATGACCATAATTAATGGATGGAAGTTTTGGACAAAAAGCTATTGTCTTGTCATTGAGCTTCTTGATTTTAAAACAATTTTGATTAAATATTCTCACCTTTACCTTCCCATATTTAGTAGGCCAGGTTTCTCAAATTGCCCTATTGCAGAATCTTGGTATGATTTCCTGCAAAAGATTACAAGTAAGGGGGTCATGAATTTGATTATTAATACATTATACAAATTAAATATTGAAATCAAAATTGCTATAAATAGATTGTTACCTGGCAAAAATTTGTTTGGGAGGAATCTCGACACATATTTTACAGATTCATAATTAATTAAAATAAATTTTTGATTTAATAAGGCAAATTGTATGAGATAAATTTCAAATTCTAGAAATCTATTTTTTGATTGAAATATTTTGATTATTTTTGCAAAGATAACTAAAATGTTTTGTTTTATTATCTTGGCAAATAATTCAAAGTATTTCCAGTGTTGTTTGTCATATTTAAAGGAAATGTTATTAATGTAAACAATCAAGAAATTCAACCAGTATTGTTTACTAAGAATGCAATCAATTAAGAATTGATTAAAGAATTCTATCATTATATTCTGAAATTTACTTGGAGCAAATTTAAGATCAAATAGTATTATTTTCCATTTATAATGAACAAATATAATTTTGTATTTATCAATCTTATTTATCTGGATTTTCTAAAATTCCGATTTTATGTCAAACTTAGAGAATGCAACAGCTTTTCTAAATCTGTTGATTAAGTCCCTTTTGTTTATTGGATATTTTATCCATTTCAAAATATTGTTATGGGGCTTGTAATTGATTACTAAACAAAGAATTCTTTGTTTAAGGATGCGTTCTTGAAGAACAGTATCTTGAAGATGTTCCTCAATCCTTTTGGATTTAAAAGCAGAAAAAGAAACAAATTTTAATTTAATAGGTTCATCCATAAGATAAGTAATTATCCCATCATACTCTATTGTAAAAGGACACAACAAAGAAATGAATGGTAAACCTAAAATTATTTTATCAATCATATTTTTTACTAATATATATGTGTGTGTGTGTGTGTGTGTGTGTGTGTGTGTGTGTGTGTGTGTGTGTGTGTGTGTGTGTGTGTGTGTGTGTGTGTGTGTGTGTGTGTGTACCATTGGCAGAAGATAAAGATTCTTTTGTATTCTTCAAGTACTTGAGAGGAGCTAGTCCTTTCTGCATACAATTTAAATCTACTCCTAAATCAACAAGAGTCATTGTTATGAAATCAGAATCTTGAATTGTTATTCTGACCATTATATAC
This sequence comes from Datisca glomerata, assembly GCA_003255025.1. Taxonomy (NCBI): domain Eukaryota; kingdom Viridiplantae; phylum Streptophyta; class Magnoliopsida; order Cucurbitales; family Datiscaceae; genus Datisca; species Datisca glomerata. The sequence goes on along the minus strand of QANY01000291.1, from coordinate 92,235 downwards.
CATTTTTTGATTTTGATATAATTAAGTGTTTGGATAAAATTATCATTATTTTGATTGTTGATAATAGGTTCTTCAACCTTATTAATTGAAATTGAGAATCTACTAGGTTCTCCTAGTTTACAAGATTCATGAATTTTAATTAAACTCTTTATTAAAAGATTTAATTTTAATATTTTTAATTTCTTTCTGAAGTTTATGTAGGATAACTTCTTCTTTCTTTCCTTTACCCATATTGAACTTTTTAAGGGTTTGTGAAAGACTTTAGACTTAGTATTTTCTTTTAAAATTACTCTCCTAAGTCTTTCTAGAAATTCTGGATTTTTAATTTTGCTATTTAAATCCAACAAGAGATTTTCTTCTTGTTCTTTATAAAAATTTTGACAACTATCCTTACACCCCATAGAGATGTTAGGAGAATTATTGTCATAATAGCTAGATTTTGAGGACTCAGAGTATTCAAATTCTCCTAAATTATCACTATCACTTTCATAGTTTTCTATGAACTCTATGATTCTAAACAATTCTTGTTTTTCTTTATTAGATATTTTTAGTTGATTGTTTTTGTCTTTAACTTGACAAGTTTTAGAGGAATGACCATTTTGGCCATATTTAGAATACTTAAGTTTATTTTTATCAAAAGAATATTTATTGTGTTTTCTTCTAGAATAAATTTTATTCTTGGAGAAACGTTTGTCAAAATTTTTATTCTTTGAAAAGTGTTGGTTAAAATCTTATGCTTATTCTTATGGTACTTTCTCCTATCAGGCTTGTGATGCATTCTAGGGTTTGAATGTGAACTTTTCTTAATAGGGGGTAAACCATATTGCTCATAAGAATTACCTAATTTATATTCTATAGCTTTATTTTTCATATTAGTGCATATTTCAAAATCTTCCTTTTGTATTGTAGTAATAATCGTACCATAGGTAAGACTATCAGTCTTTGTTTCCTAGGTTATTACTAATCATTTTTCTTATTTTGTGTGTGTATAAAATGGGTAATTTATTAATAATTTTTTCTTTCAAAGAGGGTTGATTGTTATCATCCCTTGTCATTATTTTGGACAAAAATATATTTTTGTACCACTGGATTTTACTTAGGGTTGGACACCAGAGTTTGATATATTACTCAACATTCCAATGAAGTATTTAACTATCGTGTAGAGCAGTGTATTGGTGGCACTAGGTATTGTTTTCAGATTTTCTTCAATATTTAGTGTTCCTTCAGCATTAATCTTTATTGCTAAAAGGATGCGCTTTTTAGATTCTTTTGTGATATAATTTTCCAACCAGGAGCATAGCATTCCTGTAAATCTTGTGACTAAAAGATTGATTACCTCATTGTGAAGTAAATTGTGTGTGGTAATGTAGCTGTTAGCTATCATTGTCATATGTTGAAATTTATTGAGAACTTCCTGCTCAGAAAGTCCATCAATATTTCATTCATGTAATTTATCTGTAGAAACAGAAAATTGGTTAACTAAAGAATTTTTAGAAATTTGAATGTCAAGAGGAATAGGCTTTTTAGGCCATTTCCTTTCTAATTTATTAATTTCTAAATTTCTATGTGATTCTTCAATATTATGAATGTTTGAAGATTCACTTATCGTGGATGATTCATAGGTAGATTCTGACCTATGATTTTCTAAATCTAAATTTTTGTGTTGATTAATTACCTTTAATTCATGAGGTATATTATTAATAATCTTTTCAGATTTAATTTTAGATGATTCTAAATTTTTAATTGATTCTTCAATATTATTAATGTTTGAAGATTCACTCATTGTAGACGAATCATAGGTGGACTCTGACCTATGGCTATCTGGATCTAAAATATTATCTTAATTTATTAGTTTTAATTCATGAAGTAATTTATCAATCTGTTTATTGAGGGGAACCATATTTGGAGTGGTTTTGTCCGAAAGATTTATTAACGATCTTTCTTCTAGAGATTCACTAGATTCAAGTTTATCATCAACTTTATTTTCAATTTTTTCTAATTGCTTACCTATTGTAATTAGAATTTGATTGGTGTAATTGAGTTGTTCAACTAATTCTTTATTTGATTCTTCTTCCTTTGAAATCTTGAAAGGAGAAACAGTGATTAAAGAATTTCTATGGTTAATGTCCTCATAGGATGATTGTTTAGTTTCAAAACATTTTAATGTTTCTTCAACTTTGTTAACGTTTGAAGATTCATTAATTGTCAAAGATTCATAGGTCGATTCTAGCCTATGATTTTCTAAATTTGAACTACTATCGTCTAATTCTTGAAGTTTATTCTTAGTAAGGTTTTCAAATTCTGAACAATTATTTTGATTATCAATCATACCAGAATAAGATGATTCATTAGTTTTTAAATTCTTTAATGTTTCTTTGATATTTGAAGATTCATTAATTATGGAATATTCATAGGTGGGTTCTAACCTATGAATTTCTAATTCAAAGATACTGTCGTGATCACTAACATTGACAGATGATTTAATTTCTAAATCTTTGGATTGTTCCTCAATACTATTTGAAGGTTCATAGGTTTCTGACCTACAAGATTGTTTAATTTTATGTTTTGAAGAATTATGAATTATGGATGGCTCATAGGTTGATTCTAACCTATGGTTATCTGATTCTAAGACATTGTCTCTTAAAGATTTTAACCTTCTAAGTATTTCTTCATCAGGAGTTTTCTCATAATGAGGTTGGAAATGTTTAATGAAATCTTTATTAGGTTGAGAATTTTTATGATTAATTAAGATTTTTTCAGGTGGTGGATGACCGACGGTTACCACACTGGAGTCTTCCTTGACCCATTTAGATTTGGGAATTATTTTAATAGTTTTCTCATAAATATCTTCGATATAATCAAGGAAAAATATGTTAACTTTATATTTTTGCATGAATGCCTTCCATTCAGCAAGTATGGTTTTTCTTTGATCCATATTATACGAATCTTTGAACTTATTACGTCTAATAAGATTGGCTGGGTCATCATTGTGTTTATTTAGACTTGCTCAATCTGGTTTGTATTCTTGCTGCAGGATATTTGGATTTAATTTTTTATAATCTTTTAATTTTTGTTTTGATTCTTTAATCCTAAAATCTTGATCATTATTAATAGATAATCCAGAAAAGGAACTCTTAGGGGTACTAGACTGGTTATACTCCCTAACTTTAGAATTAAAAGATTGGTAATTAATTTTATTAGATTGTTTATTATTAAGGTTTGTCTGAGTTTCTTGGAAACTTATTCCTTTAGGTTCTAGACCTTTAATTTTTAAATTTTTTAATTCTTGCTCTATTTGAATCTTAAAGGATAATTTAGAATTGGAATTCTTATTTTTATTGGGTATGTTCCATACCCTATCATTTACTTGATTAAGGTCTTCAGAATAATTTTCTTGATCATCTGAAAAGGTATTCGAAATGATCATTCTGATTATCTGATGGGTATTCAAAATATTTATGATCTACTTGATCATCTGTAAATTCAAAATATTCATCATGTACTATGTTGGATATTGAAGATATTATAGACCTAATGCTACTAGAAGAACTACTTCTAGATAACCCACTCATTGCTCAAAATAACTAAATTATTCTTATTATCGAGAATTTCATATTGTATTTTTTGTTATTAACCTTGTGGTGACTTCTACAACCTTCTATTAGGCTTCACTCTTCTCCCTTTCGCCTCTACAACCACCCTATCCTCCGAATTTACGTATCTAAGATGTCTTACCTAGGTCCCTGAAGCTAACCAAATAAAAGCTGATACGTCAGCTTCTGATAAACAGATTCACAGATTAGGTAAACAAATAATATAGAGAAATAATCAATTGTAAGAATAACCAGCCACTTGGGCAGAGAGTAAGATTATATATAAGAAATTATTCATGTGAGATAATAAGTGAACAATATTATCAATAACCAGTCATAATAGGCGATGAACAGTTTAATTAAGCAGATATTGAAGTAGAAACAGTAATTATCCCCACCAGGTTTGGCTCTGATACCAAAAGGCGCGAAATTGAACAGTATTTAAGAGGGGGTATTAAGATGCAAGAAGATAAACAGTAGAATAGTAAAGCAGGATTTTATTTATATATATATATAAAGCAGGCTTTTATATAATGCTTATGTTCAAAAGTGATACCATTAGCTCGAGTAGTAAGGCAAAAATAAGCTAATTACACAGTAAATTGAACGTCACCACTTTAGAGTATGTTGGTATACAACAAACTTGTACCACATTGCTGAAACTGATTTAGCTTGAAAGCTTAAGTACTTAAGCTTCATGAAGAGCCTAAACACATACGTGAAATCGATTAACAATTCTCTGCATATTGGCTTCAAGATTCTTCCATGAAATCTCAATAAAAGGACTAAGAGAGGTGCACTAGAATGTTGGCTAGTGTGAAGGTGGTCTCAGCTCGTAGTGGGAACTAGCAGGAAGCGTTTCTAAGTGGGTGCCATGGGGAGTGGTTCGACGATGTCTAGAGCCCACTACATGAATGGTCAAGAGCTTGTCACGGTGTTGAGTTCTCCTGGGGCCAATTTTATCATGGGCAAATCGTTGACACTTGTCGCACTTCTTCGCATATTGTTTGGCATCCTGATGTATTTTCGACCAGTAAAATCCTTCATTTAGTACTTTGTGGGCTAGAGATCTGCCCCCTGTATGATTCCCACACACCCCTCCGTGAATTTTTGTTAACACATATTCAGCTTCCTTTTCTTTTAGGCACTTCAGATACGACTCTGAAAAAGACCTTTTATATAATGAATCATTAATTATGCGGTATCTCACACTCTGTTATTGAATCTTCCTAACATGAAGTCAGTCTCGAGGTAGGATCCCTTCTTTCAAGAAATGCGTCACGTCATCATGCCAACTTGGCTCCTTCCCAGCTTCCACTTCTGCTATTTCTTTGGTTATGATGCTTGGTCTTTCCAGAAATTCAACTAGTATGCTTCTTTTTTATGGGAGTTGCAGTGAAGACCCCAAATTAGCCAATGCGCCTGCGTGCCTGTTTTGAAATTTTTTAGTTGTTTGAGCAGTCCCTCTATCCGTTATAGGTAACTAATCATTCTTTCATCTTTTTCCTTGAACTCCCTCATTACTAACTTTACTACATGTCGCAACGTGCCTGTGATGCGGAGCGGCGATTGAAAAAAAAATCAAAGTCGCTACCAATCATTTTAGGGTGTGATTGGTCACCCAATTTAAAAAATTGTCTACGAAAACTTAAAGTTGGTTCAGGAGTCATTTGTGTGTGAGAAATGTATTAGCACATCTAAACACCCATTGAAATTGGTTACCCAAATTTAAACTGCTATCCAAATTATATTTTAAATTTATATTAAATAAATTCATTTTTGAATGTCCCATTTGGTACATTTTGCATAATAAAAATGAACAAAATAAATGATCTTTAATGGGTGGTGCAAAGACTATTGAAAAATTATTTTTTATTTTGTTATATATTTTTTTAAATCAAAGCAATATTGTAGTTACTCACAGTATCCTAAAAATAACTCCTCACCTCGGTATCCTATATATATATAATTTTATAAATAAATTAATAATAATAATTTTATGTGTGAATAAATTAATCTATGAAAAATACTTAATTTCACACATAATTGGCATGTGAACATACTATTTTTGACTACATAGTCTACTAATTATCATTTTTTTCTTTCCTCATTGCTCACCAAATAATAAAGGAATGATCATGGATGGTAACTAGTTCAAACAAGTGTCACCAAAGAAAAAATCATTAAAACTTTCAAAATAGAATATTTTTTGTTTGGGATATAAATATACCATTTTTATTTTAGACTACTTAGTTCAATAGTTATTTTTTTTCCTTTCTTCCTTCATTTTTAGGAATGATCATGGATCGTAATTAGTTCAAACAAGTGTCACTAAAGAAAAATCAATAAAACTTTCAAAATAGAATATTGTTTGTTTGGGATATAAATATACCCTTTTATTTTGGACTACTTAGTTCACTAAATACCATTTTTTATTTCTTCCTCCATTGCTAGGAATGATCATGGGTGGTAATTATTTCAAACAAGTGTCACAAAAATGATGAACAAAATTTAAAAAAAAAAAGACTTGTAAGAACATAAAAAAATTCAAAACTTAAATATTTGCATAATCTTGTATAGAGATTTTACTCTCTATTTTATGCATTTTTATGTATGAGAAATTATCATAGGAGGTCTTTTCATCAAATGTACACTTTTAACCCATTAAAAGGGTTATTCACATTTAGTTAATTTTATACCCCTCAAAAGCGTTATCCTCATCCTCATTGATTGAGTTGATGACAAAGACATCTCATTATCAAACTTGTAGAAAAATCAATAATGCATGAAAATAAAACTTAAGATTAATAGAGTATGAGAAATGATGAAGGAACAAACAGCTTATGTATGGAAAAGGAAACATAAAATATCAACTACATGAGTATCAAGAAGAGATATGATGAAGAATTATGAACAAGATATATTGTAAGCTAAGTACAAGAAATTTAAACTACCTTAAGAAAAAGAATAGAAGAAGATGAAAGATGAATAGAAATGAAGATTATCTTTCTCTCTCTTTTAAAAAGTCTCTACTATTTTCTCAAGACATCTCTTTCTCTCTCTAAAATACCCTGTCTTTCTCCCTCTCCAATCCTCCTTTCAAGTGAAGACCTCCCCTCTATTTATAAGAAAACTTAGTGCTTCACTTTTTATTTTTAGTCAGTTTACTCTTTTTTTAGTCCTTGGACAATTTGTTCCTTATTTTTAGTCTATAAGCTATTTTTCAATCATATACATAGGCTTATACTAGTATATGAGCAAAAAAATTATGTACTTTCAAAGTATTGGGCCACACAAAATACGGCATCTACAGCTGTCCACATTTGTTCGCGCTTCTAAACTTAAAAGGTGTACAAAGGTATAGATAAATATTTTGATTGGTATGAGAAAAAGATAAGGGAAACAGAAACCTCGACTGATTCGGGCTCTATAAAATAATAGAAATGTGAAATGGACCTGGATAGACCATAGTACTCAATTATGTTTCGATGGCTGTTTTGGTTTTTTGAAAAAAAAACAGAACGTTTTAGATATTTTGGTGTTCCGGTCCTTTGTTTCAGAAAAAAAATCGGACATATTAAAATAATATTATAATTTCTTTTATAAATAATATAATAAATAACTAGCCAAATACAAATATTTTCATTAACAAACTTCTTTATATTGAGAACTCTTACTTAATTCTAAGCACTCTAATTTATTTAAAAGCATGAACATAATTCTTCACATGAAAAAGTAACAAATCGATATACAAATCACCCAACTAATCTAAAGAAATTATTTAATAAAAAATAATCTCTCATATTTATATTATAAATAAATAACACATTTAATCTGAACAAGTTACACATTCTAAAAAATAATTGTAGAAAAAAATTTAACCGATTATAGAAGGAAAATTAGCTATATTAAATTATAGAATTATTATAGAACAAAAATGAAGTAAAAAAATTAGTATTGAACAAAATTGAAGTAAAATAATAAGTTGCATGCCATGAGGTTTAAGCCTTAGAAGGGAGAGAAAAATTTAATCGCCTAGCCAGTTGATAAACTCCATTGTTGTTGAAAAAGATTGCCTCTATTAATATTTAATACAGTTTTACAAAGGAGGGTCAGTTCCGGCCTAGATGCCATTTCTCCCATTCCGGGAAAAATGGACATATTCCGGCCAGAATATTCTGTTTTGACAGAAATTGACCAGATTATTAGCCGAAAAAATTACTATCCTCAATCCGTTCCGTCCCCGTTCTAGAACCAGAATGTTCCGGCCATTCCTGCTAGAATGGAACGGATTTTGCTACTATGAGATAGATACAGGCTTCGACCTTGACTTGGTTCGGATTCGATTTAAACAAAGGTATTTGAAAAGAAATGGACCTGGATAGACACAGGTTTCGACCTCGACTCAATTCGGATTTGATTTAACCAAGATAATTGAAAGGAAACGACCCTAGATAGACGCGGGCTTCGACCTCGACTCAATGCAGGTTCGATTTAACCGAAATATTTGAAAGGAAAATGGACCTGGTAGACACAAGCTTCGACCTCGACTGAATTCAGGTTCGATTTAACTAGAGATAATTGAAAGAAAACAGACCTGGTTAGTCACAGGCTTCGACCTCAAATCAATTCGGGTTCGATTTAACCAGAGAAAATGAAGTGTTTGATATGATTTATACAAACCTCGTATGGTAGCCAGGGCTAGGCTAATGCAGGCTCTAAATGTTGAAAAGTCATGTGTGAAGTTCGGAAAAATATCCTGAAATGATTCATGCACTTGAAGTGCATCAAAACATATCAATATGATGCATGTCTATGCATTATAATCCTTGAATATAAATGCAAAGTAGTGATTTTGAATGCATGCATGCTTGCATGATTGTGAGCGTTTATAAGAAAATTATTTGATGATTTTTTATCATATCCACCACCCTTTAAAATAATCGCTTGACCTACGATCATGGACTCGCAATAAAGTATCGAGCACTTTCAAGTAAATGATACATCTGTATTTATTGGTTTATGTCCCAATATTCAGCTCCATATCAGTGGTGAATAATTTCTCCACATTTTGCTTCTTTTTGCACTTCTAATTGTGTAATACTCCAATCGTGCTTTAGCTTTTGCCATGCGCATGTTGACTATGGTGACTATTTAGATTTCACCTTGCACGCAGACCGCCTTTCTTAGTTCCTATTCTTTTCTTCTTCTTCTTTTCAATTGGCTTTCACTTAACTAAGTTTATGCTTCTGAGTTATTTCAAGAGTAATTAATGATATCTTAGAAATAAGATAAGAAATAATGGAAAGAACGAGAGGATGAAGTATATGTATTTGTCAACTAAAAAAAAGGTTCTTCATTGATGATGAACAATGATTACAAACAAGGATTTGAAAAAACTATGGAATAAGAATTTCTCCAGTATTCGAGATGGCTCTTTTTAAAAACATTTTTTTGCCCAACTTCATTTTTCCCATACTTAGAGCAGTCAAACGAAGTACTTCTTGACTGCATCTGAATTAACTGCGTGCAGTAAATCATCTTCATCCATGTTTGTTAGAATGAGAGCTCCTCCCGAGAAGGACTTCTTGACTATGAAAGATCCTTCATAATTTAGGGTCCATTTCCCACGATAATCTTTTTGACATGGGAGTATCATTTTCAACGCCAAATCTCCTTCTCAGAAACATCATGGATGTAACTTTCTGTCATACGCGTGCAACATTTTTCTTTGATATAATTACCCTCTACATAATGCAGTCAATATTTTTTCCTCGATGAAATTCAATTGCTCATATCATATGTGTACTCACTCTGCTTCTTCTAGTTTTTCCTCCATTAAAACTCTAAGGGAGGGAGTTTCCACCTCAATTGGAAGGACCACTTCCATGCCATATACCAAAGAGAATGGCATTGCCCAAGTTGATGTTCGGACTGATGTGTGGTACCCACGTAGTGCAAACGGGAGCATCTCATGCAAATCCTTACAAACCACTGTCATATTCTCTATGATCTTTTTTTATGTTCTCATTGGCTGCTCTGTTCATCTTCGGACGATAATGAGATGAATTATGATGCTTAATTTTGAATTGCTCACATAATTCTTTCATCATCTTATTATTTAAATTTGTCCCATTATCTGTTATGATCCTTTCAGGTAGATCGGAAAATTATTTTTTTTAATGAACTTAACAACCGCACTTCTGGTTACACTCGAATAAGAACTCGCCTCCACGTATTTGGTAAAATAATCTATAGAGATCAAAATGAAGCAATGCTCGTTTGAGGCTTTTGGTTTGATGGGATCAATGGCGTCCATACCCCATATAAAGAACGGCCAAGGTGCGGCCATGACATGTATAGGGGATGCGGGTACGTGAATTTTATCCGCATAAATTTGACATTTATGACTTTTTTTGGCGTACTTGATGCATTCAGATTTTAGAGTTAACTAATAATATCATGCTCTCAAGATTTGTTTGGCTATCATATGTCCATTAGCATGAACACCACAAATTCCTTCGTGAACTTCCTCTGTGATTTGATTCACTTCTCTTGCATCAACACATCTTAAAAGCACCATATCATGGTTTCTTTTGTAGAATATTTCACCATTCAAGAAGAAACTCATGGACAATTTTCTAATAGTACGTTTATCATTCTGAGAAGCTTTAGATGGATATTTCATGTTCTTTATATGCTGCTTGATGTTGTAATACCATGGTCTTGTGTCTGGCTATTCTTTAATGCTCATACAGTGAGCAGAAAAATCTCACTTCTCAATTTTTATGGGTTGAACTTTTTCATTAAAGTCTGCGACAAACATTGGCGCTAGAGTTTCTAGTGCATCTGCGATTTAATTATTCTCTCTGGGTATATGGTCAAATGAGATCACTTCAAATGTTCGGCTTGACTTAGTTACATATTTGTTGTAAGGTACCAGTTTGGAGTCTCTAGCTTCCCATTCCCCATTTATTTGTTGTATCACCGATAATGAATCTTCGTACACTTGAAACTTCCTTGTCTTCATATCACAAGTTGCTTGAATTCCCATGGAGCATCCATTATATTCTGCCACATTGTTTGTACGGTCAAAGCATAGTTTTGTCGTGGATGGAAAAAACTTTCTCTCATGAGATATGATGATTACCCTAATTTCATGTCCTACATCATTAGATGCGCCATAAAATAATATTATCCATAATTCTAGACCCATAGATTCTCCTTCATGTTTTAATATAACTGATACGTTCTCATCAAGAAAATCAAACTTCATAGGCTCATAATCTTGCACTAGTTGATCTGCCAAATAATCAGTAAGTACACTTCCTTTTATTGACTTTCTCATGACATAGACAATATCATATTCCGTTTGTAACATTTTCCATTTAGCAATTCACCCAGAAAGTGATGGCTTTTCAAAGATATACTTGATTGGATCCATCTTTCAAAATTAACCAAGTGGTGTGGTATAACATGTATTGTCTAAGTCGATGAGTAACCCAGGCTAATGCACAATACATTTTATCCAACATCGAATAATTAGCCTCATAGTTTGTGAACATTTTACTTAAATAGTATATTGCATGTTCTTTCCTTCCAGAGGCGTCATGTTGACCAAGTACGCAATGCATCGATTAATGAGTTGACGCCTTAGAGTTGGAGGAATAAGTATAGGTGGATTTTGCAAGTATTGTTTGATCTTCTCAAAAGCATTTTGCAATCATCATCCCATCATTCTGTATCACTTTTATGGAGAAGTTTAAAGATAGATTAATAAGTTGCAGTTCACTGTGCGATGAACTGGGTTACGTAATTTAATATCCTCAAGAAACCTTTAACTTTCTTTTGAGTTTGAGGTGATGGCATATCAATGATAGCTCGAACCTTGTCATGGTCAACTTTTATTCCTTCCTTACTCACGAAAAAAGCAAGTAGTTTCCTTGAAGATGTTATGAATATACACTTTGTCGGGTTAAGCTTTAACTAGAACTTTCTCAACCGTTCAAATAGTTTCCGCAAAGTGACAGTGTGACCTTCCACTTGATGAGTTTGCCGATCATATCATCGACATACACTTCGATTTCTTTATGCATCATATCATGAAACGGTGTTACCATTGTCCGTTTGTAACTCGCAGTTGCATTCTTTAGACCCAATGGCATAATATTATAACAAAATGTACCCCCACAAAGTTATAAAAGTGGTCTTTTCATGATCTTCAAGAGCCATTTTGATTTGGTTATACCATGAAAAATTATCCATGAAAGAGAAGGTTGAATGTACTACAGTGTTATCTAGTAAGACATCGATATAGGGTAATGGAAAATTACTCTTGTTGCAACAATTGGTAATCATATCTCAGTGCATCGATATTAGCATCGTTGTTTCTTGCCAATTTCTCTACCACGTTCTGATAAGCTCTAACTTAGTGCTTAAGACTTGCAATCACTTTCAATAGTTCTTCACTATCATTTGGCGACTCAGTCTTCCTAACTTTTTGATTCTCTAAATCAACTTGTAAATTATCACCGATTCATCATAATGAGTCATATTGTTCTTCTAACTCAATGATGTACGCATTCTTTTTATCAATAGTCCCCTTCACCTCTTCTAAAATCTCTTGTACAAACTTATTTTTCCTTTCTAACTTCATGATTCAATCATCGTGTTCATAGATTACCCTTCACAAATTTTGTTGTTCAATTTGTGAGTATCAGTTCCCAACTCTAAGTTTTTCTGCTTCAAATTTCTTGATCCTTAATCTTGTTTCTTAAATCTCTAAGTTGTTTTTCAACTTCAATCTTGTGTTTGTCAGACAAATTTGCCTCGACTATTAGACCTCTTTTTTTTTCATGAGAGTTAAATTCTTTTGATGTTCCTCATATAACTCATCATGCTCCTCCTTTTTAACAATCTCCTAATGAGCTTCTGGTAACTTGTGTGATTGTAAATCCTCAACTGGTAAGGAAACAGTTACTTTGCCTCCATTCTCAAGTCACGCTTCATACTCCTTTGTGTAGTTCATGCGGTTTTTCTCATTTTGCACCCTTCTCGTTATTTTCCAAGCTCCAATTAGCTACTACAATTTTTATTCAATACTTGAGACTCATAACTGATCTCAGTATCCTTCAATGCGTGCGTGGCAGGGATAAACTGTCTCCTGTATAATTGACGGAGCACCATTAGTGGAGCATAACTAGTACAACCCCATGGTCCTGGGAGCGGGACCAATTGAAACAAGTAAAAAGATATATATAAACAAAATAAATTAAAGCGAACAACAATATCTACTAATAAACGAAAATGGAGAAAATAAAAAACAACAAAAAGGAAAAAGAAATAAAACACAAACAAAAAACAAAACCAAAAACAAAAGAAAAAAATACAGAGGGTGAATACTCGCTGTTAGACAGAGGGTGATTTCATGATTTCACCCTCTATTTGTTTCGTTCTTTTAAAGAATATATATATATGCCAGGTTCAACCTAAACCTAAAACACTTGATCTCTAACCCGTAACTATCAAACCACCTATTGAAGTTACCAACTTCAAGATGAAATCCAGTAAGAAGGATGAAGAGTTTATGACAACTCTCATTGACAAAATCAGATATTCAAATATTACTGATCATCCAGAATCAACAGGACAAATAAATATGATGAATCAAGATCAACCCGAAAAAGAAACAGAGAATTACTCTCTTTCCTAGATCTTAGACATCTAGAAAAACTTTGATGATACTATCAACAAAATTTCCTATTCCCTGAAACCTACAACCTGTATGGCCTTAAAAGCACCAGGTCGTTATTATTATCCTAGACATACTCCCTAAGATATCCTGTATGAAAAAGATTTCATTAATACCTAGAAATATTATCACGGTGAAACTATATATGAATGGAATATAGATGATAAAACAGAATACCAAATATTTGAAACCATATACCACATTATTATGTATGCTTTTGTTTGTAAATAGAAAGATAACACTGACCATCAAATCTGTAGATTTTTTGTTAATGATTTTACAGGAGTTCTTAAAGGATGGTGGGATAATTTTCTCACTGAAACCCGGCGAACTAAAATCTTAAATTCCTTTAAAATTAATATTGATCCTGTCACTAGGACCGAGACTAAAATCGAAGATTCTTGCTATACCTTAGCCCAAGCTATTCTACGTCATTTTGTAGGACCAGAAATGATCAATACTGATAGAGAACCTTAGATGTCATCTTTAACCCATTTTAGGTGGTATAAAGATGTTTTCCTTATGAAAGTCATGCAGAAATCTGACGCTAACAATGAACATTGGAAGGCAAAGCTCATTGATGAACTTCCTAGCCTCTTTGCAAAAAAGGTTAGAAAGAAATTAAGTGATAGAAGTGATCAGATGGATATCCCTTACAACCAGTATTCTTATGGCCATCTAATTGAAATTGTCATTGAAGAAGGATTATCTTAATGCAATGACATAAAATTACAGCCGATGATGAAATACCAGAATCTTACCAACAGAAAAGAATTAGAAGAATTTTGTAATCAGTTTACTTCTCACACAAAAATCCAGTACCCTTCTACCTCTAGAAATCCTAAACCTTTTAAGAGATTAAAGTCTTATAAACATTATTCTTCTAGAAAATTATATCCTTCTAATTATCAGGAAAAATCTAGAAGGAAAACCAGTAAAAGTCCATTTTATCCTAAAAAGATAAATCTCAAATAAAAGGTTACAAATGTGGATTAACTAGACACTACGCTAATAGATGTAAATCTAAGCTAAAACAGAAATTTAATGAGATGTCCTTAGATGAAAAAACTCAACAGCAAATTTTAAATTGTCTTTCAAATGAAAAAAGTACTCTAGATTCTAATTTAAAAAATGATTTAGCCGAGATTTATTCCTTTTCTGTATCTAATATTGATAATCCTACACTTTGTTGTTCTTCAAAAACTTGTAATATGTTAACTAAAGTCAATTACTAGAAGGTTATTATTGAGATGAATGGTCTTGATCTAGGTCAACCTAGCCTTAATGTTTTAACTGACACTCAGCAATCCATGCTTAATCTAGCTGACCAGATAGCTGATCCCGAAATGAAATTAAAATTTCTAAACTTTGTTATCAGAATCACACTAAACAAGACGTTCTCCTCCCCACAGAAAATTATAGTATGATGGAAGTTATGAAAAGTCTACAGAAAACTCCTGCTTTTGAAAAACCAGTAACCATCCAAGACTTGAAGATGGAAATCAATATTTTAAAAACTGAGATAAAGTAGTTACAAACTGCTAATCAAATTATTTTTCAGGATCTTAATAATATTAAACAACAATTTTCTAAAGGTAAAGCCCCTAAAGAAAAACCTGAATCATCTACCCAACCTGAAGATACTAATATTTATTCTTAATGAATAAGGTTACTTTTCATAAATGGTATATCAGAATTACTTTTATTATAAAACCAGATTTTATAATCAAAGATGTCATTTCCTTTGTTGAAAGCGGCGCTGACATGAACTGCATTCATGAATGATTAATTCCTACAAAGTACTTTCACAAAACTACGCACTCACTAACAAGTGCTAGTGGTAATTCTATGCATATTCAGTATAAACTCCCTGAAGTAGTTATTTGTGATCAAGGTATTTGCCTACCAACTGCTTTTGTTTTAATAAAAAACACGACCCAGAGTATTATTTTAGACACACCTTATTTTATGTCTTATAATACCTATAACTTCCATTGATACTTCTGGAATTCATTCTCATATTAAGAATAGAAAAATAACTTTTTAATTTATAACATAACCTTATACCAAAGAATTAGATCAAATTAGAGATCTTGCCCAAAATAAAGAAAAACAGAAAAATTTTATCCAACAAGAAATTTAATTTCTTACTACTGAACAGTAAATCCAACAACCTAGTATACATAATAAAATTAAAATAATTTTGACAGAATTTCAAACTGAAATCTGCAGTGATATTCCTAATGCTTTCTGGAATAGGAAGAAACACATTATTTTCCTTCCTTATAATCAGGATTTTGATGAGGAATATTCCTACAAAATCTAGACCTAGTTAAATGAAGAATGAATATTTAGAACTCTGTAAAACAAAAATAGAATCCCTTTTTACATAAAAAGATAATCTCCCCTAGTCACTCCCCTTGGAGTTGTACAATATTCTACGTTTATAAAAATGCAGAAATAAAAAGAGGATCACTAATTATAAACCTCTTAATGATGCCTTAAGATAGATAAGATATCCAAGTCCGATTAAGAAAGATCTTTTAGACAGACTACATGATGCAGTAGTATTTTCTAAGTTTTATCTTAAATCAGGATTTTGGCATATCTAGATCACTAAACATGATAGGTATAAAACTGCTTTTATAGTATCTTTTGGCCATTATGAATGAAATATTTTATCATTTGGTGTCAAGAATGGACCTTCTAAGTTCCAGCATATCATGAATGATATATTTAATGCTTATACTGAATTCATAATCTGTCATATTGATGATGTGTTAATTTTCACATCATCTATTCATAAGCATTTTAAACATCTTAACATATTTAAGAATGTTATTATCAGAAATGGATTAGTTATTTCTGCTTCTAAAATGAAACTTTTCCTAACAGAAGTTATATTTTTAGGACATAATATTTCTAATGGAAGTATTATTCCTATTAACAGAAGTATAGAATTTGCCTCTAAGTTTTTAGATGAAATAAAAGAGAAAACTCAGTTACAGAGATTTTTAGAAAGTCTAAATTATATTAGAGACTTTTACCCTCAATTATCTCAAGATGCTTCAATCTTTTATATCAGACTTAAAAAGAACCATGTACCTTGGTCAGAACATACCCTTGTTGTCCAGAAAATTAAAGAGAAAATCAAAACAATTGTATTGTTTATCCTTACCTAATCCTAATTGGAATAAGATAGTCAAAACTGACACTTCTAATTAGGGATATGGTGGGATTCTTAAACAACTTAATCCCAACAATCAAAAAGAGGATATAAATATTTTTTTTTATTTTAGACTACTTAGTTCACTAATTACCATTTTATCTTTCTTCCTTCATTGCTAGGAATGATCATGGATGGTAACTAGTTCAAGTAAGTGTCACAAAATTATGAACAAAATGAAGAAAAAATAAAGGAAAAGACTTGTAAGAACATAAAAAAATTAAAGCTTAAATATTTGCATAATCTTGTATAGATGTTTTATTCACTATTTGATGCATTTTAAATGCATGAAAAATTATCATAGGGGATCTTTTCATCAAATATACACTTTTAACCCATTAAAATGTTGATTCACATTGAATTAATTGTACAACTCTCAAAAGTTTTATCATCAACCTCATTTATTGAGTTGATAACAAAAATATCTCATTATCAAACTTGTAGATAAATCAATAATGCATGAAAATAAAACTTAAGATTAATAGAGTAGGAGAAATGATGAAGGAACAAACAGCTTATGTATGGAAAAGGAAACAAAAAATATCAACTACATGAGTATCGAGAAGAGATATGATGAAGAATTATGAACAAGACATATTGTAAGCTAAAGTACAAGAAATTTAAACTACCTTAAGAAAAAAGAATAGTAGAAGATGAAAGATGAATAGAAATGAAAACTCTATTTATCTCTCTTTTAAAAAGTCTCTCCTATTTTCTCAAGACCTTTTTTTCTCTCTCTAAAATCCCCTCTCTTTCTCCCTCTCCAATCCTCTTTTCAAGTGAAGATCTCCTCTCTATTTATAGGAAAACTTAGGGCTTCACTTTTTATTTTTAGTTTTTCTGCTCTTTATATTTTATTCGTTTTAGTTCTTGGACAACTCTTTTCTCAATTTTAGTCTTTGAGCTATTTTTCAAATCATATACATAGTCTTAGACTAGTATATGGACAAAAATAAATTTCATATTTTCTTTTTTACCTGATCTGAAAAAAATACGGTATCTACACAACCAAAATAGAATCATAAAAGATTTTTATTTCGTTTACCTCTAATTCTCGTAATAGAGTAATTCCCGCTATCAGGGCTTCGTATTCAGCTTCACTGTTTAAGGCTTTTAATAAAAATGAGATGGAGTGTTCGAGCATTTCGCCAAACAAAGTCCGCAGCACTACTCCCGCTCCAGCTACCTTATTGTTTGAGGCTCCATCAACGTATAACTCCCACGTCCCACTTTCAATTGCTTGTTGTCCGCTTTGTGCTTCCTCCTTGGCATCAACGGTAAAGTCGGCCACAAAATCCACTAATGTTTGCCCTTTAATCGATGTTCTCAGCTCGTAGTGGATCTCATACTCGATTGCTCACTTTGTCGTTCTTCCACTTATTTTGGGCGAATGCATGAGACTTCTAATTGACGAATCCATCAGCACCTTTACGATGTGTGCCTGAAAGTAAGGCCTTAGTTTCCATCCTTTTATAACGGGTCTCGGCTGCTACCAGACTTATACTGACGAAGCATACCGGCTTTTGTTTTCTTTATTCTTCTCTGATTAAAACAGCGTTGACGGTAGCCTGCAAGACGGCTACGTATAGGTATAAATGTTCTCCCAGCTTTGGTTTTGACAATAATGGTGGAGTTGTCAATTATTCTTTTATCTTGCTAAGAACTTCCTCACACTCGTCATCCCATATATCCAATAAATTCTTCCTCAACTTTACAAAGAATGGTTTACACTTGTCAGTTGATCTTAAAAGAAATATATTTAATACCGCCAATCTTCCCGTTAAGCCTTGTATTTCATTCTGGTTTCGTGGAGATTTCATCTCCATTATGGCTTTCACTTGATCCGGATTGACCTCAATTCCCAGATTTACGTGACCAAGTGGCCGAGGAATTTCTCGGCTGCCACTCTGAAGGTTCAATTTTCTGGATTGAGTTTGTCAACTTCTTCATTTTCCAATTTTCTTTTTTACCTGATCCGGGTTGTTCAGATCTGTGAAGTCAACACAAGTCCTCCATTTTCCATTTTTCTTTTTTACCATGACAATGTTAGTGAGCCACTCTAGGTAATCTACTTCCTTGATAAAATCCGCTTATAGTAGTTTGGCAACTTCTTCTTTGATGGCCATGTTTCTTTCTGGAGTGAAACAGTCTTTTCATGGTGATATCTCAAGTGCTTAAAAGAAAAGGAAGTCGAATACGTGTTAGAAGAAATTCGCGGAGGGGTGTGCGGGAAGCATACCGGGGGTAGACTCTAGCCCACAAAGTACTAAATGAAGGATATTACTGGCCGAAAATGCATAGGGATGCCAAAAAATATACAAAGAAGTACGACGAGTGTCAACGATTTGCCCATATGATAAAATTGGTCATAATAAAACTCAACATTGTGAAAATCCCTTGGCCATTCATGTAGTGGGCTGTAGACATCATCGGACCACTCCCTATGGCACCCGCTCAGAAACGCTTCCTGCTTGTTGCCACTGACTACTTCACCAAGTGGATTGAGGTAAAAGCCTTTACTAGGATTCGTGAAGAAGAAGTAAACGAATTCATGTCAAAAAAATATAGTGTGCAGATACAGAATTCAGCGGGTCTTAGTATCTAACAATGAATTTCAATTTACTCGAAAGATGGTAAGGACTTTTTATGAAGATCAGCAAATTACCAACCGATTCTTTACACCCTACTACCCGCAAGGAAACAGACAAGCCGAAAGGTCAATTTGAATCATACTTGACAACATGAAAAAATGCCTAGAGTCAACAAAGGGAAATGGGTAGAAGAATTGCCGGCAATATTGTACGCATGTCGAACAACTCCCAGAGAGGTGACAGGTGAAACACCATTCGCCTTAGCCTATGGAACAGAAGCTGTTATACCTATGGAAATAGGAGATTCAACTCTCAGATCAGAAGTAACTGAACAGGAAAATGAAGAACTCATGAAAAGAAGTCTTGATTTGTTAGAAGAAATAAGGGAAATGACACTTGTGTAGATAGTTAAGTACAATCAGTAAAGGAAAGCCTACTTTCAGAAAAGAATTAGAAGACGCGAATTCCAGGAAGAGGATTCAGTTTTGAAAAAGATCTTCCAAACAGACGGAAAAGTTTGGTCCATCTTGGGAAGGCCCTTTCATCGTCAAAATAGTGGGCGGAAGTGGTTACTATCACCTCATGACAGATGAAGGAGCAGAATTGGCAAAACTCTCGAACGCCAATTATCTTAAGAAATACTTGGTTAAAATTATTGAATATTATTGCAATATACAATTTCTCCCGTGGCTTTTTCCCGTAAGGGTTTTCCACGTAAAAAATTTGTGTCAATTCTTTCATTCTTTCTCATTGTTAAAAAAAAAGTCGACGACCTAGAAGCCTAAGCCCTTAAGAGCAGGAAAACCCTTCTCTCTAAAAAGCGGAAAATGGAAAAAGGTAGGCGGCCTAAAAGTCTAAGCCATTGGGAGTAGGAAAAACCTTCTCTCTAAAATGTGGAAAAATGTCAGCGGCCTAGAAGCCTAAGGCTTTGAGACATAGAAAAACTTTTTCTTTAAAATGTGGAAAAATGAGTAATGATCATGGCCTGAAAGCCTAAGTCACTAAGGGCAGAACAAAAACCACTCTCTAAAATGGAAATGCGGTTTATGGTTTAAAATCCTAAAACCTTGAGAGCGGGGATGCCTACTCTCTAAAAAGAAAATCGAAACTGAAAAAAGCAGGGACACCCTTGAGAGCACGAAAAACATTTTTTCTAAAATGTGAAAAGCAAAACAAAAGATGAAACACAATGCAAGGAAAGGAGAAAAGAAAAATTCAGAAGAAGATGGAAATGGGAAAACTCATCCGCTCTAAATGGGAAACAACTTAGAAAGCAAGGAAAACACTGTAAGCAAAAAGTCCTTTAAATTGCTGAAGTCTAAATCTTAAATTGCTATTGGAAATAACTTGGAACCTAGAAACTTGTACGTGCTAAAATGCTGAGTTGCTTAATGATTCTTCTTCAAGCATTTGAAAAATTATCCGATTGAAAAATTTTAAAAAGTACAAAATTTCTAAGTTCTACTTTACTTACTCAAATCTTGCTAAGTATAATTAGTAAACTTATAAAGCATGAAAAGAAGAGAGAGTCACTTCCTTGATAACGGGAAAATTACAAAATGCTTTTAAAAAAGAAAAAAGAAAAGTACAAATACAAAGTAAAAATTGCAGGAAAGAAAAAGAAGACATAGACTCATCCACAAGGATGATCCCAGTAGCATGAGGGTCAGCCACGGCGTCCTCAGTGTCCTCCGCGATGATTATGCTAGCTTCTTCAGGCGGGGGATTGTGGCTTTCTCAGAAGCGGGAACATATTCAGGAGTGACCTCCTTCTCAGTTTCAATGGCCCCTTCCAGGGAGGCCTTCGGGGGAAGGTTCTCCTTTCTGTCATTGTACCCGATAAGGTAAACCTTCTTCTCGGCCTTGTCGAAGAGAAATCGATAAATGTAGTCAGTCTCATCTTCTCTTTCGCTCGGCTTCCTCCTGGACGGCTTCAGCAGCGACCAGCCTCTCTTCCATAATTTTTAAATTTTCAAAGGAAAGAGTCTGGCACCTCTCGGACTCCTCAAGAGCCTCTTTCGCAGCCCTCAAGGAAGCCTGGAATGCTCTGCTGCTGCGACCGATGTTCCCCAAGCTAACTCTTCAATAGTATTCTGGAGCTCAGCTTCTCTTTTAGAAAGCCGCTCCATTTTAGCCCTTTGAGTCTCGAGAACTCCGTTGTTGCTCTGGATCTCCCTCTTCCACTGAGGAATAGTCTGCTCATTGGCCAGGAAGTGCTCCTAAAGACTGTTATGGAAGATAATGGCCTAAAAATACAAAAGGAAACACAACTTAATAAAATGAAGGAAGATGACAAATAAAGAAAGCAAGAAGAAGAGGAAAGAGAATACATTCTGTCTGTGACTGACTCGACCCCACTCTGTTCCCTAAGCCATGGCAGCAGCGCACAATATGTCCGTTGGGAATACACTCTGTTCCACTTGGTATTCTTTCTTCCCAGTCTCCGATTTCCGTTTCTAGTACTTTCATTTCTCCTGGGTTTGAATGAGAAGATGCGGAGAACGTCAGCTTCGAAACTTTACAGTGAGCGTTATGTCGAGGCGCGTGTGTCTGAAGAGTACTATCATCATGGATGTTGTTGAGGAAGAAAGGAACGTCCATCCCCGGTGCGAGGCTCCGAGCACTTCCCAAGCAGACCTTTCTCCTACTTCCAAAGAGACTTTGACTGTCCCTACTTCACCTCCGGTCATTCCTCCTGGCCCATTTGTTGCGATTGGGACTTCTCAGTGGCGTCTTTCCACTTTGCCCCATACACAATGAGATTTGACTCCCGTCCAGCCTTCTGGTACTCAGGGAGTGGGTGAAGACCTTTCCTTATGGAGATGGAAGCATTTCCATGGGGTCCCCCAGGTCCCCGCTTCCGTCAACTTCCTAGGTAACCCCCGCTCAGCTCACATTGTGCTTTGTGGGGTCGAGTCAGTCACAGACATGGCAGCAGCGCACAATATGTCCATTGGGAATACACTCTGTTCCCTAAGCCATGGGAAATGAAAGTACTAGAAACGGAAATCGGAGACTGGGAAGTAAGAATACCAAGTGGAATTTCTAGAGAAGACAAAGGAGACAATGTGGATTATTGCGCTAAGGACATACGCACTTTGTGAAGGGGTGAAGCTTGGTTGTCTTCTAGGATGAAGGCAACGTTGATTTCCCATCTTGGGTCTAAGAGATCGTCCCAATCCCATCCACAGATATTGAACACGACTACGATCTTTTCCCTTGACTCTTGGGATAGATAGGGAGGTTTGTTCCTTTTTTATCTACAAAACAAAGAAAAAGAAAGAAAGTTAAAAAGATAGACGAGAAAATAAGAAAACAGAAAGTGAAGAAATGGGAATAGGAGCTCCGGCAGCTTACCGTAGACTCCCCATCCACGGGGAAACGTCCAGCGGCCATCACCATCCTAATCCCTCCTATCTGGAGAACGTCCTGTTCCCAACCCTTATCCCCTTTTGGGATCCCGGTGATCATTTTTCTTCTCTCAACACCGGGGCGAGGGGCCAGATAATAACATTTAGACTCAACGCAGTACTTGATGATGTAGGGTGCCCTAAGTTTGTCTGCTCCTAAATCTAAATCGTGCCTCATATTCAAGGCTTCAAAACCGAGTAAAATCCTAAAAGAACTAGGGGTAAACTAAGACGAAGCTAATTTACAAGTGTGAAAGAATTCTTGAAAGAAATGAGAAAAATGAAGCTTAAGTCCCAAGGCTATGAACATAGGGCTTAAGGTTATTTGGTATGGAAGACTACAGGGGTGGCTTGTGGCCCCGCTTTCACCTAAACCACACACTACACCTAAATCACGCACTGCACCAGAGGGAAAAGCGTCCCAGTGGGAATCTAAAAAATACTTTATCTCGGCATGGTTTCTAACCAAAGGTACTGGGGGCTTAAACTTATAAGTGTTGCCTCACGCCATAGATAAAGGAGAAGGGATTTCGGACAATAAATTTTGGAAGAAGACGAAGAAGATAATGAGGGAGAATATCTTACCACGAGAAGACAAAGATAGGAAAAACTGAAGAAGAAAAAAATCCTTAAATAGGCTGCAGACTTGAAAAAAATAAAAAGCGCTCCACGAATTTTTGAAAACAGGAATCTGAAGGGATGTTTTCTGGAAAGGCGTGACTGACAAGATAGAACCGTCACCTGCACCAGCGAATGGCACGACAACAGCTGGAAAACAAAAAAGAGACGAAGCACATGTCGCTCAAAGAAATCGAAAATAGGAAACGAAGCGTCATCATAGGAAATCACACATCTCTCTTGATTTAATTAACATTATATATATTTTGCTTGTTATTTCTAAAGAAGTGTTGGTTCCCGAGAAAAGACAATATGATCTTCGTAAAAGTGCATGCAAATTAAAACTCTTCATCATTACACATTAATAAGTAAAAATCTATTGAGTATAATGCTGGGATCGGTTGGTTTTAAAATTAACTAAAAACAAGTTTGAACCACGAACGCTTCATGGGCGGAATATAAAAAAAATCGATCAACTAATTTAATCGAATTAAATCAACGTGTGATTATGTGTATACGATATTAAATAAGAAAATAAGGTTAGAAACAATTTTTACCTATTTTTGAACTCGCGGAATTTCTTCGAGCGTTCTTCATGTTGAGAACCACGCACTTGAACTCTAAGAACGATTTATAAATTTCATCCACCAACAATCACCCGTTAATTTCATAAATATATTTCACGATAATTTTGTGTAAGAATTTGAATGTGTACTCTCAAAATGATTAAAGAAAAAAATCAAATATTTTCCCTTTTATGCTTTATTTCGACGACAATCACTAGGAAGGGGAGAAAACTCTTTTTCTCGATATGTGAAATGAGATATATGTCTCTATCTCTCTCTCTCTCTCTCTCTCCAATCAAATTATTATTAGATATTCTAATTTTATATATTCACAAATATACCCATATATTTTGAATTTCTAAAAATTCACCACATATATTCAAATTGCTGAAAATCATTATATCTCCACAGTGTTAGAGTTGTATCAAAATTTATCAATTCAATTGATCATTATCAATTAATTAATTAATTAATTTTTATTTACTAATTATCAAATTATTAGAAAATAATAAACTAATTAATTCTGATACAAATAATCACATTTAACTAATTAAGTGATATCACTCATCACATATAGGTGTAGAAAATATGTCTTGGCACCAAAACATATTTTGATCCAATTTACTTCATTTCTCTATTCCCGTTCTCATGAGCTATTTCTGAGATCGGATGGACCCACATGAACAAAAATAAGAATTTAAATACCCGGTGAATTTATCTTCATAAATTTTCAATCTATTTAATCATTGACATCGTACGACTCCATTATAGGTTCGATACCAAATCAACTCAAAATTCATGCGCGCTACTTTTTCTGTTGGTGTAGATAAACCCGTTTTGTTTTCATGGTCCACAAAATATTTTAACATAATATCCATCGTGAATATCAGTAACAAGAGAAGAATGTAAAAATACCATTTTATCCCTCTTGTTATTATTTTCTTAACTCATTTAGTGACTGTAAATAAGAAAGACATAATAGTATTGTCTCGTACAATTCACAAGTCTTAATCAATGACTCGATTCATTAAATACCTGGCCAAGTTAATTTATTCACACACATATCAATAAAGCATAAGGTGATATTATTACTTTCGCAAACGATTTTGGGCTTTAAACTAATTTGTTACTGGTATATTCAACATGTTCATAGTATGTCTAGGTTAATCGTTTGAGTCTCCACTCCCATGTCCCAAGGCTGACATCCATTCGTTCAACCTAACAGTCGTAATCAGTTACTCAGTCGATCCTAAGACTGCGAATATTGTTCTGAACTTTCTCAGAAGAATTTGTTTAGAGACGCATCCATCTTCACTCTTCGTTCGTCGATGAAAGTTTCAGGATTTGAGTAATTTACAAACACACTTTAATTTAAAATAAAACTTTCAATTTATTCATAAAAATTTAATAATACTAATGTCTGAAAAATAACTAAATACAAATAAATAGTTACTACGCGCTATTTTATGGACATATTCTAAAATATAATGGGGACAAATGAACAGGAAAAAAATTACCCAAGACACGTGTACAGAAAGAACCAATTCTGAGAGGATATGTGGACCACGAACATAGCAAGGTTGGAGGCTAGACGAGAAAACATAAGTGGCAAAAATAGATCAAGCCAAATCATTCAATCGCAAACCTTGAAATCACT
Organism: Datisca glomerata; assembly: GCA_003255025.1. NCBI lineage: Eukaryota > Viridiplantae > Streptophyta > Magnoliopsida > Cucurbitales > Datiscaceae > Datisca > Datisca glomerata. The sequence goes on along the minus strand of QANY01000291.1, from coordinate 66,823 downwards.
AATATTGTTGGCAACATAGATGTTTAACAAGGTAATATTTGATGTGTGTTTCAGCTATATTAAGTCATTAACAATATAAAATATCAAAGTTTGAGAATAACAGAAGGAGTCAATTACAACATTTTAGATTATTGGATGACTTTATTGAGAAAATTAGGCTCACAAAGACTTGATTGGAAATCATTATTAACTTGGAGGACCAAAAATGTATTTTTCCATACTTAGCAACACTCTCCAATTTCACTCACCTTAGCTTACTTTATAGTTCACTTAAAATTAAATATTCTATGATGAGATGACTTGACATAGTAGTTAAGCACTTACACTCAGATCATGAGATTGTGTACCTGAGACATATATCTCTCAATCTCTTATAGTTTCTACATTTTTCAAAATAAAATTTAACAATCTAAATCAAAAGGGAAAATAATTTATAAAAAAACGAAAACTAGAATAATGAAACAAATATATTTAAAAGATTAATGAAAATGACAAAAAAAGGTCAAATTTCTAGTGTGAGCTGAAAAATGGTCCAAAACTTTTTTTATATAAAAATGGTCAATATAGCCGAGTTAACTAATTTGGTTAAGAAAATTACACATGCACGATGCTATATCTTAAATTAAGTTTAAAATTGACTATTATTGTAAAGAAAAAAACCTGTTATATCTTAAATTAAGTTTAAAATTGACTATTTGGTGCAATTACTTATTTTACAGTTCACTCTTTTTTAGTCATTTTCATAGTTCTTTTGAAGATTAAAAAGTTCATACTCTCAAGTTTTTTTATAAGAGTCTGGTCTTTGTAAGACTGCATAATATATGATAAGTAATGATCATTAATGTGTTATGTTAGAAAAAATCATAAAAAAATATCAAAAATAACAACTGCACGCGCCCAAAAAAATCACGTGACAAAAAAAAGTTCGGCACCATTTTTGAAAACTACTCTAGTCTTCAAAACATTAGATTATACATATTGTATATATAAAATATATGATGAAAATATTCTATATATAATATATTTTATATAAAAATTTTTATCGCAAAATTTTTTTAGATTCAAGAGTGATTATTTTTTATTTTCTTCTATCCTTAATTATTTTTTATTTATTTTTATTTAAAGCATATGGACGTTCTCCAATCTATAATAGACTCAAGAGGGATGTGGGTCGTTGATGGGCCAGGGAGAGGCCGACTACTGGGTCATCCGCGATCCGCCCAGTAAGACTCGCATATCTTCGTATGATGGTCGATCGGAAGAACCATTTTCATTTTGTGATCCAGGAATCGTCGCAAAACGAGTTCGGACTCGCATCAAGCATCAGAGATTGCCAACGACGACCGGGTGAAATAGAAAAGGAGGGTTATCGGCGATATTGATGAAGAAGAAGAAGATTAAGATGGAAATCTAAATGCCAACTTTCTTTCTTTCTTCCTCCATATCTGATTTTGAGGTTTTTTCTGTCTGTAATGTATGCCCTCTTTGACCTGTGTCTCTCGTTTTGCCATCTAAAGTTAGTGAGGACTGAGACACACCTGCATGTATTATTTTGAGATTGGAATTTTTCCATCTCTGGTAAATCCTCTTTCTCTGCCGTCTTCTGAGTTGAAAGGGCTTGTCGGTGGATGGTGTAAGATTTTAGGAGATATGCTTTCATGTTTTTAAGAATTACTTGTAATTAATAGCGCGAGCAATGGCTTATAGAAGAAGGCAGCAGGCAGTGGCTAGGTCTTCAACGTTAGAGGAAGATGTTGGGAATCCTCGGCACCCCCCGCCTCCTACGCATCATGTTGGTCTTGATGGTGAAAATGATGGCCTTAGTGAGCTTGAAAATGATGCAGATGTCATCTCGAATTCCTCGTCTTCTTCATCATCGCTAGCTGCTAAAGCTATTAAAGCTTCGTCGGCACATCGGGACTCCTCCATCTCATCTGCATATGCTGCTGCTGCTCACTCCGCCTCTCCCTCTTCCAACCTCAACCCCAACGCCACCTCCACATATTCTTATATTTCATCCTCATCTTCCCAGGTTCCGTTTTCCCTTGTTCTACTTTCTACTTTTCTTTATCGGTTCATTATCATTCATTACGATCGTTTTTATATAATGTTCTATACTTGTAGTCGTTATCTGAAATTGACGTTTTTCCCTCAAATGCGTGTTACTTTCGTTCTGAGATAGCTCTAATTTGCTTTTGAGAAAGATAAAAACATTACACCGGCACAAATGTCGTCAAATTGGGCTGTTCTGGTTTGCTTTTCTGTTTAATTTTGGTTTATATTATGGCAGTGTACTTTAAAAAATCCAAGGAAATGAAAAGTATCATATATGCAGATTTGATTGTTCTCTATAGTATAGGGAATAGCTTTGTGAAATAGCAGGGTCGTGCTTGTATTTATACATCTTAAAACATCCAGTATCCTCACTATTTTCTTAACCTATCACAGCATTCTAACGATTTTATTGACCTCCTCAAATTTGGGGTTCTTTTTGCTAGATAATGACACTTGAATGATTTTGATCTCTAGAGCCTAAAATGCTGTGCTGTTTTATGGATGAAGGATTCGAAGCCATATGAATATACATCGATGAAAAATTTGAGCGAATCCAAACATGGATTCTGGGGTGTTCTGGCTCGAAAAGCTAAAGCAATTATAGATGATGATAATTCTGGCCAACAATATGAAACATTTGGAAGACCAAGGGAGCAAAAATTTGGTACAGATATAAGGGGCAAGGTGGGATTCCTATTTGCATGTCAACATTGCTCTTCGAGTTAATAAATGGAAAAAAAAAATAGTACAGGAAATTTCCCTTGAGACGAATTTGTTTTACGTTGTTTTACTTTTATATGCAGTTCAATGATAGTGGTATCTCAGATGAGCGTCAACAGAAAATAGAAGGATCAACTATTAAGAAGGGATTGGGTGCAATTGCATCTTCCCTTAACTATATAGGTGGCACCATTGGCAATGCCTTGGAGGTGAGGTTTCATATTATTCGCTAATATCTAGTAAGGAATAGTAATTTATTTTTCTGCAGAAAAAGCAGTTGCTATTAGCATTGTGCTACTCTCTTAGCACTGTGCTACAATCCCTCCCTCCCTCTTTCTCTCTCTCCTCTCTCTCTCTCCTCTCTCTCTCCTCTCTCTCTCTCTCTCAACACATAGAAATGGTCCTACGATTCTTGTTCACCTCTAATGCTGAACCCATTTATAGTTGCTAAGTTGATTTGGTTGCAAAATTGCTTCACTTTTCTCCAGGAAAGTCTTACACGTGTAGAGAACAGGACCTCTGACATAGTTCAAGAAACACGTAAGCATATTCGGAAGAAGCCTGGCAGTTCAATGGAACAAAATCAGTCCCTGAATCGTGGAAGTAAGTTGCAACAGCAGATGCAAACTGATCAAGAACTTCAATTGAAGGCATCTCGCGACGTAAGGTGGCAACTGTATATCTCTTTTCATATTGTAGAATAATATGCTGGCACCGTTTTCTTATCTTTTTATTTGGCTACTCTTAAACTCAGCTATGAGGCTTTATCAAGCGTCGATACAAATAAGATTCTTCTATATCTTGTTTAGAATTCGTTTTCCTCCACCTGCATGTCTTAGTATTTCCAACAATAGTTTTTTTCCTAGCATAGACCCTTCCCTAGATCTTAGAACTCTTTTATGATTTTATCTATCTTAGAAGCTGTTCAAAGTGGATCTTGTATTCTTGCCAAATACTGAAGGACGTGAAACAGGCAAATGGAATGTTTGAATTGAAGTAAAGAGGAAAGAAGATTCTAAGGGATTTTTTGTTTTCCTTTTAAAATCTTGACTTGATCTTTATAAAGAGATGTATGTATGCATTTGATTCTTTTCCACAGGTTGCAATGGCGATGGCTGCTAAAGCGAAGCTGCTTCTTCGAGAGTTGAAGACTGTTAAAGCAGATCTTGCTTTTGCCAAGGAACGATGTGCTCAGCTAGAGGAAGAAAATAAAATTCTTCGGGAAAATCGAGAAAGGGGTGACAATCTAGAAGATGATGATTTGGTATTATTTTCCTGGACTCTTCTAATAAAATTCTTCCTATGTTCTCTTCGTAAATAACGTGGAGGCTAAGCTGAGGAGTCGATCTTATCAATAGTTTTTCTTTAGTATTTATTGGCGCACGCATATTTAGCGTATATATCACCTGAATATTAGGTATCCTAAACGCATTACTTTTTTGTCAACATTTTTAAGCTGCCAGTTAACCTAAAAGCATAGGCTGGTTGGTTAAACCAAACTTACATATTTAAATTAATTCTTAACACTCCTCACGTGCAGGCCTGAATATTTTTTAAGGTCCTAACGTGTTGAAATTTAACTTGAACATAGGGAGGAAGATTGTTGATGCAAGGGTTTGAACTCAGGACCTCCTGTTTTGGTACCCATGTTAAGTTGCCAATTAACAATAACGCTAAAGCTGATGGGTTAAAAAGCACTTGTACATTTATAGGAATTCACAAATTTTCATTGCATTTATTATTTTTCTTGATTGGCAACATTATGAGACCCGGATATTTCTAGCATTGAATTAAGTAAATTCATCTCTGTAGATAACAATTCTTAATTTCTGATGCGTTAGTCTCTCAAACTCAGATACGTCTTCAACTTGAGACGCTTCTGGCGGAGAAAGCTCGTTTGGCACATGAAAACTCAGTATATGCACGTGAGAATCGTTTCCTAAGGGAGGTTGTGGAATATCACCAGCTTACTATGCAGGATGTGGTGTACTTGGATGAGGGCACAGAAGAAGTCACAGAAGTCTACCCCATAAAGGTTACTTCAGCGTCTGATCTCTACACTATTTCTACATCACCAGCTCCGCCGGAGGGCGGAGTTGACATATCACAAACGAATCAAGCTAATCAGCTCATGCCCAGTTTTCCTGGACTTGACAGAAGTTCACAAATGACTCAGGTGATACCCACATGCCCCTTACTGTCATCAGATCTAAGGGAAAAATAGACAGCTGCCTTAGAAACTACCTCTATAGTCTCTATATATTCTGAATATGGCAGTAGATGATATGAAAATGCATTCATGATTTGATTTGAATGTAAGATCTGAATGAATATGTACCATCATTATGTACTACATAGTTATTTCTATGTTTGTCTGTCGTACTCATGTATTGTTTGTTTGAAAATGTAATTGTCATCTTCAATTTGAGACTCAGCTATTTTGCTTATTTGGTAAATGCCATCCATTTTATCACATCTTTTATCGTTTTTGTGTGTATATGTAATTCAAAATTGGGTAAATAGACTTCACATTTTTGTCAGATGCCAATAAGTTGGATAAAGTTGATTGTCATGTTAGACAAATGAAACTATATTAAATGTATATGCAGTAATAATGATAGATGGAAATCAAATGGTCTGTTATTTTCTATGCCAAACTAACAAATTATGCTGAAATTAACAATCAGATATAATAATACCATACTGGGGCACCAACTGACAAAATCACTAGAACCCATTTGGTTCAAAATGCGTTTCTAAACTTTTTTTTTTTCACTTTTTTAAATATTCCCGTAAAGAAATAATGGTTGGATCATTGGTTTAACGATTCGGATAGAATGAAAATCATCTCCTGTCAACACGATGTGAACCAAATCCCTCGAATTTGGCTTCAAATGATTCAAATGACTTAGTCGCTTCAAGTGTTCGGTTTATACAATGCTTTGGAATTGGAGGGTTCTGACAAATTAGAAGACTTAGTTGAGAGAAGAACTCAACTTTGAGAAGGTCGTGCCACGCAGATATGTGTGTGCAAATTTTTAATGAGCCTATCAAATTAAAAATGATTGATTTTGTCGAGACATTGGTTTATGTCTCTGAATCTGTCTAAATCTTAATAAAATCACAAACAAACCTAACTGAATATATAGTTTAAAATGAATCGTGTTAAAAGTTTTGGTTCAGTTTAATTTATATACAATTTACGATTTCATTCTATTGTATATATCACCGAAGCGTGCACAGTTCACACCCTCTATACGTAGAGGCAAAGTTTCCTGGTGAGAAGAAGTTCGTTATTCTAAGCAAGGTTGCTTAGTGACAAGTAACCTCCCGTCGGTATGCTAAGTGTAAACCAATGGGAACTCTTGAAATGGCTTTGCTACGAGCCATTTGAAGCCAAATTCAATACGACGGGTTTGAGTGGTATTGTTTGTTGTTGCCCCAGTATGGCCCATTCCATTTTCTTACGACTGTCGGCAGCTTGATGCATCGCTCCAAACTTCCTTTTGGCCACTCTTGGTTGCTGCTGACTCTTTTAGGTGTTGTGGACCGCTCATGATATGTTTTTACATGACCAAAATACGGGAAAGTACTGGATTTCAATCTAAGAAAAAGGGTTGATTTTACAAATCTCCAAACTAGAGAGTATGAGTAAGCTGAGTTGAAGCACTAACGTCCAATTCATTTGGTTAAGCACATATACCTAAACACTCATCTCTAGTAGATTCTAAGGATATGTTTGATGGAGTTTGTGATTAAAAATACTTGCATACTTTGAGATAACACTATTTTGGGTAACTATTATTTGATAATTATCTTTGAATGCGTTGGAATTTGGCGGTAACTCAAATTTCTTGGTGATTGAGTCGTGGGAGATTTTTTATGAAAATAATTGTGCGATTTCGTATTAAATAAAAATCTTGTTCTGAATAGAAATGTTACAGTTTTGAAAGAGTATGTAATTATGGGGTTATGAAAAGTTACAGTTCTGAGAGAGAGAGAGACGCTACAGTTTTGAAAGAGTCTAAATATGGGGTTATGAAAAGTTACAGTTTTGAGAGAGAGAATTTACAGTTTTGAAAGAGTCTATAAATATGAGGTTATGAAAAGTTACAGTTTTGAGAGAGAGAGAGAGAGAGAAAGAGGGTAGGAATCCATTTTTTTAGGTGTAGCTATACTCAAAGTAGTCGGCCTAACCTTCGGATCCCGTAACCAAGTTTTTCTTTCTCAATCTTTTTCTTACTTAATCCATACTTTTGACTTTTTCTTAAACGTGGGGCAAAGGGCGTCCTCTACTTCTATTTCTAACTAAAGGCGAAGAGCCGGCATTGCAAGCAAATAGAGAGCCTAAGAGCAACTATAATAGTGGTGTGATTGTGACTTTCTTCTTGAGAAGACTGCTTTCCTTTGAAAGAGCTGTGGGCATAGCTAAACTTTCTCAAATGCGGGATCAGGATTTCCTCTTGACACGGTAGAAGAGGTCTAGTCTATGTCATTTCTTTTGCTAGAGAATATGTTGTTATCGGCATAACCAATGCAGCTAGCTCAAAAGGGAGTTCAGTCACTTCGTGATCTGGCTTCTTGCCTTGATAACAAACCCAACGCTAAAAAAAGACCTCCTACATGAACAGGAAACAGAATAAAAGAAGGAAAGAGATAGGAACCATCTGCATGTCCGAAAGGAACCAAGACCAGAAGATGCGGCATCGAGACCTGAAGGAAACCGAGGAACCACTATTCAAGACCACGAAGACCGACAACCATTAGAGAAGAAGAGAAAGGCACCACACGGTAGTTACTAGTACCTCGATAGCTGCCACCTCTTAGGAGTAGGTTTTGGCTCGCCTCTTTCTATGTTATTAGTCAAGTGCTAACGCGCAAAGACTTTTGCGCAGCTCAATCCCTTGCTTTGTTCTATAGTAAGGGTAGTAGTCATTACGAACTCATTCCTTTTTTTGAGGATTTGTTCCCTGTTCTTGCGGTTGAGAAGCCTCAAGCTCCGCCCCCTTACTCAACCTCTATAAAAAAAAAGGTCTTCCTTCTTTTGTTATGGTTCCCATGCATGTAGGAGGTCTTCTTTTAGCGTTGGGTTTGTTATCAAGGCAAGGGGAGTGTCTTTGGACTCAGGGAACCAGTTTTCGAATTGAGGGAAAAATCGTTCTCGAAGAAGCGTGACCATCCAATTGAATCTCGTTACCCTTCTGTGTGGTTATGGCGAGGTTATTTTTTTTATAGAGGTTGAGTAAGGGGGCAGAGCTTGAGGCTTCTCAACTGCAGGAATAGGGAATGGTAACCACACGAGAGAGAGATGGGGAGGGGGGAGGGAGAGAGGGAAAGAAAGAGAGGGAGCGAGAGAGGGAGAGGGAGAGAGAGGAGGGATGACATCATTGAGATGAGAGGGGGTTCTATCCCAAAAAACCTATACCCTATGTTGTAAAGAGTCTTAGTGAGAGGACTCCATTCGCGCTGAAGACGATTTATAAATTAGTGAGTTGGCTTTTGTAATGTTGAAGAGTGACGACTTTTGTCTAAATTAATTGGTAGTTAAATGCGGTGGAGATATTGACCAACGTGGGAGATCAATGTCGTCACAAATGTGTGATTTTATGTGTCTAGGTTTATATCTGAATGTAATGAGGGTTTTGGGTTAGGTGAATAAGTTGTTTTAGAGAATGTAATGAAAATTGAGAAAGCCCATAGATATGTACAAATTGGCCGAATCACAATGAAAAAATTATTTTATTGACGTCACAATTAAAAACTTTTAAATGTGTTATTAAACATATTTTTATATGAAAATATATTAGGAAACACTTAATTTATATTTCTCGTCACTAAATACAAAAATGTGTGTGTCAAACTAGAATATTTGTCAAACAAATATAATTTAAAATAGTGCTTTTTAATTTTTAATATATTAAAATTCTTCCAAACAAAACATAACCTAAAAAATATAACTAGCAAAACTAATTCAGCCAAAAGGAATATGTAGGTAGCGAAGTGGATATAGGGATTTAAATTTGAAGAGGATGGGTTTGGCCATGGGCATGAAAGATTCTCGGAGTACTCCAAGACAAATAGAGACATTTCACGTATAGAATCGACATGAATCATTGACCACAATTATGTCTATCCCGTCTGTTGCATTTGTATTCCCTTTTCTTCACTTTCTTCATTTTAACTTTCTTCCACTCAAGATTGTCTCATATTTCTTTGAACATGTTCGGTTGAATATAAGATTACCTGAGTTACCTATTATTAAAAACATAGTGATCCAATTTGATTGGACTGAAAAATAAAATAAGAAAAGTCATCGAATTTATCATTTAACATGTGTTAAGCAGATTTGAATTAATAACTTAAAAATGTTGAACATTATTTCCTGTTGAGATTCTATTACAGTAATTGATCTTACGGCTCCATCTCCTCCACCTCCTCCTTTTATAATCCATGTCTCTTTTGTACAACCGGAAAGCTTCTCTTTTTGTTGATTTTTTTTTGCATAACCTCTTAATTGATGCTGGAAAACTAAAAATTATTCTTACTTATTTGGTGGTTATATATATCATCAACTGAAACGTTAGAAAAAACGGTATATATATAAGATTAGCTTACTATCATTCTGATTAATTTTAGAAGACACGTGCATTATTCGTTAAAAGTTTTTTGGTTTTAACTACAACATGGCCCCACCAAATAATTGTTTTGGCCAACTAAAATTCGAACGTTAAACATGATAGTGAGCAAACCCTTAAAACCAAAGTCTTTATAACCCAACACTTTGAAAGTTCATTGAATAAATTTTTCAGTGACTTGCTTGTTTTACATGTTGATAAAGAGAGTGAAACTATAGCTTTATAGCTAGTATTGATGGGACCAAATCAGACGATACAAGACACCTTTAAACAAAATAAAAAAAAATTATTGAGAGGCATTTGATTGTATTTTTATTAATTTAAAATAAAATTTAAAAGGAATGTACTTGTAAGAAGACGGTCCCACAAAAATAGGTATAATTATCGGTGACAATCATCAGGAGAATTAATCATGACCACCTTGTGCTTATAATTTCTCCTAGCATGGCCTTCACTTGCATTTTGAAGAAGTTTAAAACAATGAATCAAAGACCACGTTGTAAAGGTATACTTTCTACCAACTTTATCTTTTTATGCATAATTAAAAAATGTATGATGTCTTATTCGAATTCAAAATAGTCATAATTTTTCATTCAACCTTGGGTCCTCTTTGGTCAAATTATTAAAAAAAACAAACTCGATTTTAAAAGTATATTAACATTTTGAATCATTTGTTTTTGTTGCCATGCGTGCATTTTTTAAATTTAAAAATCAACTCATTTTCTCTACTCAAAATATAAATATAATATATTATAAAGTATATTACAAGAAATTATTAAAAAATGAGTAACTCTATATTAATTAAATTTTAAGTGTGATGTGTGAGAATCATTCATAAATTGATATTTTATAATTCATTAAATTAATTTTTAAATAATTAACATATCAATTAATTATTTAAAATTTAATTAATAACTTAATCAATCTAAGATTATTGCACAAGTATTAGAGATTTTTTTGACATGGTTGGATTAACAGAAGTGATATCTCTTACCCTCTACCACCTCAAAATCAGATTATGCGGGGACCACGTTTAGGTACCACTAGACTTTGGTAGTAGGTTAAGCTTTCTGTCAAGTGTGTGAAAATAGATCCTACTGTTGGGGTCCCTTATAGAAAGATCATGTTTCTCAAATCGTGATTGTCTGTGTAAAATTTATTATAATATTAAATATGAACTGTACATTTTTTAAATAAACCGGTTAGATTTTACAACAATTTTCATGAAAATTATATTTAAAATTGTGTAAATATTTATAAAGTTTGAATTTACATTGTATCATTTGTGTAGATATTTATATACGGTCTTGATTTCAGAAAAATAACTCGGACAAAAAGAGAAGGAACATAGAGAAAGCTCAGACAAAGAGAGAAATGGAGAAAGAGAGAGCTCGAACATTGCATATAGGACCACAACGAGCTTCCACGAAACCATAACCGATAACTTCCACGAGCCACACTATCAAGCTCTCCGCAAACATTACCACGAGCTCTCACCACAACATGTGTTTGCCAGCTTCCATGACCTTTATGTCACCGCCTCACAACACACGTAACAATGGCTTTCACGAACGTCTAGTTTAAGATTTTTGAGAGGAAAATAAATCGAAAGTCCCCTCATGACTATCATTCTTGCAACAATTTTTTTGTTTGATTATCTACTAAAACAATTTAAAAATGACGCATTCCTTATAGTTCCAGTCGTGTGCTATAATTATAATTAAATTTGAGTCTCATATGAGATAATCCAACAATGGATCATGTTTCAATATCAACATGCATGACAATTTTTCAAAATGTAAATATACAATGCACTTCTCTATGTTATACTTGTTCAAAGTAATTTATTTACATGCAATTAAATTTGTCATATAGAAATATTAAAATAAATATAATTATATATTTAGTACGGAATAGTTGGTATACTTCAATATATACATAAAATATCTTCTACTTTTGCCCAACCCCCTTTGGAAGCTGTCTCAACAAGAATCTCTGGCTGTATATTCAAGGAATGCTTTACAACTCACATAGTTAAGACGAATCTTTTTGTATATTCCCAATATCATTTTATGCCTTTTTTTCTTTACTTAAATTTATAGAATAATTTTGGAAAAAAAAGGCCAATAAATATATAAGGAAGAGAGTTTTTTTTACACTACCCAGCTGCAATAATTCCGTAAAATAGAATTTGTCCTTTTTTATATATTTGTTTAAAGGTATTAGCTGGTCTATGCTTGTTCTCTCCAACAGTCAAAGCAGTCCATATGGTCATTATGAGCTTCTTGATGGAAGTTGAGACATCATGATCAGAGTTAGAACTTCTTCTTCTTACATTTCTGACTTGATTTTGGATCTTTTGCTCTCAAAGTTAACTTCAAATCAATTCACCATGCTAGTGTAAATTATTACGTTTGAAAATAAATGAGGTTGATGGCGGGAGTACGGGCCTAGCAAACCCCAAAAACTAGCTTTTTAAAAAAGATTTTATCTCCTGATTCCCAGTAAAATTAATGTGAGATAACTTCGACAGTTTTTCCTATTACACGTTAAATTTTAAGTCGGATAATCATCGACTCACTTCATACGGATTCATCACACTTCTAATCATAAGTCGGATAACAGTTACTCATTTTACCCGTATTCATCGAATATCGGATTGTGAGTCGGGAAGCAAACAATTCATTTCATCTATATTGGGTTGGACACGTGTTGGTAAATCTGATTTTGGCTTTGATACCAATATTGAATGATATGATCTTTTCAATTTCAGAAATTATAAATTGGTTATCAATTTCTTTCATAATCGATAATGATTTCAACAATTGATCCATTGAATTTAAATTTTTTTATCAAAATTTAAAGTAAATGAATTCGAGCAATCATATTTACTTTCCCAAATTACAAAGTAATTTTGAATAAAAAAATAAATTCCATCCTAACTCTTCCACCCAAATTGATTACACATTGCAAACCATCACCTCTACATATAACCTTCAAACCTTCTGATCTTGGTCAGTACTTCTTAAAGAAGACATGTCAGTCTTAGGTATTTTACTTATTTTAATTAAAAAAATGTCCTATTAAATGTAATTCAATTTTTTTGCATTTACATAATTGGCGATGAAATATAAAAATAATGAGTTGGTTCAAGCGGTGAATATCTTAATTTTGAAGGTTTTTTTTACTCTAAGTAAAGGCTTGAATCTTTGTAAATACAAGAAATAATTGAAGTGTACGTAAATAAGTCACATCCATATACATATTAAAAATAATTGTAGTTTAAAAAATATTTTTAAATGCATCCATGATTGGGTATTAAAGATAAGGTATAGTATGCTTCAAAAAATAAAAATAAAAGATAAGATATAGTAATTGGGGTAATAGCTAGCTGGGGGTACGTAAGGGTGGTTGGATAATAAAGACGTACGAAAGAATTTGGAGTGGTTGGATCTGTGTTCTTGCCGATTCTTGCCTAAAAGGTTATGGTGAAATGTGAGCTATATTGATGTTTTATTATTAACTCACCAACACTGAAGTTAACGATCAAAGATAATAATGAAGATAATAATGATTCATTAGATGACATTCGTAATCTATGAAAAATACATCTAAAGATCTGACTAATTTTCCTATACATCTATTTTAAACGTGATTACCATATAATATAATCAATAATATTAATTTGTTGTTTCAAAAGAAAAATATATTTTATTGTGAAGCTCGATAAACTATCACCTCCAAGATGAAGAGTGTCTTGTTTGAAATCACTTAAATCAAGTCAAAATACTATTTTAAATTACACTTTATTTGATTATATGTTATTGTTGGGAAAATCACATTTTAATATTTAAAAATAATTCTACTAGAAATAGATATTGAAGTGTATCTTAAAATGTTTCAAAATATAGATAAACACATATTCAAATCATTCATATGAAAATGAATATAAATTATTTTTCAACGTGAAATAATATTATTTTTAATGTACAAAAATGGTTATGAAAATTTTGAGTGCAGCAGCGCAAATGGTTACGTGGGTCTGGGGTTTGTTCCTCTCAAATTATATATTTAAATTAGAGTACGTACGTTATCTCATGGTCATTGTGAATTTCTCCGATCTTGACAAAGATTTTATGATTTAGTCAGACAACTATATTTTGAATATCCGGTCTCAGTAAAAATAACAGTCACAAGAACTTTCAAACAAGCCTATTTACAGAGTAGTTTTTATTGCCAACAACTTTTTGGGCTAAGGATCCATAGTATTAAATGTTGCATATAGTGACTTATCTTACTGTCTGAAATGAGAATGACACACACTAAATTGACGAGTTCTAATGAATTGGAGACTAGAAATATTTATTTTAAGCTATTTAAAGAAAACTTAGTAACTTTAAATGCGATCCATATATGGTGGTATACAATAAATGATTTCTCAAAAAAAAATAAAATTAAAAGAGAAAATACGAGATTATCTCATATCTCATATCTAAAGAGATTTCTTTTGAATGAAAACCGTTCATTGTTTTTTTTTTTAAACATGACAACATAGATGTCATAGGTGAAATTAAAAAAAGTCATACAAACCCATCATTTTTTAATTTTTGTTTTCAACAAGCCTAAACCATTCAAATTTGAGCAATCGTCTAGATCTGTCAAACATAATACTCTATTTAGATTCTTTATGGATTAATATGGATCGTCCATTACAAAAATAGACGGCTCAGATTATTCCTAAGAAAAAAATTAAAAAATAAAAAGAAAGAAGAAAAAATTAAAATGATTTCTTTTCACCTTAACGTTTGTGTCAAGATGATCCTAATCTCCATAATTTCATAAATAGTTAGGATTTAATGAACAAATCTCTTCTTATTAGATCCCCGACATGAATAGATCTCTCCACCATAACATGGACCATAAATCAAATACAAATAAACACCCCCTAAATTTTATGCATTTAGAAAGGGATTCCTTAACTTTAAAAGAATCTTTCTACTCCTTGGACTTGGCATAATTTAAAGGGTTTAATTCAGTTTATACTCAATTCAGGTTAATTAGTGATTTACGTTTATTTTTTTAAGTTTTCTAATGTCACGGATTGTCTCCTTACCTTGTACAATAGAAAAACGCTCATTGAAAAGTTTGATGAAACTAATGCAAGGATGGTAAATTTCACTCAGTTGATACTGAAATGTTCGACCATTAAATCATTGGGTTTTTGACACACTAATACTTTATTTTAAAAAAAAATTCTCACATTTTGAAATTTTTTTAATAACTAACATAGTTTTAGACAGTTTAAAATCATCCTTTTCAAAAAAGACTAATTTTAATTTCTACCACGCAGCAAAATATTTATTGAAAAGATGAGAACACGGTGGGCCGTTATCATATTTGAAAAGATTTTTGTCTGTAAATTTAAATCGTATTTTTAAAATATGATTTCACTCTACACTAAAATCGTCATCTCAATAAATGATTTCCTTATAACTTATGAAGTAAAAAAACAAAAAAAAAAAAATTGGATCCCCTCATCGAATAAAAAACGCAAAAAAAAAACGGTATATAGCTATAAAAATATATAATAATGGATAACTTTTTTGAATTTAGACATTTAAACATTCAGAAGTTATTAACATATTCATAAAAGAATTTCCACAAGCTATTAACACATTCATAAATAAAATCTCTAAAGCTATCAACACATAACACCGGCCATAAATATGATCATAAAAAAATAAAAATGTCAAATTTCAAAGTTTCCAAACTTTACAAAAAAAAATTATGAATACCTTGGTTCAAAAATTAAAATATTTCAAGTGAGAGAGAGCGCTAAGGTATGAGTTGAGAATGTTTAGTATTTGGAAGGGAGAGTTGGGACGCGGAGAGAGATCTAGTGGGTGAGAGAGAGCTTGCGGGTGGGAGATAGTAGAAAGGAGATGAGCTTGACTAAGTAAGATTGATTGACGGAGTTAAGTTTACACAAATACTTTTCTAATTTGAAAAATGATAAACATGTCTATTCTTTATGATCAATCTGATTCAACTATTTTCTAATGAAACATATGTCGACTTGACTTTTTTGAGTTTTGTTGAAATTTAGTTTGATATAAAAAAAATTAGTTTTAATGTTTTTTGAATATTGAGAATAAAATAAGAGATAATTCTGATATTACACGTTATTTAAATGATATTAATTTAAAATTTAATAATTTTATATTTTTTAAGTAAAGCTTAACATAGAGTAAGATAAGTCATTTTTTAAACAAATAATATTTTATGAGATTTTTTACAAGAATTAATTACCTTACCCTTTACATCCGTAACTTAGAACTTTCAGACGGTATCATTCTCCCGCTGTATCACCGACGGTGACATAAAACCAACCTACGATTAATAAATTAAAAAAAGTAATATTAAAGAGAAGGTTTCCCCTCTGTGGCGCAAGCACATTCTCTCTCACTTACTTACTGCTGTACAGCTACAGTGCTGTATACAACAGTGAGAAGAGTGAGTGCTCCTCTGCTTTTCCTTTCTCTTTTTCCCAAATTTCCCTTTCTTCTTTATCTGTTTTCTTGTCTCAGAGTCCCCAAAGTTTTTTTTTTTTTCTTTTTTGAAATAAGTTAAGCTCCTTTTTCCATTTCCATTAAAAAGTACAGCAAAGCTCTCTCAACCTCTTTTACTAAAACCAGTAGCAATTCCAATCAATGCTAATGGAACTTTGAAGCTTCTCTTGCTAGCTTTACCTGCCAATGCCCGCCTGGGCTTGAGAAATAATTCTCATTCTTCATCTCTTTTCCTTCTGGTTTTTTGCTCCTCCGGTTCCGACCTCTTTTACTGCCTGTTTTCTCTGATGAAAAAGTGCTGCTTCAATTGTTTAAAGCCTTCCAGGTTCCTAACTTCCCCTTGATTTTCTTTTTCGTTTTGGCTGACTTTTGTGGTTTATCTAAATCTGATTTCTAATTAGGCTTATAGATCTGCGTCAGTGTGGAAAATGTGTGTAATTTGATTCGACTCATTGTTTGGAATTGTGTTTGAGCTCTCCCCCTATCTTACTATCCTCACACTTTCAATTTTAGATGCAATGGTTCTTTAAGGTAAATGTTTTCATATCTGCTTTGTTCAACTTGTAATACCTTCCATTTCGGGTTTCTACCGTTAAGAAAAGAAAACCTGTGAACTTGTAGGAAAAACCAAATGAGTTCCGTGTAGAATTTATGTTCTGATTAGGTTTTTTCTTGTTGCAGATCACAAGAAACTTATGAATGTGGTTTGAACATTTTCCTTTCATAGAGAACATACGCCATTTTAACTGGATGTTAAAAACGGCTGAGGTTGTTCAACAACTTCATCTAGTTAATTAAAAATCAAAGCACTTCTTCTTAATTACCTCAACAACCCGGCTCATTGTGAAACACTGTTATAGTGAGTCCTCTGCAACATGTTTCTGTAACTATAATTAGTGAAATTGTTCTGGGTTAAGGTAATAAGTGCTTAAATGCTGTGCTCACTATATCAGTAGAATTTCTGAGAGTTCTGTAAATTCTTTCCTGTGATGCTATGCCGAAAAGTTAATGGTAGGTTTTTCTCTTAGTTTTCTGTTAAGGGACTGAGTTTCCACTGTGAAAGTCAGTACTTTGACAGATCTCTTTTCAAGTCCTCTCTTTGAATGGAGTCATATTTCTTCTACTTTTTTGGTAAGTGTATGCGTTTGGTAAACAAGGGAATACTTGGAAAAAAAGATCTTCACCTGTCTATCACAAATATATTGCTTAACTTCCATCAACTGTCCAACAATTGCACATTGTTTCTTTAGATCGGTAAAGTATATGTTGATCGTGTTGTTTTTTAATCAGTGAAGTATATGGTGACTGTGTATGTGAATGGACATATACAGAGATATGCTCATTACTGGCGAAAAGTTCTGCTCGTCATGAAGTTTGCATACGGAAAATGTAAATTATAAATTGTTTCTGTAGTCATCTATTTTTCTGTTTTCTAATATAATGTCGATGGCTATAACTTTTGAACCTTGTTGCTGATGGCCTAAGCTTATAATCTGTTGTTTGTGCTGAACCAGGTAAACATCAAGGCCTGGAGAGTTGTTAATCACTTTTACAGTCTTAGGACTGTGAGGTAATTAACTCACCATGGAGTTCGGCTCTACGTTGGTGGCTTCTTTCCTCTTTGTCATAATTAATCTTTTTCCTCTTGCTATTGCCAATCTCGCATCTGATAAGCAAGCTCTTCTTGACTTTGTTTCTGCCGTTCCTCATCGTCGTAGTCTCAACTGGAGCAATGCTACACAAGTATGCACATCTTGGGTGGGTGTTACTTGCACCCCCAATGGCGCTCATGTGCTTGCTGTCCGACTCCCCGGGATAGGACTTGTGGGAAGCATCCCTGATAACACCCTAGGGAAGCTAGATGGTCTTAGAATCCTCAGCCTTCGGTCGAACCTTCTTAACGGGAATATACCTGCAGATATAACCTCCTTACCTTCACTCCAGTATCTATACCTTCAGCATAATAACTTCTCTGGCCAAATTCCTGCTTCCTTTTCCCCCAATCTCAATGTATTAGATGTATCATATAATTCTCTTCAGGGACAAATTCCTCAGACAATAAACAATTTGACCCAACTTACTGGGCTAAGCCTCCAGAATAATACACTTTCTGGTCCCATACCAACTCTCACCCTCCCCAGGCTCAAGCATTTGAATTTAAGTTACAACCATCTGAATGGATCTATCCCATCCTCTCTTCAAAATTTCTCGAATTCATCCTTTCTAGGTAACTCCTTCTTATGCGGACTGCCCATAAAACCTTGCTCCTTCCTGCCTCCACCATCTCCAGCTCCTGCTTACACTCCAACTCCAGCCATAGTTTCTAAAAGAGAGAGCTCCAAGTTAAAACTGAAGATGAGATATATAATTGCCATTGCAGTTGGTGGATTCTTACTTCTTGTTGCTTTAGCTCTTTTTGTGGTGGTTTGGTGCTTCAAAAAGAAGAAGAGAGGAAGCACTGGTGTAACGAAAGGAAAAGCTTCTAGCGTTGGGAGAACTGAGAAGCCTAAAGAGGAGTTTGGGAGTGGCGTGCAAGAACCTGAGAAGAACAAGCTGGTATTCTTTGAAGGTTGCTCTTATAACTTTGATCTTGAGGACCTCTTAAGGGCTTCAGCTGAAGTGCTGGGAAAGGGTAGTTATGGAACAGCTTATAAAGCTGTTCTGGAAGAATCGACAACTGTTGTTGTCAAACGGATGAAGGAATTAGTGGTCGGGAAGAGAGAGTTCGAACAACAGATGGAGATTATCGGAAGGGTTGGGCGACACACAAATCTGATGCCACTCCGAGCTTATTATTACTCAAAAGACGAAAAACTCCTCGTCTACGATTATGTCTCAGGTGGAAGCCTGGCAACGATCTTGCACGGTATGGATTATTTTGTCATCTTCTTTGTTAAGTTTCTATTATTTTGAGTTCCTCTTTAATATTAAGTTCGCTTTACTGTAGATTTCTGTTTCATATATTCTGTGCTTGCTCTAGGAGACAAAAATGATTTGCCATCCACCTAGCAGTGACTATGAGGAGACTAAGAAGTTATTTGGGATGTACTATCATTTGAAGCACAGCAATTAAATTACCATATTACTCCAATACATGTTTGCTGATTCCTCATATCGATAACATTCACATATATTGTATAGCATAATATTGCACTAAATTTTGTAACTCGTATTGCACGTTACAATGAGCCTATGATAGGTTCTTTCCTATACATATTATTCATACTGAATTTACATATCTTATTCAACAACAGGAAATAGGGAGGGTGGAAGAACTCCACTAGACTGGGACTCAAGAGTAAGGATTTCCCTTGGAACCGCGAGGGGAATTGCTCACATTCATTCCGTGGGCGGACCCAAATTCACTCACGGAAATATCAAGGCCTCAAACGTCCTTCTTAGCCAAGATCTTAATCCGTACCTCTCCGATTTTGGCCTTACCCCACTTATGAACATCCCATCTTCTAGAGCTGCAGGCTATCGTGCTCCTGAAGTAATCGAAACTCGTAAACACACTCATAAATCAGATGTCTACAGTTTTGGCGTCCTCCTTCTTGAGATGCTGACCGGAAAAGCTCCAGTCCAGTCACCAGGGAGGGATGAAATGGTTGATCTCCCGAGATGGGTTCAGTCAGTGGTAAGGGAGGAATGGACAGCTGAGGTATTTGATGTTGAGCTGATGAGGTACCAGAATATAGAAGAAGAAATGGTGCAGATGTTGCAAATAGGAATGACATGTGTGGCAAAGGTGCCTGAGCTAAGACCAAATATAGAAGAAGTTGTTAGAATGATCGAAGAAATCCGGCAATCTGACTCGGAGAACCGGCCATCTTCTGATGAGAATAAATCCAAGGATTCCAACATGCGCACGCCCTGATTACTTTTCATTTTTTTAATCTATAGTTATTATCATCTGGAAAATTCATTTGATTCAGAAGCAAAAAGATTGAACATTTTTCTGTGCGTAGATGCAAAAAAAATGGTTTTTTTTTCTGAGCATTGTAGAGGAGACTAGAGGCCCGAATGAATGTATTGGTCTGTGGAGTTTGGAGTGTTTAAAATGTGTCTAATTCTGATATTTCTTAGGTATGTGAATGAGAATGAGATTATCATCTTCTTGTTTCTGTCTCTTTACAATTTATTGAAATGCTGACTTGTTTAGTTATCTATTCTTTATAAGAATCTTTAATCTAGGTACCCTTCTTGGTACCGGGGCGAGTAATACAGAGGATTGATCCATCATTGAATCCATCATATGGTGATTCATCGGTGGATCAATTCTCAGTTCCGGCCCGGTACCTTAAAGAAATCCTTAATCGAGAGTCCACTTCGTAAGATCAAGAATTGCATAATTGCAATTCTTGAGTATTTCTGACTTTGTTCAGTTTCTGTTCATTTTCTATATTACTTATGCTCAAATATATCAGACCCGCGAGTTCTCCGTATCCTAACGATATCCATGAAAACGGTTATTTTGTCATTAAAAAAATATATTTATTAAAGTTTCAAGTTTATATAACAAGATTTGGTTATGGTTTTTTTCAGAACTATATCCTATGGTAACTGATTTTGTAAAAATATACCCCGATATTTATTTGTACATGTCATAACTCCTGACTCACATTCTTTCACTTTTTTAAAATTTTTTCTCTCATTACATTCTTACACATTGGCCCACTCTCTCTTTCTATTTTCATCTTCCTCTTCATCTTCCTCTTTCCTAGAAACCCATTTTCTCTAGAACTAAACACAAAAAAATGAGTTTTGGTACTTTTAATGAGTTTTGTTAATTTTTTTACGTTTTGTTAATTTTGGTGGATTTTGTAAATTTTAAGAGAGAACATAGAGAGAAAAACACAGAATGTAGAGCGTAGAGAGAGAACATTAAGAATGAGAAAGAATGTCGAGAGAGGGGCTACACGACGCTCGTGTACCCATCATGTAGTCTATAAGATGGCTACAGGATGCCCATGTAACCATTGTAGTCTACACGATCGTAGTGTAGTCACTGTGTAGTGTACACGATCGTCGTGTATGCATCGTGTACCTATAGCCCACTACTTTTTCTTCATTCTTTCATCCAATACTTTTCTTACACATCATCAAATCAAATATCAAATAATTATTCTTCAACACTCAACCTTCATATTGATTAATATTTAAAATAAATATATAAAATAAAATGTATTACATGTGTACACTACACGATGACTACATGATACTAGTGTAGTCATCATGTAGGCTATACGATGCACGTGTAGTCATCGTGTAGTCCATAGGATGGCTACATGATGCCCGTGTAGGCATTATGTAGGTTGCACGATGCTCGCATAGCTATCATATAGGCTACACGATGCATACACGATGGGTACACGCGCATCGTGTAACCATCTTATAGACTACATGATGGCTACGCGGGCATCATGTATATTACACGATGAGTACACATACATCATGTAGGCATCGTGCAACCGACACGATGCTCGTGTACCCATCATGCAGTCTACATGATGGTTACACGATGCCAGTGTACTCATCGTGTAATCTACATGATGCTCGTACAACCATCATGTAGACTCGTACCCAAAATTAGCAAAACCCACGAAAATTAACAACCCTATAAAAATTAACAATTAACAAAATTCATTCTCTCTCTATGGTTTCTCTCTCTCTCAAATTTAGGCAAAAGCCAAAATTAACAAAACTCATCAATTTTTGCCAATCTTCTCACCCATTTTCCATCAAAATTCCAAAAATAAAATTACAATTTTAGCTTTCAACCTTAAATTTTTAGAAAATGAAAAAGTTATAAAATCATGAAGTAAATGAAGCATGAAAAAATCAAAAATAAAAATGGGTTTATTAGAAAATGAGTTTCTGGAAAAATGAGATAGAGATGAAGAAGGAAGATGAAAAGAGAGAGTACGAGCCAATGTGTAAGAAGAGCAATGAGGGAAAATGAAGAGAAAAAGTGAAGGGAATGTGAGCCAGAGGTAAGAGAGTGTACAATTAGTCTTGGGGTATATTTCTACAAATATGAAATCCTAAGGATATAGTTCTGCAAAAAATCTTCTGGATATGTATTATAAGGCTTCATTTACTGCTCTAGCTATCTTGAAATTGTGTGTGTTGAGTACAAAGTACTCATGTTAAAAAAAAAACAAAGTATTGGATGTTGAGCGTCCCACATTGGAATTTTGATAGATTTAGTTACAGTATTTTAGCATTGTCATGTTAACAAAAGTTAGATTCTTTTGTTGGAGTATATATTATAAGGTTTCATCTACTTGCTCTCATTATCTTGGAATTTTGTGTGTTGAGTACAAAGAAAAAGTTCTTAAATTAGATTCTGAAAAATTTGATAACATTGATGCTTTAAGATAAAAAAAGTTCACATATTATATTATTATTGAATTGGGACTTTCCTAAATATTTTGAAGTTTTTATGAAAAGTAAAAATAAGAGAAATAATATTCTCTTAAATCTATAAGCAATTTTCCAAACCTGTTAAAACACAACACGCGTCATAAACTTATTCTTTGGTAATTTTTTGAGTAAAAAAAAACAAAATTAAAACTCCAACCAAAATATGTGATTGTCATTTATAGACATTCACGTTAATTAATTGGAACTTTGCTTTTTTTTAGAAGAATTGGAACGTCGTTTTTTATTGTGAAAGGTTTAAAGACAATTTTTTTTTCTTTGCAGTTTTTAAGTTTTAACAACTCTTGCAGTCCAATTTCTTTCTAACAAAAAAAAAAGAAAAACAAATGAAAGGAAAGTCGGGTATATTGCCTTTGTATTGGTCTTCTATAATCATTTCTTGAGTTTATCCATTTAATTACTTACTGAATATGTATTGCTTCACATATGTGATTTTTTTAAATTTGATCAAGTTAATCGTTTATGTAGATGTCATCAAGTTACTCATCTGATAACATTCGTGGCTTGTCTAATAGCCTCCATAGAAATATACTGAATATGCTTTGTTATTGTAACAACAATGTTGTATTGAAAACATCATGGACAAATGCCAATTCTAGAAGAAGATTTTGGGGATGTAAACACTATGATGAGGTGTGTTGTCTAAGTGAATTTTTTTAGCTATGAGATGCAAATTATACATTAGTTTGATTGGTTTTCATATTGCAGGACAGAAACAATTGTGATTATTTTGATTGGGATGATCCGCCCATGTGTGTTCAATCAACTCAAGTCATACCCAGGCTTCTACGAAAAGTAAACAAGGAAGAAAAATTGAATGAGGAATTGAAGAAAAATATCAAATGGTCGATGAACTTGTAAAGAGCAATGTTGAGAAAGATCAATTTATTTTAAAATTACGAGAGTTGAATAGGTTGAGTAAAAAGCATATCAAGGAGACAGAAGAAAAAAATCGTGCAAAAAAAATTCGACTTTGGTCCATTTTGGATGTTGTTCTCATAGTCTTCTTTATAATTTTACAATTACATAATGTTGATAGTAGAATGCAATAGTCATTACCCATGTACTTTACAATATCAATTTTCCTTATTTAAATTGACTAGTTGTCTATTATGGTAATGTCATGATGACTCATGGATCAAATTGAATATCCTGAATTCATCGTCCTTTAGGCTTCATCTAGTTTAATAAATAGCAACTTCATAATTTACAGATATAAACTCATAACATCTTCTGTTTTAACCTTACCCAACATATTGTCATGTGTTAAAATTGAAAAATCCAGGTATTTTATTTTGTTTTTTGCCATTATAAAGTCTACATGATAATTGTGTACTCATCGTGTAGGTTACAAGATAATTACATCGTGTATATGAGGGCTACACTGACTAAGTTTAACTATCATGTAGTGTACCCATCATGTACTAACTTTATTGAGTTTTTTGTACACTACATGATGGTTACACGACGACAATGTAACTAACCTGTAGTGTACACGATGGCTACACGGACCTTGTGTACCCGTCGTGTAGACCATGTGCTCTATCTATTTTAATATAACAATATTAAATATTTTACAGGGACAATAACACACATAGAGACCAATGAATAAGATCTTTTTAAATATTTTTTCATCTCTTAGACCCTCTATTCATGGATTTTCCCATTATATATGGCTTGTCATTGTTGTTGACGCAACCAACTTAAAAGTCAAATACAAAGATGTATTATTTGTTACAACAATAAAGTATGGGAACAACCGAGTCTATCCCATTGCATTCGGCATTGCAAATTCAGAAAATAATGATTCATGAGAATGATTCTTCTGTAAATTTCACGGCGTAATCGGTGATCTCGCAGACTTGGTGTTTATATCTAATAGGCATACAAGTATATTGAATGCTCTAGAGATTGTCTTTCCCAACGCGCTTCATGGAGCTTGCATCTTTCACTTGGGCCAAAATATCAAATCAATTTATGAAAAGGAAAATGTTGTCGTGTTGTTTTTGAAAGTTTCAAAGGAATACCGTCGATCAGAATTCGATTGGTTGATGACTCATTTTACACATGCATTTCCAGATATCTCACATGTCGGTGGAGGGAGTTGAGAAGTGGCTCATTCGTGTTTTGATGGAAGGCGGTTTAACATAATGACTACAAACATCGCTGAATGTTTGAATATGATTTTGAAATATGCTAGAAAGCTTCCCATTACAAGCTTTATAGAACATACCTGTGAAATTTTACAACGGTGGTTCTATGAATGACGAATGACCACATGTCAAGTCACCTCGCAGATGACAGATTGGGTTAGGATGAAGCTTGATAATAAGCATCTTGCATCACGTACACTACCATTGTTTCCTTCCGACATCCATGAGTTTCGTGTCACAGGTAGGGGTAGGCAAGCAGTGGTAAACTTAAATCTTAAGATGTTTACGTACCGAGGATTTGATCTTGATCAAATTCCATGTAAGCATGCGTTGACTGCATGTCAGCAGTGCAATATTTCCGCACACAGTATGTGTTCAACGCACTACAAAAGTGAGTCTTTAATTGTTGCGTATGCCGAAACAATACATCCTATCGGAGATAGAGTGGGTTGGATAATCAGCAAGGAGGTATAAAAAAAGGTGGTACTGCCACCTATAACGAGACGGCTAGTGGAATACCTAGGACAGTTAGAATTCTATCTAGAGTTGAGGAAGTAGTAAGAAGAAAGTGTCACGTTGTAGGTAAATTGGCCACGACTGACAAATGTGTAGAAATTCAATTCCTCTCTCTTAAAGGAATGACCAAGCCACTTAACATATAAATATTGACCCTTCTAATTTTTAAAATATGAATATGAAAGAAGAATTGTGGTTGTTATTTAATATTGTCATGTAGACTACACATTTTGTACTTGCTTCATTGAGTTTTCGTGTACACTACATGATTGGTACACTAACCTTGTGTACCCATCGTCTAGTCTACCCATTCTATAATTCATTGAGTCTTTGTGTAGTCTATCCATTATGTATTTACAGTATGACCGTGTAACAATTGTGTAGTGTACATTAAGACTCAATGAAGTAAGTAGAAAATGGGTAGACTACACAATGGGTACAGTATGACTGTGTAACAATCGTGTAGTCTATCCATTCTGTACTTACTTCATTAAGTCTTCCTGTACACTACACGATGGGTACACGAGGTCAGTGTACTCATCGTGTAGACTACACTTTCTATAACTTCATTAATTTTTAAAACTTATTTCCCTTTTTGCTTCTATCTTCCCTGAAAGCTTCCTTCTTGGATCTGAGTTTTTCTTTGAGATGAGGGTTTTGATTTTTGATTTTTCAGTTTTTTTTTCTTCGATTGTGATTTTAGATTTTAGCTTTTGATTTTAAGATTCATCGCGTCTTGTTCTTCTTATTTTTCAGCGTGTTTTCTTTCGTAGCATTAACGACGAAGATGGCATTGTTAGGGTTTAAAAATAATTGTTTCTATAGGATGTAATGCATTGTTAAGGTTTCATTCTTGGATCTGAGGTTTTTTTTTCAAATTACTGATTGGATCTGATGTTTTGTTTCAAGCTAAGGGTTTCTAGTTTTTCTAAATTCAATCTTTCTAGTTTTTTTGCTTTTTTCTGTATTGCTTTATGCGAGGCATCACTTGTTTTATCGAATCTTGTTCTACGTGATGGTATTTAAATTAAATATCATATGTATCTAATTTATATATATTACGCATAACCAAAACAAAACAAAAACAAACCAGTATTTAAATTTGATACTATACGTATCCACATTATATACATTACGCATATCCAATGTATGAGTGTTCAATATTTTAGATTATTTTGGTGTTCGTAAATAAAAATAAACTAGTACTAAATTAGATACCATAATTTTATATATATTACGCATAGTCAGTATAAGAGTGTTCAATGTTTCAGATTATTCTAGTGTTCGTAGACAAAAACAAACCAATATTTAAATTAGATATCATATGTATCTAACTTATATACAATACGCATAGCCGTTTTTCTTCCCTTCAATTAAACGCGACGTTTCATTAAAGCTACAGTTATGCGTGGAGTTGTTGCACACGCAACTGTAACGTTTTTTGTACGCCCCTTTTCATTAAGAGCCTAATTATAAATGGTTTCGCCATTTAACATTATTTACTAGGCCGTTCGGTCATTTTTGTAATTAAAAAATTAGACGACCATTTTGCTACAACGATGACCCAAATGGGCCATCTATGTAGTTCTCCTAATTATATTTCCAACTGTTACTTTTTAAAGGGTTGCATTCATTTGCAATGGGGGCTATTAAAAATGGGTAGTTACCATTGGTCTTAAATTAAAAAAACGCCGGTTTTTTATTTAAAAAAATTGCAGCCCATGGCTGTAACGTGAAGAGAAGCCTTTTTTTAAACCATTTTTCAATGTACGTTTTCTCACAAAAGAATGCAAATATGCCTTGGCCGAAAGAAAAATTTGGAAGAAAGAAAAGTTGAGTTAGTTTTTAGTATGATTTTATTTTGAGTGTCCACTCGCTTGTGATTTTGGTTGACGGTTCGAGAAATAGTAAGAAAGACTACGAGGTTTCGATTTTCGATTGTCACGCTTCAAAATCTGTTTTTTTCTACCTCATATAAATGATTGTTTCTCAAATATTTCAAAATACTATATTTTCCGCTGCGTTGATTCCTTCATCTCTGTCTCGCTGAAAAAACACCAACCATAAAGATATGGTCATCAACAAGAGTTTTCTTTGCTATCTTAGTGTTCAACAATACCCCTTCAAACATCTTACTGGAGACTAATAATTATATCAGCTTTCTATAGAGAATGAGTTTATTAAAGTTCCAACATATTTGTCATACAAAATACTCTAGCCTGTTTAATTTTATTCTCCTGAGTAGAACTTCAAGAAAGATCTAGGATAGTGTTAATTTTACTGGCTCATTTTTACGGTAAGATGAAAGTCCTAGTTAATATTCATTAATATCGATAACATTTTCAATAAAGATGCTAATGGGCTCATGGACGATATTTTAATTACTGAAAATAATAAAATTATCAATCATTACAAATACATTCTAATTAAAGCAAACATCATGATATGAAAATAACAAAACTCAAAAAAGTAACACGCATTGTATGGAATAATATTTCAACTCTCATAAACATATGGACTTTTAAACAAAACACACATTTAAAAGTTAGGCAGGATAGTCCAATCCGATTAATTACCAATTTGATATTAATATATAGTAATTCTACTAATCTAGTATTAATATCTAGCAATTAACAAACGTTCGATTTTGGTCACTTGAAATAAGTAATGAGAACCGCTTAGATGGGAGACAAAAAAACGAATCAAGTGTAGACCATTATAGTAGTTGACCCAACTATTTTAAATGTAGTTTATGCGAGCAAACTTGAAGAATGAGATATATACTAAATTTTAGGTTAATCATGCCCCATGCAATTGATGTCGAGTCAAACTCTATTAAAGATTTTAATTTGATGAATAATCATGCATCAGACAATAAATTCACATTTCTTAATGGATAAATTGACATATTTAAAAGAAGTAAAGTAATTAAAAAGTGAATACTTAGTTTCCAGTTCAGCCGATAGAAGGTTATTGAATCTTAACGTTCTAGAGATCGCAACAATTGATTTGAGCAATTGAGACTTTCAAGATTTTCCCCTTTTTTCTTTGCAGATTTATCCTTGCAGTAGTTTTGAAATTTGCTTATTCATTGGACCTGTGAATTTACCTCATTTTTTCGCTAGCACCAGGTTTCCGGAGTGTGGCTCTCCGATTAAGTCTCGGAAGCCTTGTATCGACCGAGTAAATCCACAGTAGTTATGAGACAACATGCGTCCCTTGGTTTGAAATCGCGACCCGATGACCGTTTATGTTACTGCCCTCATAGTTAATTTACCCCATTTCAGATTTGACCTTCAATGATTTTGACTATTTTAAAAGATTACGGAGTATTCCTCTTTGTCATTTCATGTTTTGCATTTTCATTCATGAGTGGTGTTGAGTTTCCATTTGCAAGCATCACTGTTCCAATTTTCCGTTAATGAGAATTGATTTTGCTATTGCAATTTTCTCTTCGCGAGCATCTTCCACTTTAATTAACAATCAATTTGCGAACAACTTAGCCTACAATATTGTGGCTTCCATACATATCCTAAATTCTGTTCAATCATGGTCGCGACTCTGCATGTTTTATTTTCTTGCACTTTTGCATATAGAACAAGAAAGAGAAAACCTCCAAAAATTCATAAATTATGATAAAGATAAATTTTTATATTTTCATTCATCTATCATGAATTCCTTTTTTTAATCTGATTGTTTGAGATAAGCTTAAATTTGATTTATAATTCAAAACATAATTTACAATTCAATCTATGAATTTTTTAGATCTATTTGTGTTCTCTTTTAATGTCAAAAACTATGATAAAACATAAGGAACATATGTCAATGTCATCATGGAGACTTAGGTGCCCTTACTTCGATATTCTTCAAAGTTTTTTATTTTTACAAACCTCGTATCTCAAATGTGTTCTTCATCTTGAGGGCAGCCGCGAAGTCAATTGTCTTTTTGAGATCTTGGGTTTTTAGATCTCAAAATTTTTGTATAAATTGATATGAGAATCTTGAGCGTTGATTCACTTTCAACAAGAACACCAATTGTAAAGGGAAAAAATTCATTGTTTGTAGAATTGGTTGTGAATATCCTATAGAATAATGAGAAAATAAAGAGAAAATAGAAAGAAGTAATAAACATCATAATTTACGTGAAAGTCCCTTAATGGAAAAAACCACGAAAAGCTTTTGGTAGTATTTTCATTATAGAAAAAAGATTTACAAGGCTAATGCAAACTACATGTTCTGCTTATTTTTGTATGTGTTCAGAATCTCCTAATTAAAATGACTTACCTTTTATTTATACGCTCAGTTTGAATAATAGTTGGTTACATAAAATCCGATTCCATTTAATCTATTTACAACAGAAGAAGGAATCTAAAGAATATTCTTCTTTGACCCAGTCATTGATATCAATCTTAATTGGTCTCATACGTTCATTTAATCTGATGGCTATATTCTTTCACTTCCAATTGCCTCGGGTAGCCCGCCGGGGGAGGGGGCATCATGGCTTTTCTCTTCTCGTGAATCCATACATGTGATCTATTGTCTCTTCTCTAATTAAGATATTTTCTTCATGACATGATGGGTAGTTCAAATAATTCTCGTTCAGTTACTCAGACATATTGATCACAATCGACTTTAACTTGAAATTCTATTCAGTTGAGTCTTTTGTTAGAAGTGGAAGATTAGGCACAAAGGTCTATGACAAAAATAGCAAAAAAAAGGCAGTCATTTTTTCACGTTGGCTCTTCATGCAGAAGGAAGCGTAAACTTATGCTTCCTATCTTTCTCTCTCATGGCCTCAATGGGCCTGGATCTTGTCTCCATTGAAAATGGATGAAGAAATGAGGAAAGGCCCAAACTTATCCTCCCCTCATTGCCATGAATCCTTGACCTCATAAGCTTCCTAAAAGCCAATCTTGAAAACCAAATAGAAAACTAGTGGATTGTATTGTTCAGAGTTTTATAAGAACAACATTTCACTTGTCAAAACCAATGGACTCAGTTACATGATCTCCTAGATTATTAGTTGTATCGAAATTAATCAATTCAATTGATAAATATAATTGATCATTATCAATTAATTAATTAATTAATTTTATTTAACTAATTATCTAATAATTAAAAAATAATAAATAATTAATTAAATACAACAATTACACTTAACTAACTTAAGTGACATTACCTATCATATATAGGTGTAGGAAATATGTTTTGGCAACAAAGTGGTAATGGTCCCACCACTAGCCGAGCTACCTTGAGTTGATGGCACCGATGAGCTTTGTTGAGTAGATGCCCCCGACACTTTGTTTGACATTTTCTTTGTTCCATCGTTCGGTACCCTAAATCCCATATAGTTCGATTCTCGACATACACTTGTAGAACCTCTGTAACATTAACAATAATTACAAATTAATTTATATAGACGATCATTGAAAACATATATAAAGAATAGTTACCACTTTGCCTTTCCCTTTGCCTTTTGCTTTGGCCTTTGTAGGTCCCTACATGTTCTTATATTATGACTAACTTGTTTGCATTTGCTACACTTGAGCACTATATTTCTTTTTAGCAAGTAAGGGTTGTTAGGAACCTCATCGGGATGTTTCCTCCTTTTTTGCTTATTGGGTCTACCTGGTTGCCTTATAATCAATGGTGGAAGTACTTCTGCACTAGTCGACACCGGCCATAGATCAGGACCATTTGTGGGACTGTATATAAGGTGTGGATATGTTTTTATAAAGGTGTCCTCCCAAAAGATACTTATTCACATATGCTTCAGCTTTATCTTTCTTGAATGTAATTGCCGACACATCGTGCTTACATGAAATTCCTGTAAGGTCCCACATGTAACAACTACAAGAGTGTTGATCTAAGTCCACTACACATTGCTCTCCATCGCAATTAACCTCAAACTTTCACCCACCAGACCATGTATGTCTGCACATTCTACTAGTTTCCTTACTTTTTTCCAACTTATCTTGAATCCGTGGACATATGGGCCCATGATACCTAATCATATCATCCCGATTCTTATGGATCCGTCTCATCAAGTATCTCCTAATCATTTTCATCATTGTATATAAACGCTTAGGTATTGCATCAACTATCTTCAAATTGAAGCATTCAGAAAGATTGTTCAATAATATATCACACTTAGGGAACACGCTAAATGCATGTTTTGACCAACGCACCGCATGTATTTGCTCGAGGTGATCATGTGTAACCTTATTTACCTTGAGCATCTCTCACGTGCATCTATCAAAACTTGACTTGGTACTAGCATAAGTCGTTGCCTCCATACAATCTTTAAGTATCTTCCATTGTCTTTCTCAAACTTCCCACACAAATGCCTTAAACAAAAGCGTTGACGAGTTTCAGATACCACACCCTTTAAAGTCGGCACAAGCCCCTATACCAAACAAAAAAGAATAAATTATATTAAGTAATGTAGTTGCTAAATTCGTATGTAAGTAAGAAAATCACTAACCTTTTGTTGGTCTGAAATGAGGTTCCATCCATGTTGCCTCACATCTCCAATGTCATGCAGTAAATTCTCAATAAACCAAGTCCAACTTTCTCAAGTTTCACCTTCAGCAACAACATATGCAATTAGATACATACCATCATTTCCATCAACGCCAACAACTGCTAGAAGATGTCCTTGCACATAACCCTTTATATGATACATCTAAACAAATCATAGGCCTACAACCTGACAAAAATCCTTTCTTGCAAGCATCTAAACAAACATACGATCGCTTGAAAATAGGTTGAGGATTGTAGACACAAACCCCACAAGTACTACCAGGGTTACATCTTATTAACTCTTCATAATAAGGTCTTACCATACTGTATTGTTATTTTGTTGTTCCTTCAATAGCTAAGGTAGCAAGTCTTCTCGCCCTATAAGATTTGCTCAAACTTATTTCAACTTGAAAGTCTTCCCTTATTCCTTGCCACACATTCATTAAATTCATCATTGGATCATTTCTAAACTTTTTCAAGTATTTTTCACAACCAATCTGGCAGTAACTTATCTGCTACCAAAATCTCGTGTGCAGATATGCTCATTACGAAAGGATTTGACTTGCAAGGTACACCGTCTTGCATCAATGAAGCATATGTATACTAGTGACATCCTTCACATTTATACCTCACTCTTGTAGATTCATTCTTCACCACCCTTATGTCATAACCCCATTTGATCTTATATGACATAATTGCCTCTTTGAACTCTTTATGGTTAGAGAAAGTTTGACCCACATTAGTTCCAGGTTGTCCATATTTGTGTCAGACTTAAAATATGGATATCTATGTGGACTCTCGTCATCAGAATCAATTGGAGTATGTAACTCTTCCAACAATACTTCATTTTCATTCCTCACTTCTATGTCGGCCATAGGGAAACCAAGAAATGTTCTATGTTCATCGTTGGATTCAAAGAGGTCAAGAACTGTTTGATCATCATCTATAACACCCTCAGACTCATGATCATCTATATCATCATCTCCTATGCCTCAAATTCATCATCCAAACTATGCTAAACAAATATGTCTATACATTTACTTTTAGCCTTCAACAAAAGATTCAAGATATACTACACGACAAAAAATGAAACAAAATAAATTCACTTTACTACTACATGCCAAAACCCAAGAAATTATTTGAAGCTGCGAAAATGGAAGACACCTTTACAGATCAAAACCCAAGAAATTGAAAAGTTGAAGGTTCTTTTGCAGATCAAAAGCTAAGAAATTCTTTGGCAAATCAAAACCGGTTCGAGCTACAGAAGGCCATAAATAGTATAAAAGGCCAAAACGAAGAAGAATGAAGAAGAAACAACAAAAATAACAGTTGAACGAAGCAAAAATAGAACCAAATAATGAACAAACTCAGAAGGCCATAAATCAGTACAGATTCTATCTACAGAAGTAAAAAATGAAGAAGAAACAATACCTCTTCTTCTACCCAGGCTTGAGCTGCTCCTTCTTCGTAAAATAGTAGCTTAGTAAATGGTGAAGAAGCAAATCTCGAAAATGGCTGAGAATGGCTTTGAGTTGAAACGAAATGAAAATGGTTGAGAATGATGAACGTGAAGGTAAAAAGGGTTTGGGAAAAACAAAATAAGAAGGAAAACAACGTAGTTTTGAATGGGGATTTTATAATTTTGATATTTTAAAACTACGTCATTTTAACTTAAACTAACGAAAACTTAACTACCAATGGATGGAAGGTTAGTTTTGACGGAAAATGAAAAGTTTAAGGTTATAAATGAAGTAAAAAATAGTTCATGATAATAAATGACGACAATCTAATAGTTTGAACGACTAAATTGTAGTTTACCCAAAATAAAAAAAATAGAAAACTTAGGTTTATGTTCCATTCAGTTTGTAAAATGTCAAAATTTTGAAATGAATTAAAACTTCAGTTTTTTAATACTCAAATCGAACTGAATTGAATCTTTCACACCTGATCTGTTTGATGGGCGATACCCGATTTGAGGATGGATACGGACGCTAAAACCCGTAAAAAATGGTTATTATTGGGGGTGCAAGAAAAGCCCCGACATATAAATACCGAAGGAACCGCGAGGGTATTCGAATTTGCAACGCGGACTGTTGAAGATTGTTGAGGATAGGTTAACTTTACCTGGAGAGCCAAGTCATTGTTGATTGCGCCAAACTCTGCTCATATCAAAGCGCGAATCTCAGTCTTTCAGTTACAAAATCAATGTATGATTGATTCGTTCTTTGTTTGTGCGGGGAAAAAATCTTACCAGTTCCAGTCTGCTGCTAGTTTTCTGAGGCTTTATGCATTAGGGTTTCCGTCGCTCTTTTATCTACTCGTTCTGGTCTGAATTTGGTGTTTTTTGTCTGTTGTACTTTACGAATCAAACAATTAGATTTGATTCTTGGCTTAGTTATGATGAGCTATCTCGTTCGATTTGAGTAGTTTCTGTTTTTTTATTCCTTCCTTCCTAATTCGCTAAAATGTCATTTTCGTCTGTTGCAGCAATCATGGGAGAGGACGAACTTTTGAACGAAGTGAAGGATGAAGGGGCTGAAGTAAGTTGATTCTTAGAAATGATCTTCTTTATTGCTATTTGTGTCTTGCTTTATTGACAAATCGAGTTTCCTATAATTCACTTGAAATATTCCAATATTTCTCTAATTTTTCTGGATTTTCCTGGAAGAATGAACTGAACTTTATTTCTGTGATGGAATGACTGTCGGATGTTATGTCGTCTAATCTTACAGTATCTAATTGTTATATTGTCTGATCATACTTTCTCCCCATCCATCCAATAACTTCTCCGTATATTTTTTGCAATCTTTTGTTGAAGAGTTCATTCTTCCAATTTTCTGGGACTACTTAACTGGGCTACAAGCCTACAACTGAGTATTTAACGTATCTTTTGTTGTAGAGTTATTTCTTCCTATTTTTCTGGGACGACTAAACTAAGGAATATGATAACGTTCTTGTAGTGAGTGAGTGAGTGTTTATAACGTTCTTGTTCAAACATTTATGGTTATCTTGTAACTGTGTTTGCTGAACCGCTCTTGAGGTGCTTCAATGCTAGAAGTATTCATTAAAATATATTTTCATGAATTTCTTCATTGCAGATTGCCCCTTTTGATCCTACTAAGAAGAAGAAGAAGAAGAAGGTTGTCATTCAGGATCCTGCTGATGACTCTGTGGACAACTTGGCTGAGAAAACAGAAAGTTTATCAGGTAAAATAATTGACCGAGCACAATTTTCCTTACAAGGATAAAATGATTGTATTTGCTTTCCTTGATGTGATATCTTACGATTCTTACCCGCAGTTTCTGATGGTCTTGAAAGTACATTTTCTGGCTTGAAAAAGAAGAAGAAAAAACCAGTAAGTCTCTCTCTCTCTCTTTTACAGTTTAAAGTGGATATTAATATCCGTTTGTATCATGACTGACTGATTGCACATTGTACTTCGTCTTTGTAGGTGGAAGCCAGTATTGTGAATGAGGAAAGTGGTGATGTGGGAGAGGATTTGGACGGTAAGAAGATGCAATGGAAACTATGAGATCAATTAGCTTACTCAGTGATCTTTCAATTGTTTTCATATCTACTTCAATGGATTGCTTGAATTTTGATTGTTGGCCCTCCAGATCGTGTATTAGAGGATGAAGAAGGAGAAGGAATCATTCTACAATCTCGTTATCCTTGGGAAGGGAGTGACCGTGATTATGAATATGAGGAAGTAAGTTTTATTTATGTAAATGCTGCCATGTTCTGTTAGCAGATCATCTTACTTAGTAAACCTGGTAAACTGTGATTGTATACGTTTTCCTTAAGATCATACTCTGCTTATTCTTATCATACACTGCAGCTTCTTGGAAGGGTGGTCAACATTCTCCGAGAGAATAATCCAGAGCTAGCTGGAGACAGACGTAGAACGGTTATGAGGCCTCCACAAGTTCTTCGTGAAGGCACAAAGAAAACTGTTTTTGTGAACTTTATGGATCTCTGCAAATCGTATGTTTTTGTGCTTCTAACAGTATATACTTTTTCCTATTCCATCAGTTTGAAATATTGATAGACTAATTCATGTTCAATCTCTGGAACCTTGAACAAAAACAGGATGCATAGACAGCCAGACCATGTCATGGCGTTCTTGTTGGCAGAACTGGGAACAAGTGGATCACTTGACGGGCAGCAAAGGTTAGTTGTGAAGGGGAGGTTTGCACCCAAGAACTTTGAAGGAATTCTACGTCGATATATCAGTAAGTATCTTTCTTCAAGTGTACCAAATGCTGTGCAATATTGGTTAGGCGGATGTCTTAAACTGATGCTTTTATTATTTAGTACTACTGTGGCCTATTGACATGGTATTTATTTTCGATTATTGAAATTGTTTGCTAATATGCCTACTTCCTAAATTCAGATGAGTATGTTATTTGCATTGGATGTAAAAGTCCAGACACTATACTGTCTAAGGAGAATCGGCTTTTCTTTCTCAGATGTGAGAAGGTAAATATTTAAATACAGCTGCTACTACCCTTTCCACTCTACAAAATATTGTAGATGTGTAGATAGATAATTTTTGAGTGTTTATAGTTGTCAAGTAAGATACGAGGTGATTGAAGGGTCTTTCTGGTTGGTGTTTTGAAACTAGGTTTTCAGAAATGTGTTTGGAGGTGGTATTCAAGCAGTGTTTTAATATAAATTTTCTGAAAGCTTGTTCTCAATCTGTTTCTAAAAATTCGTAAGTTTGAATACATGTTTAATAAACTTGTCTTTTAGTAGCTTTTTCATTTCAGAATCAGAAAAACAAAACTAAAACTCCTACCAAATAATTGCTTAGATTTTAAAACGTATTCTGAAGAGGCCAATGATGATTAAAACATTTTGCCTACATTGTCAGACTTTCATGGATGACGTATTTCAATTACTTCTGAGGCCTAATTGATGGAAATGGCTTTTGAACCGTCACTGTTTGTTAAGTCTCCATGAGCGTTCTTTTTTCATTTCCATCTATTTTTGGTTCATGATTCTTATGCTGTCTTTGTTTTGAGACTTACAATAATGTTTGTGCTGTTGCAGTGTGGTTCTGGACGATCTGTTGCTCCCATCAAAGCTGGATTTGTTGCTCGTGTTGGTCGTAGAAACGCTGGAACATGAGTTTACTGAGTGTCCTGTCTCTTTGACTTGAAGTTTAAGAGTCTTTATCCTACATCGGTGTCTCTTTTTGTTATCTACCTTTTGACTTGAAAATGGCTGGAACAAAATTTGTTGGAAGCTCGATGTTTTTGCAAATACTCGTGGTTTATAATAATATCTAGTTCTTCTTATAACTTAGATTATACCTTTTCGATTAATCCTGTTCTGCAAGGAAATAACGTTGTGAACGTGTGTATATTTATGTCATTTATGTGGTGTGTGTATTGGCCAGGTTGTTCTATGGCTAAACGTACGTCAGTAGCAGACTGTTGGTTGTTGCTTAGGAAATTGCCAAACAGGCCCTAAAGAGTGAAGTGAGCTTTGGGAACGTAGTGAGTGAGGCCTTTAAGACCGAGCTAAGGGCTACTTTGGTATTGCAATAGCTTTTTGAAGAATCACTTGGCTGTAAATATGAAAACGTAAAGCAGTTAACTTATTTCTTACCCATACATCTTTACGTGATGATAAATATTTTCATATTTCCTTTCTCATCACAACTTCTAAGAAAATATAATTATCCTTATCTAATCAGGAAAAAATGTTGATAATATTCATTGAGCTTTTGAGGAAAAAAATAACATTTACCCTTATTACTCTTCACTCCTATTTCTACCGAATTCTCTGAATCAAATTTGAGAAGTTGCATTTATCTAGCTTTTCAAAACAGCTGTACGGAAGGGATGATTATGGAATAATCTATACAAAATATGAACTGCCGAACACTTAAATCTGTTAAAATATTAAAAACAAGCAGTTATGAGTGCTCTAAAAGCCATCCAAAATGGGGTCTAATGAACAAAATCACTAGCAGCAGTCGAAACTGCGTTGATTTAGAATTAGCTTGTAAGAGGTAGAGAAAGAAGGTTGTTGTAAGTGGTAGGCAAAGGTCTCTTTGAAGTGTTAGTAGATGCTATAGTTTTCGTTAATGAAATTGGTTTTTACTAGAAGAATGTCGTTAGCTACAACTTTTTTCTTTATATTTTTTAAAAACACGATTACGTGATAATGATCAAGATACTGAAAACATAAACTATATTATACACCTTGAGAGTTTAAAAATCACTGCTGGGAAATTACTTCCGGCGGTTTCCTACACTAAAACAAAACCACAGGCCAAAAGAATCTTTGAAAAATTGTTCGGCGATTTTCCATTGCGGTTTCAGAACCGCCGGAAAAGTCAAAACGTTACATCCCACACCGTTTGGGTTATTTCACCCCTAACCGGGGGGAAAGGTCTGCCATTATTGGCATACCTCTCGATCCTCGCTCTTGTTCTCTTTGTCTCTCAGACCTCTCTCTCTGCCGCGAACCCCTCCCCTCGTCCGTCTATCCGCGAGCTAACTTGGAGCCGCCTTCGGAGCACAACCACCGCGTTTGCACAACCTAGAGGTATTATTTTTTGTTTGAATTGTAGTATTTGATTTAACCTTGGTTGTCAATATTGTGTTTTAGGGTTTGATTAAATCCATCAATATTTGTTCAATATATGATAATGGTTTTGGAAGAATGGTTTTCTTTATTTAGAGAACTAAGAAAAAGACGGGGTAGTCACTGGTTTTATTTGCATTAAGATTTTGTAGAAAAAAAAAACAAAATATTATGTCTGACTAATGGTAGTGTACAAAGTGTTTTTGGTATGAAAGATTTTCTATGAACAAATAATAAAAATCATAATTTAAAGAGAGAAAAAAAGAATAAAAACACAATCATTTACGTGAAAAACTTTTAAAGGGAAGAAAAATCACGGTAAGATTGTTGATATTCACTTATATAAAGGATTTTACAGTTGTTGATAAGAGAAGAGAGGAATAACATTGTCTTTTGTTGAGGTTTGCTTAGGTCTCATCCTTGCCTCTTTTTTCTTTTTACATGAACATTTACTTATAAGCCTTACAATAATAATAATAATAATAATAAAATGAGATGATCACATCCCCTATGTTTTCGGCTGATGAGATTGTTTTCAGGCGTGTACTCCTTTACTTTGCTCATTCATTTCAGTCGTTTTATTCTCAGCAACTTAATCAGTCATAACCACTTGATGGTTCCTCGTGGTTTTAGTCAATCAATCGACCACTTGAATGTCAGTCTGAACTATCATTTCCATTCTGATGTTCTGTCCTGTCCAGGAGGTAATGATTCTCCGTTCTCGAGATGTCAGTTCCCGTTCTGGAAGCGATGATCTCCATTCTTAAGATGTCAGTTCCCGTTCTGGAGGCGATGATCCCTCGTTCTTGTGATGTCGGTTCCCGTTCTGTAGGCGATGACCTTCCGTACTCGAGATATTGGTTCCCATTCTAGAGGCGATGATCGTCCATTCTCAAGATGTCGGTTACCGTTCTAGGGGCGATGATCTTCCATTCTCGAGATATTTCGTAACTTCAGTCAGTCATCCGTTTCTGCTTTCTCGATATTTCTCATGAGTTCTGGGTGAGTTCATTTTGTTCCACATGGCAGTGAAATAGTCTTAACCTGTTCAGGAAGATTTATTAAGAAGTGAAATATAAGATTCATTAAGAAATGAGTTAAAAAGATTGGTCTGAGTTAATTGATAATTGAGGGATGGCTTCAATAGCGTGAGCCTATCCTGAGGACTACAATGTTTAGTCNGTTTATAGATAAATTAGTGTTATATATAAATATGTTCATAGTTGTTATTACAATGGATTAGAGTCGAATTCAAAAATCGAGATTAAGTTAAGAATATTTGAACGAGGTTTGTGAGTTTCTTAGATTTTGTTTTGAAGATGGCGTTTGATGATGAAAAGATGTATTGTACGAGCCAAAAATGTGGATATGGTATGTTGATGAATAAAGACGATGTCTATGATCACTTGGTTTGTCATGGATTCCCTAAAGGTTATACTCTTTCATTTTTTCATGAAGAAACTATTTTAGGAGGTATCTCGTCTCAAGTTCAATTAAATGAAGAGCGATGCGTAGACTCAATAATATCACATTCTATCAAAAGACACAAATGTAGTTCAGGATGAGTCTGAACAACCTA
This sequence comes from Datisca glomerata, assembly GCA_003255025.1. Classification (NCBI taxonomy): domain Eukaryota; kingdom Viridiplantae; phylum Streptophyta; class Magnoliopsida; order Cucurbitales; family Datiscaceae; genus Datisca; species Datisca glomerata. The sequence continues at coordinate 27,032 of QANY01000291.1, read as the reverse complement.
TGGTGGAAATAATTACGGAAAATTAGGGGATTATGGTACTTTAAGCTTCAATTTCGTATTATGTCCCTTAATTTCATGATTTGCACATATGACCAAATTCTCCTTTTAGGTTGTTAATTAGTTATACTTTTTTGTCAAAATTACATTACGAATTCCACAGGGAATGATGGAATATGACTCGAACCCACGACTTCTAAAGTATGAGTGTGGGGGCTTAACGAACTGCGCCAACCTAGCTTGTCGTTAATTAGTTATACTTTATTTGATCTTTTACTTTTTAACCCTTTATAAAAGTCAATTTATCTTTTTTAGGTTTATTATTTTTTATTCAACATCTTTATTTTGGCACAACTAGGTCATCGCTGCACTTCATTTTCCATGGCTCCGGCGAATTCTTCCATAAACATTGCAGCATTTGACGGTTTCTCTTGTTCTTATTCCTGATCTTTGAACCACATGTATATTGGAATGTTGCCTCCATGATCTTTGACCCACCAGTACGAAGTATGTTGCCACCATGACACCCAGGAGGAATCGATATGCAAACACAAACAAATTTACATGCTTTGATAAACCTTCTGCGTTGGGGCCAACCTACATCATAATATAAATAGTTTCAAATGTTTTTATAACTATTCTATAAACCTGCATCATAATATTCCACGCATTCTTCATTCCTCCATTATTACTTCAGATTTCAATCAATACTAAGGTATTCTTCTAATAAATCAGGTCTGTTACTAGTATTCTCATTCGTCAATCTTTTTCGTTTGCTAGAATCGATTCTGTAATTTGGTTAATTTTTATTTGTGTTATTCTAAGTGATCAAGGAATTAAGATTCTACTGCTGTTATTCTTTTTTATTTTTGATTATTGAAATATTTTTTTGATTACTAAATTTTGTTTGTCTTGTTTTTTCTATCGTTATTTTGATTTTTGATTGCTGGAATCGTGCTTGCCTTTTTTATTCTTGAATCGTTATTTTGTTACGTAGTATACATACATACATACATATTTATATTGCTTGTAAATATTATATACTATTTCTTCATTTGTTTGGAATGTTAAGAATATAGTCTATAAACATATACTCAATGGTATATAATTTCATACTAGGTTGCTGTATGATATCAATTGTTATACGGTATACCTCCATATACCATATATATATATATTTACTGTTTTATGCAGTTTTTTGGTATACAATTGTTTAATATATATACATATACCTTAAGGTATATATTTACGTATTGTGTTAATATCATAATGTGGTATTATTGAATCATGTTCATCAGATTACGTCATCTTCCTTTTACAGTACATAGTCTTATATTGTATGGTATATATTTATATACTATATTGTTTATGTTATTTTACTTATTTGTTGTTATTCTTTTTTTAGGTCGGATGGTGAATATTCCAATTTTTATGCTTCAATGTATGTCCGTGGACAATCAGATATATTACCATTCACTTCTTAGTATATACTTTGTCAAACCTGGTTATTTTCAAGAATCATATATATACCCATAGTATATTATTATTGTTTACTTAACTAAATATACTTAGCAATACAGATTCAGTCAGAAATTGGACTAATACCTATAGTATATGTTTATCTACTCATTTGTTAAACACTAATTAAAATAGAAGATAAGAGAAGGCACATACAATACAAATACAGACTAAGATGGTTATCATTAATTCTTCAAGAGTTAGATAAAAGATTCAAGCAATTCGAAGTAACTCCAAATACTTTTCTCTGTCTTAAGATGGGGGAAACGATTTATGCAACTTCCAATCATAACAAGAAGTAGATAATTAAATCTGTGTTCGACGACAATGCCGGCAGAACCCAAGACAAATTATAGAACCCCATAGAGGTAGGATAATTGGAATTGCTATTTACATCCAAAGATAAAATAACCAAAGGAAGTAATGCAACTAGAAAACCTAAGCAGCTGTTTCCATCAAAGAAAAAACTAGAACTATCCACAAAACCAGGCTCGTAACGAAATCAGAATATAAACTAATCTTAACCTTGTTTGACAGATACAAATTCAGACTCGAACGAAAATTAAAAAAAGTCGTGTGTGAGTCTCGAATGGAAACAATCTCCGACGAAAAATGAACGAACATAAACAAATTCAGAATATGAATGAAAATACATATTCGAACGAAAATCAGTCTCGAATGGAATAAAGTCAGACCAATTCAAACCAATGGCTTTGGAACCAATTCAAACCATAAATATTACTTACAATCGATATTCGTACGATTAAAGCTTGGATTTGCACATATCGCGCTAGGGTTTCTCTGCGTTCTCCAAATCGCCGCTGCTGCAAGATGGTATTTGGTTTCTGTTGATTTTTTAGGGTTCAAGATGGGGTTGTCAAGCATTTGGTTGTATTAATAATGAGGGCGTAAATGTCTTTTCACTATATTGTGTAGGTTTCAAATATAGTAGCCTTACGATTTTTGGCCATTTGTGCAAAATAATATTTTTTATGCCATTTTTTTTATTTTCATACAGTGGCCTATTTCCCTAAAAATGCCAAATAATTATGAACAAGTCAATGAAGTTGGACATGACTCAGAAGCTTGAGATTTTTATGATTCCGTTAGAGATAGTAACCAATAATTATATCTGGATGCAAAAAGTACTCAAAGCTCTAATTCATAATGCATTTATATCATTTAATTTCTTCATAGATGGTGTGATATATCTACAACTGTGCTTCTAGATTTATTGTGTGATTCTTTACCTGAAGGTGTTCAGCTTCCAAAGACATTTTATAAAGCAAAAAAAATATATTCAAAAGTTAAGTCTTGGGCATGAAATAATAAATGCATGTATGAATGAATGCATGACATATTGAAAAAATAATGCTAAAGATCAATCATGTAGAACTTGTGGTACTTTAATGAGAAGTATTCAAGATATAACATAAGTGATTTCATATTTCACACCATAGAATGATAAGTTACTTAAATCATAAAATAGTGGATTTGTTGTAACATATGACATAATAAGTTAGCAAGCGCTGAGGGATAAGACACCTATTAGAGGAGAAAAAATATACAGGATACTAAAAGATATCATTGGGCTTAACTAGAATGAAAAGTTTAAGGTGATTTTGTTGACATGTGATAGGAGTAATCCTAACAATGGGAGAAAAAACGGCCAATATGGTTTACCCTAGCGAACATTTCTAACATGATTCGTACTGTGAACAGTTGAACTATGAGGCCTTTATCTTTCAATATCAAGCGCGCTTGATGTATTATGTACAAGAATTCCCAAAGAAAAAGAGTAACATGCAATTGTGCGTACAAAACCCAAAGATTTGTTTGGCATGGGGAAGGGAGCCAAAGATAATGATTGAGAAGTACATTTTAGAAACGATCAACGAATATGACTGTGAAGACATGTTTGATGATTATCAAGAAGATATAGATTTAGTTTGATTAGATGGTGATGTGATGAAAGTCATAAAAATTTAGGTAGATCTGATGAAGGTAATGAACAATGTGGTGATGTTACTTTTAGCAATGACAACATGAGTAATGATGACCCAAATTAATTGAGTCATTTTAGGTAAAATTTATTTCTTTATTTGAAGTTTTATTTTATAGTTTCACTTATTGATGCATTGAACAACAATTAATATGTTCGTATTTTTTTTTATCTTTACAGGAATCTATCATCACTCGTTCAAAATGTCAAAATTCAATGATCGGGGAGAGTCCATCTACCAACATAGAAGAGCCAACATGGTCAAACTCAAATTCAGAGGATAACATAAGAATTGGAAGTATGTGTATTTTATAATTTAATTAAAACTATCTCATTGCTTATATTAAGAAATATAAGTATTTTAATTATGTAAAGATGAAGTTTCTAGACCAATGAGGCGTATGAAGACGCCTGTTGAAGACCTATGGAAATTACCTGAGGGAGAAAAAAATAAAGCTGAGTTTAATGAGTATAATCATGACTATCAAACTGTTGGGGATGGATCAAATGTTTTTACACGTTTCTTGGGTACTCTTATGAAAGGTTACACATGTTTACCATTTCAGTTTACTGATTGGAGACAAATGCCAAATGTGTACAAGGACGAAGTTTGGGATATTGTCAATGTATTTTCTTATTATTTTCTTACTTTGTCATGAACTATTATTTTGTCATAATAATAACTTTCCATTGTAATTTTTGTAGTCAAAATACCATGTTGATGATGGTTCTTACAAGATTACGATGAATAAGCTCAATAAGCAATGAAGAGATGAAAAAATATTGCTAAAGAAAGAGTGCAAGGCAAAATATGCAACTATAGATGAATGTCTACTACATAGTCTCCTCGAGAGATAGGTATTCTCCAGAAGGAATGATAATAATTATATCATTGTTAATTATGTAATAAAATTTATGTTAAATATGAAATTGATTATAACAATTGAATTTTTTTTTATAAAAGCACAATATCACAAATAAAGGGAACCGAAGTAAACAAAAAAAGTTACATACGGTCGGTCGGATAAATATAGCGTAAATATCACATCAAAAGGTAATTAAGAATGATTCATATTTAATAATGTTCGCTTCATTTATAAATTAAATGTTAACTCATTATAATGGTGTGGGAAAAAAGACTGGGAAAAAATTTAATCGTGTCAAATTATTGCAATCTCTTATAAACATAAATATGAGACTTTTGCTAATTTAGAGTCTAAAAAGTTGCTACTGTAAGTAATTATTACATTAAAATTTTGGATGATTATTGTTTAAAATAATTAAAATATCATTATATTAAGTGGCTGTAACACTCTAAGTATTATGATTTTATATTTTACATTATATAAATCTATACAACAAAATACCGATAAACTTTATGATCATTGTGAAGCCGTTCTCTCGACGAACGACATGTTTTCATAAGTAATAGGAAATGAGCANACTTACTAAAAGCAAAACTTATTAAGGGGGGAGAACCATATACGGCTCCATACCTTGAAGAAAAGACCATAAGATTAGTCCAAACCTTAAGAGTTGCAAAAACATTCACATAATTAGAATAATAGAAGGCTGCAACAAAGTTACTAGTACATGCAACACAAACCAACATTTTATGCACATAAGGATGTTTTTCCATACTATTCACCAAACCTACATACTGGTAAGAAAATATAATTGTTGGATGATCTTAAAATAATTTTTCTTGTCTATTTTACTAAACTCATCTCCATTAACTTCTGATTACTATTCAATAGAATTAGATGAGCAAATTATCTTGACAAGGATATAGTTCAGCTAATTGGAAGTATTAATAAACTCATCAGTAGTCACAGAGAAATAGAGTATATGCATACAGAGGGGCTCGAAATGGTCTTTCTTTTCCTCCAAAGCGAAGTTGTCAACTCCTTTTTACCACCAAGACCCTCTCCTACTGGTAAGACAAAATTTATGTTTGCATGGACAATATTTAAACAAATTACAATATGCTCATATCCATCTTTCTAACCTTATAGCTTACTACTTACTATCACAAATCTACAGTGACATTGAAGCAAGTCAATTATGGCTTACGAGAGATTAAATAGGTTAATCAACTGCAATCAACACTTGGAAACAGAAACTCATATAACTAATTCATACCCAACCACATATTTAGAAGATGCAAATGAAAAAGATAAAATTAAATAAGAAAATGAAAATATTGAGCAACGGACTTGACTCGGACACAAACAACAGTAGAAAAATTTGAAAAAAATAATAGAAAGAAAGAAAGGGAAAAAAGAAGAAAAAAGAGAGAGAAAAGACATGTAACTAACCTTTAATGCCGGAATGAAAGATCTCAAAACCAAACCAATAGCTGTAATTATTGAAAGGGGTGAGATCGTAAACATTTTACACCAAAAATCGTAAAAGCCATAGAGAAAAGAGAGTGAAAAAACTCACTTCAGACCCTTCCTTCAAAGAGTCTACTTCACAATCCTTCAGAACCGAAAACAAAGCAAGGGCTATTATAGGGCAAAGAGGATATGTCTCGACCTGTTCATCAACGAGCTTCTCTATCAAATATTTCTAGGGTTAAAAATAAGAGGTAATATAGCAGGGAAATTGCCAAAGTGATTGCGAGCGATGAAGAGAGAAGGGAGAAGCATAACTGTAAGAAAAGCATGGCAAGGACTGGCTTGGATCGAGTTCTCGACATCAATTCTAAGGTTACTAATGAAAGGGAGGAATGGGTTTTTAAGTGATTCTCTTTTCTCTCTTAGCTTCCTTTCCCTGTTAGCACCAGCTCCGACGAAAATGATGGCGAGCTAGCGAGAGAGAGATGGCTTTGGCACAGGCCGAGAGAGAGAGAAAGACGGCATCGAGAGAGATGGAAATTATTTTAGATTAGGGTTATAATACGAAATTTTTGTAAATAGATAAAAACTTAGTAATAATGTCAGCAAAAGCTGCACTATTTGTATAGGTACGTACCCACGCCTGAATTAAAAGTTGTAAAAATTGATGACAATTCAAATATTTACTGGCATCGTAGATAAGTATATAATGACAGATTATTCAAACACTGTCATGTTAGCTAAAATAAAAAAAAGTACCCTTTAGCACCTGTTTTTATGACAGGTTTTAGAGACCTGTCATAAGAATAATTCCCTTGCTGTCATTATAAACTATTTTTGTAGTAGTGTCTATAATTAATATAAAAGGATTGTGAACCTAACCCTTAGCTAAGTTAAGTGTTAGACATATCAGAAATAGTTTTTCTCCCCCCTTCAAAGCTTGTTGCCGCCGAAATATAGTAGGGAAGAGGAACATTTTGTTTTTTCTCTTCCAATCGTTGTTTTGAGAGCCCACGCTTAATTTCTACCGATATCTTTGAGAGATATACTTTTAATTTTAACAGGTGGTTGTTGGTGTGAAAATCAATTTCTAGTTTTACGAAGAACGAAGAACGCGAGATAGAAATTGGATCCCGCCAAATCAGAAATTCTCCATTAATTGAAAAGTTATAAATTGTTTCAATCTTTTCTTGACATGTTTATATGATTATACATGTTCATTAATTAGTTTTGGTTTAATTGGATTAAATATTTGTATGAATTTTTTTTATATTCAGCCCATGAGCTAGTCATGGTTCAATATGTTTCTTTAAAATCTAAAACTCAATCCAACAATATGTTCTATCAATTGAGAATTGTGTTAGTGTAGTGTTCTAAATTTTCTGGATGTAGAAAGTATTAAAAACTATATTTGCAAGTAACATTTGCATATGCTAAAAAACAATGGCATTCTTTTAACACATGAAAATCCCCAGGAAAAATAATTTAGCATGAAAAATTTTTAGCCTATAATTGCAGTTAGTAAACCACTGTATAAAAGCAAAAACTAAACCGACGGTTATGAACCGCCGGTAAAAAGAGGAGAACCATCGGTAAAAGTTTTTCAGGCTCTCATTTAAGGTAGTTTTGCATGCTTATTCCGATTGTTTGTAAGTGCAAAATGCGTTCTTCTGTTGGCGTAACGTCATTTCAGTGAAGGATTCGACGTCGGTTTAAAAGCTGCCAAAATAGTTTTTTACGGGAGGTTGAAACCACGGGTATATAAGGTTTCTCTTGTAGTGAATTACTACTTGTATCATCAAAATAGACGTCTACAATAAAATATTATAAAACATATGGCATTGTTAAATTCTTTAATGATAGTTAACAACTTGTTAATAACTTCCCAACAGGTAAGATCGTTGAGTGGTAGTTCTTTGGGATGTCAAAAATACCCGTGGTAAAAATATCAACTAATATTTAGCTTAATGAGTCAGTTTCAAGTATTATATTTGAGTATGAGTTTTAATTGGGTGTGAATGTTTTTACCCATATATGGGTAGGGTATAGGTAATAGGCAATACCTAAAGGGTAACCACAAAATTTAGTAGTCTTCTTTTCTTTTCGTAAAGATAACAATATATATTACAACTGTGGTGTAATTCTCATTTTCACTCATGATTGACAATGGAATTCATCAATTTTATAATCAAACAAAAATAGAATTAATTTTATGACCTACTAAATTGTACTGCAGTTTTATAATCGGAAAGCAACTAGAATTCATAAAGTTTACGACTTAATCAAACTGAATCGTCAGTTTCATAATCGAAGAACCAATACTACTAGAATCGAATCCAATTAGAATTTTATCATCAAACTGAACTAAATCATCAATTGAATAACCAAATTAAAATTCATCAATTATAATCGAGTTGAACCAATGTTCATCAATTTAACATTTGAATTAAAATTCATCAATTATAATCGAGTTGAACCAATGTTCATCAATTTAACATTTGAATTAAAATTCATCAATTCTATAATCAAATGGAACCAAAATTCATCAATTTTACAATCAGACCAAACTACATCATAAATTTTATGTTTGAATAACCAAACTATAGTTCATTAAATATACAATGGGAACAAATTAGATCATAAATTTTATAACCGAACAATCATAAAATTGAAGTAACCGAATTATCAATTTTATAAAGATTCACCAAACTAAAATTCATCAATTTTATTAGGTTTATTAAACAGTTTTGTAGACTCAATTTCTAGTTTAATCTATTTATTATAGAAATTGTTGTCCAGCCGGTAAATTTGGAGAGAGAGTAATTTGAACCGAACTATTGATCTCCATGGTAATAGTTCAGTGAAGAGAAATAAGTGAATGATGAAAATAAAATTGCTTGTTAAGTAGAAAAAAAGAATAGTCCTTTAGTTCGAAAACAAAAAAGAAAAAAATATATGAGTACTTGTGTCTTAGTGGGTATTACCCACACCCACCCATTTAATTTAACATTAGTATGTGTTGGATCTGAGTAGTAAAAACTTAACATGAATATTTAGTGAGTATGATCATACCCAACCCAAACCCATTCGCTAACATCCTAGTAGTCCTGAAGATTCTTTAACGACAATAGGCAACCTGTTAAATTCATTTGATGTAATGCACCATGAATTCGTACAAAAGAGGTAAACGAGTTAATTTAAAACAATCTAAGTATTTACCCTTATTTTTTGGTAACGGAAATAAAAATATTTCACAATGACCGACTGAGCTAATAACATTTAGTAGTATCAATCCATAATATCACTAATGAGAAAATTGATGGTAACAATAATAGTTAATATTTGCTTCAACTACAATTTTATTTGCTCAAGTCTAGTAAGGTAAAGGTACACCACAACCTTGAACATTCCTCCACCGTATTTCGATTATTATTTGAAGAGTAAGTCTAAACCGACATGTTGGCGAGCTAAGCAGCCTAAAAGAAGATGAAATCAGAGATATTTTGTCACTCTTCAAGCTATACAAAAGAAGAGTGTTAAGATAACAGGAGCAGGCTTAGTACTTAAAATAGATTTACAGTGAAGGAAAGGAAAAATCCTACAATCTTGATAAGCCAGTAGAACATTCAAACATGAATCCATCTTTGAGATATCCAAACTCTAATGCTTTCCCACTTGCTATTATCACAAGAAAATATAGTCATGAGTAGTCATCCATCTATCTATAAACAAATCTATCTATCCCTTTTGACTCTAAACTATTAATGACTTGGGATTATTGAAATGTTCACTACTAACCCTTCTTTCATTTTCACACTACATATGCAACACAATTCTGTTTTTGATAATTTAGTTGATATATTTTGAAATTTATGCAATATTTAAGCCACATACTACACAAGTTAAGTTTTAACCGAACAACCATCAAGTTTAGAAGATCTTGGTTACCATTGACTACAAATAATACAATCAACAAAAGATCAGTATTTAAACAAAATATATGCATAAGAGAGAAAGTGAGTGTGGGCTTCATAAGTTCCTGAGAAAATTTGAAGTTTTATTTTTCTCATGATCTGACTAATTTATTACAGTAAATAAAAATGAGACGTCTAATTACTAACTATAGCATAAGCTGGAAATAAAATTTGACAGATCCCACAAATTCTGCTCAGCATAGAAATACAACGCCATAAAGAAACATGGAGTTTCTTCAACTTTACCGGTTTATCCATAAAGCTAGTTAATTTATTGTATGTAAATGTGCAGGAAACAACCTCCACTATCCTGAAAGATGAAAATCAAGTATAGATTTCTACCTTTCTAGTCAAAGGAATAATGTCAACAATACACAGGTAGACAAAGATGCTAATAGAATTAAATGCTCTACTTTATATTTATTAATCACTACTCAACTTCTAGGAATTATAATCAAAATACAGAGATCTAATGGACAGAGAAATCTGAGAAAGAAACTTGCATCAACAATCAAAAATTTTACAGAGAACCAAAGTTAAAAAAGCTTCTAGTGATGATTACAAAAGGGAACTAAACATCTAAAGCTATGATAATTTACATCAGTTCTCATTTCTCTTAAGCTCATTGCTCTATTACATATGTAATTCAACAAAGTTTGTTCATCGAACAGAGGCATCAAGATATAGAGAAACACACTATCGGATAAGAAACAACTGCTTATTGGTCTACTCAACCATTGAGTAAGAAATGTAAATTTCAACTCACCAACNTAAATTTTATGTTTGAATAACCAAACTATAGTTCATTAAATATACAATGGGAACAAATTAGATCATAAATTTTATAACCGAACAATCATAAAATTGAAGTAACCGAATTATCAATTTTATAAAGATTCACCAAACTAAAATTCATCAATTTTATTAGGTTTATTAAACAGTTTTGTAGACTCAATTTCTAGTTTAATCTATTTATTATAGAAATTGTTGTCCAGCCGGTAAATTTGGAGAGAGAGTAATTTGAACCGAACTATTGATCTCCATGGTAATAGTTCAGTGAAGAGAAATAAGTGAATGATGAAAATAAAATTGCTTGTTAAGTAGAAAAAAAGAATAGTCCTTTAGTTCGAAAACAAAAAAGAAAAAAATATATGAGTACTTGTGTCTTAGTGGGTATTACCCACACCCACCCATTTAATTTAACATTAGTATGTGTTGGATCTGAGTAGTAAAAACTTAACATGAATATTTAGTGAGTATGATCATACCCAACCCAAACCCATTCGCTAACATCCTAGTAGTCCTGAAGATTCTTTAACGACAATAGGTAACCTGTTAAATTCATTTGATCTAATGCACCATGAATTCGTGCAAAATAGGTAAACGAGTTAATTTAAAACAACCTAAGTATTTGCCCTTATGTTTTGGTAACGGAAACAAAAATATTTTACAATGATCGACTGAGCTAATAACATTTAGTAGTATCAATCCATAATATCCCTAATAAGAAAATTGATGTTAACAATAATAGTTAATATTTGCTTCAACTACAATTTTATTTGCTCAAGTCTAGTAAGGTAAAGGTACACCACAACCTTGAACATTCCTCCACCGTATTTCGATTATTATTTGAAGAGTAAGTCTAAACCGACATGTTGGCGAGCTAAGCAGCCTAAAAGAAGATGAAATCAGAGATATTTTGTCACGCTTCAAGCTATACAAAAGAAGAGTGTTAAGATAACAGGAGCAGGCTTAGTACTTAAAATAGATTTACAGTGAAGGAAAGGAAAAATCCTACAATCTTGATAAGCCAGTAGAACATTCAAACATGTATCCATCTTTGAGATATCCAAACTCTGATGCTTTCCCACTTGCTATTATCACAAGAAAATATAGTCATGAGTAGTCATCCATCTATCTATAAACAAATCCATCTATCCCTTTCGACTCTAAACTATTAATGACTTGGGATTATTGAAATGTTCACTACTAACCCTTCTTTCATTTTCACACTACATATGCAACACAATTCTGTTTTTGATAATTTAGTTGATATATTTTGAAATTTATGCAATATTTAAGCCTCATACTACACAAGTTAAGTTTTAGCCTCTAAACAACTATCAAGTTTAGAAGATCTTGGTTACCATTGACTACAAATAATACAATCAACAAAAGATCAGTATTATATGCATCAGAGAGAAAGTGAGTGTGGGCTTCATGAAGTTCCTGAGAAAATTTGAAGTTTTATTTTTCTCATGATCTGACTAATTTATTACAGTAAATAAAAATGAGACGGCTAATTACTAACTATAGCATAAGCTGGAAATAAAATTTGACAGATCCCACAAATTCTGCTCGCCATAGAAATACAACGCCATAAAGAAACATGGAGTTTCTTCAACTTTACCGGTTTANAGATTGCTCAAGTGGATGTTACGCTGGTGTTATAGGTCTCAACTGGTCGAAGAAAACAAAATGCTACGCTCGAAAATCTCTGAATTAGAGTCTAAGCAGACGAACATGATATCTCAATTAACATTGACGTTGCTTGAGGAAATTAACAAACAGAAAGTCGAAGATGAAAGAAAAAAACACTAATTTGAGTATGTCAGAGTAACTAGGTAAAATAAAATATTTACTTTTTCCTTAACATTTTCTTGTTAATGATCTCATTCTTAAATAGCTTGATTTTTTTATTGTCAGGAGTTAGGAGTTTGAAGCAGGCATAATACTGATGGTTGTGGGTTATGCGATTTGGATTTCAGTTTTGTTTTTTTACTTATCTTGTAATGCTATGGATTATGTCATTCGTAATACTCAACTTCTATAATATTTTTTTTTATGTTTAGTTGTCATGAGATGTGTGGTTGAAGACTGATGACATCTTGTAACGTTCATATATCATATGTGTTGGAATTAAGTCTATAATGTAGGGTATAATAACTTTTTATGAGTAAACAATTATTTATTGACATTTATATATTATTGAATTTTATGAATAAATGAAACTTTTCTTTAATTAAAGCGTGTTTATAACTTACTTAAATCTTGGAACTGTTGTCAACGAAAGAAGAGTAAAAATTGAGCAGTCTTCTAGACAAACTCTTCTAAGATAGTTCATAATGTTATTCACAGTCTTAGAATCATCTGGGCAATCGAATCCAATTATGATTGTTAGGTTGAACTAAAGGATGCCGGTCTTGGGGTATGAGAGTGGAGACTCTAACGGTTGACCTATACCTGTTATAGAATATGTTGAATAGACCAATAATCAATTTGTTTAGAGTAAAGTCATTTATCTAGCTCTAAATCTAATTGTTACACCTTAAGGGTATTTTCATAATTACTTTAATTTTGATGTGAATACGAAACTTGACTTAGTTACTTGTGAACTTTGATATGCCAAAGGAGTGAGTTCGAATTGCAGTACAATACATCGGTTGTTAGGACCGTGATTCAGTTATGTTAGAGTTACGTGATTCATAGATATGAAATTTGTGATAAGATTACAAAAGCAACAATATCACCTTATGCTTTATTGATAAATGTGTGAATAAATAAACAGGGCCTGGTACTCGATGACGTGAGTCATTGAATAAGACATGTTGATCTGTATGAGACACTTTACTAATATGTTTTTCTTATTCACAATCAACAAAGAATTTAAGGAAATAATAACTAGAGGCGTAAGCCAGTAATTTTATATCTTTCTCTTGTTACTGATATTCATGAAGGGTAATATCATTAAATATTCTATGGACCATGAAATATAAATATTTATTTGCACCAACAGAAAATGTAGCGCACCCGAATCGAGAGTTATATTAACATCATACCTATATTAGAGTCATACGATGTCAAGATTAAATAGGTCGAGAATTTACGGAGAAAAATTAGCCGGATATTTGAATCTTATAGTTTTATTCATGTGGATCCATTCGGTCTCAAGAGTAGCTCATAATGATAGGAATGAAAAACAACGACAGTTGGACCAAAAACGTGTTTTGGATCAAGGTATTCTTCCCAAGTCCCATATGAGATGAGTGTCATCACTAAATTAACGAAGAACAAAATTAATGTTCAAATTAATTATTTTATTGGAACTTACTAAAAGCAAAACTTATTAAGGGGGGAGAACCATATACGGCTCCATACCTTGAAGAAAAGACCATAAGATTAGTCCAAACCTTAAGAGTTGCAAAAACATTCACATAATTAGAATAATAGAAGGCTGCAACAAAGTTACTAGTACATGCAACACAAACCAACATTTTATGCACATAAGGATGTTTTTCCATACTATTCACCAAACCTACATACTGGTAAGAAAATATAATTGTTGGATGATCTTAAATAATTTTTCTTGTCTATTTTACTAAACTCATCTCCATTAACTTCTGATTACTATTCAATAGAATTAGATGAGCAAATTATCTTGACAAGGATATAGTTCAGCTAATTGGAAGTATTAATAAACTCATCAGTAGTCACAGAGAAATAGAGTATATGCATACAGAGGGGCTCGAAATGGTCTTTCTTTTCCTCCAAAGCGAAGTTGTCAACTCCTTTTTACCACCAAGACCCTCTCCTACTGGTAAGACAAAATTTATGTTTGCATGGACAATATTTAAACAAATTACAATATGCTCATATCCATCTTTCTAACCTTATAGCTTACTACTTACTATCACAAATCTACAGTGACATTGAAGCAAGTCAATTATGGCTTACGAGAGATTAAATAGGTTAATCAACTGCAATCAACACTTGGAAACAGAAACTCATATAACTAATTCATACCCAACCACATATTTAGAAGATGCAAATGAAAAAGATAAAATTAAATAAGAAAATGAAAATATTGAGCAACGGACTTGACTCGGACACAAACAACAGTAGAAAAATTTGAAAAAAATAATAGAAAGAAAGAAAGGGAAAAAAGAAGAAAAAAGAGAGAGAAAAGACATGTAACTAACCTTTAATGCCGGAATGAAAGATCTCAAAACCAAACCAATAGCTGTAATTATTGAGAGGGGTGAGATCGTAAACATTTAACACCAAAAATCGTAAAAGCCATAGAGAAAAGAGAGTGAAAAAACTCACTTCATACCCTTCCTTCAAAGAGTCTACCTCACAATCCTTTAGAACCGAAAACAAAGCAAGGGCTATTGTAGGGCAAAGAGGATATGTCTCGACCTGTTCATCAACGAGCCTCTCTATCAAATATTGCTAGGGTTAAAAATAAGAGGTAATATAGCAGGGAAATTACCAAAGTGATTGCGAGTGATGAAGAGAGAAGGGAGAAGCATAACTGTAAGAAAAGCATGGCAAGGACTGGCTTGGATCGAGTTCTCGACATCAATTCTAAGGTTACTAATGAAAGGGAGGAATGGGTTTTTAAGTGATTCTCTTTTCTCTCTTAGCTTCCTTTCCCTGTTAGCACCAGCTCCGACGAAAATGATGGCGAGCTAGCGAGAGAGAGATGGCTTTGGCACAGGCCGAGAGAGAGAGAAAGACGGCATCGAGAGAGATGGAAATTATTTTAGATTAGGGTTATAATACGAAATTTTTGTAAATAGATAAAAACTTAGTAATAATGTCAGCAAAAGCTGCACTATTTGTATAGGTACGTACCCACGCCTGAATTAAAAGTTGTAAAAATTGATGACAATTCAAATATTTACTGGCATCGTAGATAAGTATATAATGACAGATTATTCAAACACTGTCATGTTAGCTAAAATAAAAAAAAGTACCCTTTAGCACCTGTTTTTATGACAGGTTTTAGAGACCTGTCATAAGAATAATTCCCTTGCTGTCATTATAAACTATTTTTGTAGTAGTGTCTATAATTAATATAAAAGGATTGTGAACCTAACCCTTAGCTAAGTTAAGTGTTAGACATATCAGAAATAGTTTTTCTCCCCCCTTCAAAGCTTGTTGCCGCCGAAATATAGTAGGGAAGAGGAACATTTTGTTTTTTCTCTTCCAATCGTTGTTTTGAGAGCCCACGCTTAATTTCTACCGATATCTTTGAGAGATATACTTTTAATTTTAACAGGTGGTTGTTGGTGTGAAAATCAATTTCTAGTTTTACGAAGAACGAAGAACGCGAGATAGAAATTGGATCCCGCCAAATCAGAAATTCTCCATTAATTGAAAAGTTATAAATTGTTTCAATCTTTTCTTGACATGTTTATATGATTATACATGTTCATTAATTAGTTTTGGTTTAATTGGATTAAATATTTGTATGAATTTTTTTTATATTCAGCCCATGAGCTAGTCATGGTTCAATATGTTTCTTTAAAATCTAAAACTCAATCCAACAATATGTTCTATCAATTGAGAATTGTGTTAGTGTAGTGTTCTAAATTTTCTGGATGTAGAAAGTATTAAAAACTATATTTGCAAGTAACATTTGCATATGCTAAAAAACAATGGCATTCTTTTAACACATGAAAATCCCCAGGAAAAATAATTTAGCATGAAAAATTTTTAGCCTATAATTGCAGTTAGTAAACCACTGTATAAAAGCAAAAACTACATCGACGGTTATGAACCGCCTGTAAAAAGAGGAGAACCATCGGTAAAAGTTTTTCAGGCTCTCATTTAAGGTAGTTTTGCATGCTTATTCCGATGGTTTGTAAGTGCAAAAAAATGCGTTCTTCTGTTCGCGTAACGTCATTTCAGTGAAGAATTCGACGTCGGTTTAAAAGTTGCCAAAGTAGTTTTTTTGCGGGAGGTTAAAACCACTAGTATATAAGGTTTCTCTTGTAGTAAATAACTACTTGTATCATCAAAATAGACGTCTACAATAAAATATTATAAAACATATGGCATTGTTAAATTCTTTAATGATAGTTAACAACTTGTTAACAACTTCCCAACAGGTAAGATCGTTGAGTGGTAGTTCTTTGGGATGTCAAAAATACCCGTGATAAAAATATCAACTAATATTTAGCTTAATGGGTCAGTTTCAAGTATTATATTTGAGTATGAGTTTTAATTGAGTGGGAATGTTTTTACCCATATATATGGGTAGGGTATAGGTAATACGCAATACTTAAAGGGCACCCACAAAATTTAGTAGTCTTCTTTTCTTTTCCTAAAGATAACAATATATATTACAACTGTGGTGTAATTCTCATTTTCACTCATGATTGACAATGGAATTCATCAATTTTATAATCAAACAAAAATGAAATTAATTTTTTATGACCTACTAAATTGTACTGCAGTTTTATAATCGGAAAGCAACTAGAATTCATCAAGTTTACGATTTAATCAAACTGAATTGTCAGTTTTATAATCGAATAACCAATACTACTAGAATCAAATCAAATTAGAATTCATGAATTTTATCATCAAACCGAACTAAATCATCAATTGAATAACCAAAACTAAAATTCATCAATTATAGTCGGGTTGAACCAATGTTCATCAATTTAACATTTGAATAACACTTAAATTCATCAATTCTATAATCAAATGGAACCAAAATTCATCAATTTTACAATCAGACCAAACTACATCGTAAATTTTATGTTTGAATAACCAAACTATAGTTCATTAAATATACAATGGGAACAAATTAGATCATAAATTTTATAACCAAACAATCATAAAATTGAAGTAACTGAATTATCAATTTTATAAAGATTCACCAAACTAAAATTCATCAATTTTATTAGGTTTATTAAACAGTTTTGTCGACGCAATTTCTAGTTTAATCTATTTATTATAGAAATTGTTGTCCAGTTGGTAAATTTGGAGAGAGAGTAATCTGAATCGAACCGTTGATCTCCATGGTAATAGTTCAGTGAAGAGAAATAAGTGAATGATGAAAATAAAATTGTTTGTTAAATAGAAAAAAAAGAGAATAGTCCTTTAGTTCGAAAACAAGAAAGAAAAAAATATATGAGTACTTGTGTCTTAGTGGGTATTACCCATACCCACCCATTTAATTTAACATTAGTAGGTGTTGGATCTGAGTAGTAAAAACTTAACATAAATATTTAGTGAGTATGATCATACCCAACCCAAACCCATTCGCTAACATCCTAGTAGTCCTGAAGATTCTTTAACGACAATAGGTAACCTGTTAAATTCATTTGATCTAATGCACCATGAATTCGTGCAAAATAGGTAAACGAGTTAATTTAAAACAACCTAAGTATTTGCCCTTATGTTTTGGTAACGGAAACAAAAATATTTTACAATGATCGACTGAGCTAATAACATTTAGTAGTATCAATCCATAATATCCCTAATAAGAAAATTGATGTTAACAATAATAGTTAATATTTGCTTCAACTACAATTTTATTTGCTCAAGTCTAGTAAGGTAAAGGTACACCACAACCTTGAACATTCCTCCACCGTATTTCGATTATTATTTGAAGAGTAAGTCTAAACCGACATGTTGGCGAGCTAAGCAGCCTAAAAGAAGATGAAATCAGAGATATTTTGTCACGCTTCAAGCTATACAAAAGAAGAGTGTTAAGATAACAGGAGCAGGCTTAGTACTTAAAATAGATTTACAGTGAAGGAAAGGAAAAATCCTACAATCTTGATAAGCCAGTAGAACATTCAAACATGTATCCATCTTTGAGATATCCAAACTCTGATGCTTTCCCACTTGCTATTATCACAAGAAAATATAGTCATGAGTAGTCATCCATCTATCTATAAACAAATCCATCTATCCCTTTCGACTCTAAACTATTAATGACTTGGGATTATTGAAATGTTCACTACTAACCCTTCTTTCATTTTCACACTACATATGCAACACAATTCTGTTTTTGATAATTTAGTTGATATATTTTGAAATTTATGCAATATTTAAGCCTCATACTACACAAGTTAAGTTTTAGCCTCTAAACAACTATCAAGTTTAGAAGATCTTGGTTACCATTGACTACAAATAATACAATCAACAAAAGATCAGTATTATATGCATCAGAGAGAAAGTGAGTGTGGGCTTCATGAAGTTCCTGAGAAAATTTGAAGTTTTATTTTTCTCATGATCTGACTAATTTATTACAGTAAATAAAAATGAGACGGCTAATTACTAACTATAGCATAAGCTGGAAATAAAATTTGACAGATCCCACAAATTCTGCTCGCCATAGAAATACAACGCCATAAAGAAACATGGAGTTTCTTCAACTTTACCGGTTTATCCATAAAGCTAGTTAATTTATTGTATGTAAATGTGCAGGAAACAACCTCCACTATCCTGAAAGACGAAAATCAAGTATAGATTTCTACCTTTCTAGTCAAAGGAACAATGTCAACAATACACAGGTAGACAAAGATGCTAATAGAATTAAATGCTCTACTTTATATTTATTAATCACTACTCAACTTCTAGGAATTATAATCAATATACAGAGATCTAATTGACAGAGAAATCTGAGAAAGAAACTTGCATCAACAATAAATTTTTTTACAGAGAACCAAAGTTAAAAAAGCTTCTAGTGATGATTACAAAAGGGAACTAAACATATAAAGCTATGATAATTTACATCAGTTCTCATTTCTCTTAAGCTCATTGCTCTATTACATCTGTAATTCAACAAAGTTTGTTCATCGAACAGAGGCATCAAGATACAGAGAAACACACTATCGGATAAGAAACAACTACTTATTGGTCTACTCAACCATTGAGTAAGAAATGTAAATTTCAACTCACTAACAAAGAGATGTTACCTTGAGATCAACTCCAATCAACTGCAAATCACCTTTCTTTTTCACATAGTTCATGCCCTGCAATTGTGGAGGTAAGAACTGCATAAGTTCATATTATTTCAATGATAGCGGATTTGGAATAATTTTTTGAGAAATTTGCAAATGTATAGAGTTTTCCATACCGAACTTCGGCGGGCAAAGTCAATTTTGTCTGCTTCATTGTTAGCAATTTCTTCTTCATAGCCTTTGTTTCCCGAAAAATTCTTCAATTGTTTAAAATCCATTGATAGCTCAAATAAAATAAAACACTCTCATCTGTATGTAAATGATTGGAACTTACTAAAAGCAAAACTTATCAAGGGGGGAGAACCATACACAGCTCCAAATACCATGAAGAAAAGAGCATAAGATTAGTCTAAACCTAAAGATGTGCAAAAACATTCACATAATTAAAAGAATATAAAGTTGCAACAAAGTTACTAGTACATGCAACACAAACCAACATTTTATGCATAGAATGATGCTTTTCCATTCATATTTTATCACAATAGCATACTATTCCCCAAACCTACATACTCGTAGGAAAATATAATCATTGGATGATCTTAAATAATTTTTCTTGTCTATTTTCCTAAACTCATCCCCATTAATTTCTTATTATTATTCATTAAAATTAGATGAGCTAATTATCTTGACAAGGATATAGTTCATCTAATTGGAAGCATTAATAAACTCATCAGTAGTCACAAATAAATATAGTATGAGTATGCATACAGAGGAGCACGAAATGGTCTTTCTCTTCCTCCAAAGTGAAGTTGTCGACTCCTTTTTACCACCAAGACCCTCTCATGTTGGAAAGAATGTAAATAAGACAAAATTTATGTTTGCATGGACAACATTTAAGAAAATTAGAATATGCTCATATTCATCTTTCTAACCTTATAGCTTACTGCTTACTATCAACAAATCTACAGTGACATTGAAACAAGTCAATTATGGGCTACAAGAGATTAAATGGGTTAATAAATTGCAATCAACACTTGGAAACCAAAATTCATGGAACTAATTCTTACCCAACCACGCATTTAGAAGATGCAAATGAAAAAGATAACATTAAATAAGAAAATGATAATATTGAGCAAAGGACTCGACTCTGACACAAACAACAGTAGAAAAATTTGAAAACAATAATAGAAAGAAAGAAAGGGGAAAAAAGAAGAAAAATGAGAGAGAAAAGACATGTAACTAACCTTTAATGCAAGAATGAAAGATCTCAAAACCAAACCAATAGCTGTAATTATTGAGAGGAGTGAGATCGTAAACATTTAACACCAAAAATTGTATAAGCCATAGAGAGAAGAGAGAGAAGAAACTCCCTTCAGACCCTTCATTCAAAGAGTCTACTTCACAATCCTTCAAAATCGAAAATGAAGCAAGGGCTATTGTAGGGCCAAGAGGATATGTCTTGACCTGTTCATCAACAAGCCTACCTATCCATTATTGCTAGGGTTAAAAATGAGAGGTAATATAGCAGAGAAATTACCCAAGTGATAGCAAGCGACGAAGAGAGAAGGGAAAAGCATAATTGTAAGCAAAGCATGGCAATGACTAGCTTGGATCGAGTTCTCGACATCAATTCTAGGGTTTCTAATGAGAGGGAGGAAGGGGATTTTAAGTGATTCTCTTTTTTCTATTAGATTTCTTTCCTTGTTTAGCACCAGCTCCGACGAAATTGATGGCGAGTTAGAGAGAGGGAGATGGAAATTGTTTTAGATTAGGGTTATAATATGACATTTTTGTAAATAGATAAAAATTTAGTAATAATGTCAGCAAAAGTTAGACTATTTGCATAGGTATGTACCATGCCTGAATTAAAAGTTGTAAAAATTGATGACAGTTCTAAAATTTACTGTCATCGTATATAAATACATAATGAAAGATTATTTAAACACGGTCATGTTAGCTAAAAACAAAAAAAAGTACCCTTTAGCCCCTGCTTTTATGACAGATTTTAAAGATCTGTCATAAAACCAATCATTTGCTGTCATTATAACCTATTTTTGTAGTAGTGTCTGTAATTAAATATAAAAGGGTTGCAAACCTAACCCTAAGTTAAGCTAAGTGTTAGACATATCAGAAAAGAGTTTTTCTCCCCCCTCAAAGCTTGTTGCGGCCGAAATATAATGGGGAAGAGGAAAATTTTATTTTTTCTCTTCCAATCGTTGTTTTGAGAGCCTACACCCAATTTCTACCGATATCTTTGAGAGATATACTTCTGATTTTAACAGGTGCTTGTTGGTGTGAAAATCAATTACTAGTTTTACGAAAAACAAAAAATGCGAGATAGAAATTAGATCCAGCCAAATAAAAAATTCTCCATTAATTGAAAAGTTATAAATTGTTTCAATCTTTTCTCGACATGTTTATATGATTATACATGTTCATTGATTGATTTTGAGTTTAATTGGATTAAATGTCTGTATGAAATTTTTTTGATATTCTGTCCATGAAATAGTCATGGTTCATTATTTTTACTTTAAAATCTAAAACCCGATGTTCTACCAATTGAGAATTGTGTTAGTGTAGTGTTCTAAATTTTTTGGCTGTAGAAATGTACTAAAAACTATATTTGCAAGTAACATTTGCATATGTTAAAAAATAATGGCATTCTTTTAACATATGAAAATCGCCAGGAAAAATAATTTAGCCTATAATGGCAGTTAGTAAACCACCGTATGATAATAAAAACTACACCGACAGTTATGAACTGCTGGTAAAAAGAGTAGAACCATCGGTAAAAGTTTTTCTGGCTCTCATTTAAGGTAGTTTTGCATGCTTATTTTGATGGTTTGTAAGTGCAAAAAAGGCATTTTTCTATTGGCGTAACGTCATTTCGGTGAAGAATTCAACGTCAGTTTAAAAACTGCCAAAATAGTTTTTTGCGGGAGGTTAAAACAAGGGGTATATAAGGTTTTTCTTGCAGTGAATTTCTACTTGTATCATCAAAATAGACGTCTACAATAAAATATTATAAACATCTGGCATTGTTAAATTCTTTAATGATAGCTAACAACTTGTTAATAACTTCCTGGCAGGTAAAATCGTTGAATAGTAGTTCTTAAGGATGTCAACTAATATTTAGCTTAATGGGTCAGTTTCAAGTATTATGTATGAGTGTAAGTTTTAATTGGGTGAAAATGTTTTTACCCATATATGTGGGTAGGGTACAGGTAATACGCAATACCTAAAAGGGTACCCACGGAATTTACTAGTCTTTCTTTTCTTTTCCTAAAGATAACAATATATATTAAATCTTTGGTGTAATTCTCGTCTTCACTTATGATTGACAATTGGATTCATCAATTTTATAATCAAACAAAAATGGAACTATTATTTTATGACCTACTAAATTGTACTGTAGTTTTATAATCGAAAGTCAAACTAGAATTCATCAAGTTTATGACTGAATCAAACTGAATCGTCAGTTTTATAATCGAATAACCAATACTACTAAAATCGAATCAAATTAGAATTCATGAGTTTTATCATCAAACCAAACTAAACCATCAATTGAATAACCAAAACTAAAATTCATCAATTATAGTCGAGTTGAACCAATGTTCATCAATTTAACATTTGAATAACACTGAAATTCATCAATTTTATAATCAAATGAAACCAAAATTCATCAATTTTACAATCAGACCAAACTGCATCATCAATTTTATGTTTGAATAACCAACTATAGTTCATTTATTCTACAATGGGACCAAATTAGATCGTAAATTTTATAACCGAACAATCATAATATTGAAGTAACTGAATTATCAATTTTATAAAGATTCACCAGATTAAAATTCATCAATTTTATTAGGTTTATTAAACAGTTTTGTCGACTCAATCTCTAGTTTAATCTATTTATGATAGAAATTGCTGTCCAACCTGTAAATTTGGAGAGAGAAATTTTAACCGAACCGTTGTTCTCCATAGTAATAGTTTAGTGAAGAGAAATAAGTGAATGATGAAAATAAAATTGTTTGTTAAATAGAAAAAAATACTAGTCCTTTAGTTCAAAAACAAGAAAGATAAAAATATATCACTACTTGTATCTTAATGGATATTATCCACACCCATCCATTTAATTTAGCATTAGTATGTGTTGGATTAGATGGACTTATTTTAAGTCTTTCTCATTATTTAGATTCTATTCTTGAAAAATTTAACAAAGATGATATAGGTGAATCAAAAACACTAATGGATATAAGTGTACATTTGTCCAAGAATAAAGTTGAGAGTATCTCTCAAGTAGAGTACTCTAGAATGATAAGTAGTCCAATGTACTTAATGAGTTGTACAAGATGAGTAGTAAAAATTTAACATGAATATTTAGTGAGTATGCTCATATCCAACCCAAACTCATTTACTGGCATCCTAATACTCCTGAAGATTCTTTAACGACAACTACAACTAGTAACCTCTTAAATTCATTTGATGTAATGCACCATGAATTCGTACAAAAGAGGTAAACAAGTTAATTTAAAATAACATAAGTATTTGCCCTTCTTTTTTGGGTAATGGAAACAAAAATCTTTCACAATGATCGGCTGAGCTAATAATATTTAGTAGATCAATCCATAATATCACTAATGAGAATATTGATGGTAACAATAATAGTTAATATTTGCTTCAACCACAATTTTATTTGCTCAAGTCTAATAAGGTAAAGGTACACCACAACCTTGAACATTCATCCACCGTCTTCCGATTATTATTTGAAGAGTAAGTTTAAACCGATCAAATTATAAATTGAGTTTTAAGTGTGTACGATGTCAATAATTTATAAATTGATATTTTATCACTCATTAAAATTCATTAATTTATAAATAATTAACACAACACATAATTAATTAAAATTTAATACATAATTTAATCGTTCTATAATTACTCAAATAACAGAGCCTTGCCGTCTCTTCTACTTTATGCATATAGGTAGCTATAGGATATAAGCTTTACACCATGAAGAGTACAACGAAAACCAATGAGATAAGAGACCACATAACTGATACCACCATCTCCTGTGACACCTTTACTGTACTGCTGCTCTTCAGATTGGCTGTTGTTATTTCTGCAATTTTTTTTTTAAATTTCATTCAACTTTATCATCGTAAATAAAAAAGAAAGTGACTGAATTTTACTTCTTGTTTATTATAGTTACTATTATTATCCTATGGGAGAGGTTGCTCATTTGCTTGAATTTGTCACGGAATGGGGCAACACTACGACCAGGTAATTACACGTGGTGAGAGCTCAGTCATACACTCTGTAATTAAGAGTTTATTCTTTCTATTATATATTTATTTATCATGAAACTTATATGCAGTGTCAATTTATAATAGTGTTGAGTATTATTCTACTTTCTTTTTATGTGCATACTTTTTTCAAATTTCAAAAACTCATTATTTCTATCGAAAATTTGTTTAGTACTTCTTCAAGTCAGATGTTGCCACATGCCTTAATTTTCAATTAATATTTTGAGGAGAAAGAACGAGAGGAGATGCACATATGATATCAAATGATGAAAATAGTATTGAGTTTTCAATATTTCAGGTATACCGTAAATTTTCTCTCCTTAAAATATGAATAAGATATTATATTTTAAGACATGTGGGAGCAAACTATAAAAAGAAATTTGAGTTTTCAGTATTTCAGAAATGCATAAATTTTTTTCCCCACAAGTGGACTTGGTCACCGGAAAAGCCATTATTTCTATCAAAAATTTGTTTAGTACTTCTTCAAGTCAGATGTTGCCACATGCCTTAATTTTCAATTAATATTTTCAGGAGAAAGAACGAGAGTACAACTGAAAATTGTAAAAGATGCACATATGATATCAAATGATAAAAATAATATTGAATTTTCAATATTTCAGGTGTACTGTAAATTTTCTCTCCTTAAAATATGAATAAGATATTATATTTTAAGACATGTCGCAGCAAATTATAAAAAAAAAATTTGGGTTTTCAGTGTTTCAGAAATACATAAATTTTTTTCCCACAAGGGGACTTGGTCACTGGAAAAGCCATAATAGAATGGGAGGGAGGTGTACCTGAAGATGAACCTAAGCACCCATCATTAATCAAATTCTTGATGGTCCAAATATTAACGTTGTTTGAGAACCAAAAATCCCTCTTGACATCATGAATACAATTAAGAACATCAATGGTGTGTTGTGCACATCCTTCGTTACAGTATGCTCTCACTTCACTCGGGTTCACAATCAACATTCCCGTTAGATTAAGTTGGTGTTCGACAGAACAACTCATCGATACCTAATATTATCAGGTCAAAGAGAGATTTTAATCTGCCTTTATTCAAATTTAGATTTAAAGCTTCAAAATATTTTACTTTAATTAAGAAAGACACTTAAGGACTTCGTAATGTTAGAAAATTCTATATTATTGTAACATACTAGAAGGAAAAAAATAACATACCAAGGGTAGAGAGAACCTTAAGTTTCTCTCTACGCCCCGCTTTCTTTCTCTCTCTTCTCCTGTATGGTACACATAGTATTATAGAACGAGAAAGTTCTATTATCTTTGAGATTTTTACCGTTTGATCACCATTGTGAAACCCACATAGCTAGGGTGATCCGATGGTAAACAAATAGAAAAATGATATAGATAAACCACTTTCATAATAGTAAGTTAAAAATTGGTCTAAAAGAAATTAAAGTAATTAAATTACCCTTTTTTAGTCAATTTAGTTATAAACTTTTATGATTTGTTTACAATACTCTTATCTCATGTTTCTATTCAGTTTTATTTTTATTTTGGGGATTAATATCAACAAATCAAATATTTAAAATATGCAATCACCAATAATTCCTATAACTACTCCTAGATTTATGGAATATTTGAAAG
Source organism: Datisca glomerata (assembly GCA_003255025.1). Lineage (NCBI taxonomy): Eukaryota > Viridiplantae > Streptophyta > Magnoliopsida > Cucurbitales > Datiscaceae > Datisca > Datisca glomerata. The sequence continues at coordinate 584 of QANY01000291.1, read as the reverse complement.
ATGATTTTTAAATAGATAATTAAATAAATGAAATATCTACAAAAAAATCAAATATTATTTTTAAAAGTCATATTTTAACTGTGATCTATAAATTTACACGACTAAATTAATTTTATGAAAAAAATATCACATGCTAATTTTTAAAAATGTATCTTAACTATTATTTTTAATAGATAATTTAGAGCGCAAGTACAGAATTGAAAAAAATCTATGAAAGAATATGTAAAAGAAAAATTAGGCATAAAAATTGAGACAGAATTTGAGAAAATTTTGAATTAAAATCACAAACAAAATTTTCTCTAAAGTTTCTAAAATCGAGGCATATCAACAAATCCACCCTTAAATAAAATAAATTGATAATGAATAAGATAAAAACATTTTAGACAACTAATAATTTTTCAAATCACACCAACTAGAAAATGATCATTTATTTACAACTATATTTTTTAAACTATTTTCTAACTTAGTACCATAAAAATGATCTATATGCTAGGATTTCTGTAAACAACTCTCTTTACCCGCCCATAGAACGACCCGTAGAGTGACCTATTAATGTTCGTTAGGAAGCTTACGTTGAGCAAGCA
>QANY01000287.1:165579-207345 GCA_003255025.1 Datisca glomerata | reverse complement strand
ACAAAAACTCTAATTGAAGGTTTTTTCAATTTAGCTTATCCTTTAAATTAAGTAATAACGATACAACATTCAACCAAGAAAAGTTACTACATGTATGCATTCGAAAAAGTTTGAACAACACATAAATTAAGTAATAACGATACCACATTCAACCAAGAAAAGTTAATACATATATACATGTTGACATAATTTAGCTTTCACTTGAGTATTTATTTCCAGTCTCATATCCATTGGGATTCTGAAATTTATTAGAATATATGACAATCAGTACTCATAAAAATGTTAGTTGATATAAATTTAAAGATGAACAACTCAACTAAAAAGATTAATTATCTCGATATATTATAAAATATGACCACCACATTGCGTTGAATTCATAAAGTTTAAAGGTGAGGATATAGATTATTCCAACAAAATTTTGTAAGTTATAAATCATTTAAACAACGTATAATAAACAAATTATCGAATAAAATTTAAGTACGAGATCATTGGTGATTGTATCTTGATTTATTTGACTAAATGGTTGAAAAGAAGATCCTTGACTTGGAAATGAGGAAAATTGTTGCTTCCTAACTCCTGATACATGAAATTATTTAGTCATAACCAATAAAATAGCATAATATTACTTTATTATAATAGGAAAAAAATTAAAATTTACTTACCAGATTATCCTTCTTTTGGTTTCTTCTTCTTATACTTCTCCAAGTTACTTTCTAGTCTTGCATTAGAGACTCATTTTGGCCTCATATATGGAGGATCCATTATTGTCTTCTGACAATATCCTAATTGTATGTCATTTGTCAAATAATCATCATTGTTTCTACCATCAACAGTTTCCATCACAATGCACTTGTTCATTTCTTTTGTAAGAAGTTGCAAGTCTCAAAACAAACTAATAGCGTTTCCAACCTTCTATTCTCTTCTCTTTTAATGGATCCGAGTCTTTACGGAAGCATTCTTCTGAACAAACAAGATTAATAATTGTTGGGTTCTCATACTTATCAAACCATATTTTCATTTTTCTAATGCTAAAATCAAGTTGTAAACCATACTTATTATAAAAATCACAACACTCTTCTACACTACTGGCAGTTAATCCTATATAAGGCTCAAGAATCTCATATTCTGCTTCTTCCATCAGTTGCAAGATAAATTACTACCAAATAAAATAACCAATATTGTGTGAGAGTAACAAAACAAAACAAAATCAAACAAATAATTCTCATATATTATTACACAAACGTGTTTTATTTATTCACATATCTAAAATTCAATTATTCTTAATTCTAATATATTCTAAAAACAGTAAAAAAAAAGCTTTAACAACAGCCAAAAAAATTAAATATGCAAACATTTAAAAAAACTGTAAAATAGTAAAAAAAAAGCAGCAAAATCTGTAAAAATTTAAAAATAAAAGTAAAAAACAGCAAAAAAAATTTAAACTCTGTAAAGAATAAAAAAAACAGTAAAAAACAGCAAAAACAGTAAAAAAAAACTTAAAAAACAATCAAAAAATTAAAATCTGTACACATTTTAAAAACTGTAAAAACAGTAAAATTTGTAAAAAAAAAATTAAAACTGTAAAAATTTAAAAATAAAAGTAAAAAGAGCAAAAAAATTAAAATCTTAAAAATTTTAAAACTGCAAAATTTTTAAAAAACTGTAAAAAACAGTAAAAAATAAAAACCCGTAAAGCAATGAAAAATTAAAAAAAAACAGTGAAAACAATTATGCTCATTGTCTTTTTCAAACTAAAATAGTAAAAAAATGAATCACATTATCATGTAATATGCGTTATTCAAATAAGCATATGGAAATAGCACGACAATTATGCTCATTGTCTGTACACATTTTAAAAACTGTAAAAACAGTAAAATTTGTACAAAAAATTTAAAACTGTAAAAATTTAAAAATAAAAGTAAAAACAGTAAAAACAGCAAAAAAATGAAGATCTTAAAAATTTTTAAACTGCAAATTTTTTAAAAAACTGTAAAAAACAATAAAAAATATAAAAACCCATAAAACAATAAAAAATTTAAAAAAAAACAGTGAAAACAATTATGCTCATTGTCTTTTCCAAACTAAAATAGCAAAAAAATGAATCACATTAACATGTAATATGCCTTATTCAAATAAGCATATGGAAATAGCACTACAATTATGCTCTGTACACATTTTAAAAACTGTAAAAACAGTAAAATTTGTAAAAAAAATTAAAACTGTAAAAATTTACAAATAAAAGTAAAAACAGTAAAAACAGCAAAAAAAATTAAGATCTTAAAATTTTTTTAAAAACTGTAGAAAACATAAAAAATAAGAACCCATAAAATAATAAAAAAAATTTAAAAAAACAGTGAAAACAATTATGCTCATTGTCTTTTTCAAACTAAAATAGCAAAAAAAAATGAATCACATAAACATGTAATTTGCGTTATTCAAATAAGCATATGGAAATAGCACTACAAATACATTAAAATAAATAAAATTTAATTAATTAAAAAAATAGATGAAGTAAAAATGAATAACACTAATCGTCAACTAAATAGATTATTACCTTAATAGTAAGATGTGCTAATTGCTTGGATGAATGAAGGAATAATGAAAGTAAAAAATGGTTGGGTTGAATTGAGAAATGAAGTGAGAAAAATGGTGGAGTTGAAGTGAGAAGTGAAGAAGAAGGATAGCTTAATAGAAAAATGAGAAAAAAGAAAAAGAAAAAATCGAATTAATAAAAAAATACAAAAACTCAACAAACTTATTAATCAACTAACAAATTAAAAACCAACTACCTAAACACTAATTAACTACCCAAAAACCACAAATTTAATTAAAATTTCATTTGAGGGGAAAACAGAAAATAAAAAAGATAATTTACTTTTACTATAACATGGGACCCATAATAAAAAATTTACTTTTCACTCATTATTTTAAAGGTTGTGGGACCCATGCTAGTATAATCTGAGTCCCGCACGCCAAGTGTCAAATTGTGACCCGCCACAATAATCTCTCCTCTATTTATGTGCCATGTCTTTTACAATGTCCCTTTCTCTACTCATTACCATTTTTTTCTTCCATTTACACGAATCCTCTTCATCCATCTCTCCTGAATCATTTTTGCTTGATTTTCAATTAGTTATGAATGCATTTGCTTTAGAAATCTTCGAATATGTTTATATGAAAACTAAATCTAGCATTACTAATTGATATTATGGGTTTAATTACACGTTGCTAGACTATAGTGTAGTAAGCGGCTAGACTGCTAGACTACGATCTACAATATACTGTTAGACAACGTTTTTTTATCACAATCTAGGTACATTTTTTTGCAACCACCATTTTTGAGGTACTGAGCCAGTTGCACGTGTTCAACGAAAAAAATCACTACAAGAAAAGCTAGTTTTAGCTACAAAAGTCAATTCGTCGCTAAAAGCTAGTTTTTAGCTAACATACTTTTCTTAGTCGCTAAAGATGGCATATTGCGATGACATTTTTGCACGTCGCAATAAGCTTCACCCCAAAAAAATAAAACTTGGGCGCACCACTTTTTTGGGGTTTTTATCGACGAAGTTTAAATTCGCACTAAAGCCTTATTTTTAGTGACTAATTTACCATTTGGTCATTAAAGCCTCTGGCTTTCACCAACGAAATTACTAGTTCATCCATGAAAGCTCTATAACCTTGTTAAAATGACGTTGTCTTAACAAGTAGACAACTCCATAAACAAAAAGAAAAAAAACCCTCACATTCCTCATTCACCCCCTCCCCCCGCTCAACAGAGCTCCTCTATTTGTCGTTGATCTTTCTCAGGCGAGCTTCCATGGTGAGCTTCACGCCGAGCTTCCACAACGAGCTTCAAAGCTCGTCGTCATCATTTGGAGCTCTATCTCTTCGAAAGTTAGGTCTGTGATTTTAGGTAAGTTGATTTCGCTTCTATTTGTTCTTTATTTTTATGGTTTGCATTCTAATTTTCCTTCTCATTTTGGATTTAACTTACTCTAATACTTAGGTCTCTGATTTTAGGTAAGTTAATTTCGTTTCTATTTTGGGAGTGTGTTGTAATTCTTTGGATAAACTTATTTATTGGGCTTGATTGATTAAGCAAAATTTTATTTTCGTTGATGAATTTTCTGTTCAAGATTTTCCAAACCCTAAACTTTTATTTTAGCATTGGTTAATCAAAGTTTTCCAATAATTTATTTATGTTTAGGGCTTTTATTGCTTTTGGAAGCTCCAACTCCAAGTTTACTCATTCATATGTTTTTCCATAGGTTTTGTTGCCTCAGCTTAGTTGTATTTTCTCTCTTAGAAGGTTTTCTTTACTTTGGTTCAAACGCAAAATATAAAGAAGCTAAAGGAGATAAGGTATTTTCACTGTCAGGTTACACTTTCCAAATTTAATCAAGCTGTCAAATTGGTTCTTATAATTTTATTCTTATTAATTTAGTCTCTTAGTTTAAACCAGTTGAGCCTGATTTTTCATTTGAAGATAGCTTAAGAAACATTGTTTCTGAACTTGAGTATGGGCCTTCCTTTCTCTATATAAGTAACTTGTATAAAGTGATTGTGAACTTAATCTTTCTATTGGATATTGTGTATCAGATGTATTCTAAATAACATTTCAATTGTTTAAGTATTTATTTGAGGAGCCCACGCTTTTTCAATGTTTCTCTAGTTGACGTTAGACATGGGACATAAATTATTGAGGGAAAACTCTATTAACAATTCACATTTGATAAATCGTTTTTCATTTTCTTTATTGTCGTTCCTTCTGATAGGGTTAGTTTGTGGTTTACAGTTTCCTTTTGATCAAAAGTATTATAATATGTTAGCTACCAGTACCAGCTGCTGATATGTTATAGAGTAGTAATATATACGGGAAATGTTTGTAATGAGTAGGATTTTTTGAACATAAAATTGGTAGGATGTTAGATGTGCTTCATTTACTCAACCAATTATCTTTTCTGAACATAGGAAATGAGGATCGTTCTATTCATAATCAAAGAGAGATGGAGAGTAGCCTTCATTTTAGTTTAAGAAAAGAAAAGGAAATGGCCTCCCCAATCCTCATTTTTCTGTTTTATGTAAGCTTTTATTTTAGGGATCTTTTGTTGAGAGTTTCTCTGAATAGTCATTTAATTTACAGAGTGATAAAAAATGGATAAGAGTTGAATAAAAAATTCTAATAGATTGTCCAAGAAGTATATTGATGGTACTTGACAGTTGATTGGTGTGGCCAGTAATTATCAGTGTATATGGGTGTGGGGGGGCCTTATAAATTTGTATGTGAGTGCGCTAGATAATTTTTAAATTCTTTCTTATAGATGCTCCTTGTCTAAATATAATTGTATTAGTTTTATTTTTTTTAGGGGGGGTTGTCTAAATATAATAATATTAGATTTTGCTGGATGTTTTTTCAATACTTTCTTATTGATGAATATATTTATCTTGAATTTTGCTCATTGTGATGTTACAGGAACGCATGTGTGCTTTACGGGATGAGCCTATCGCTAAGCATGACACACCTTACTCCAAAGAAGAGATAGTTGAAGAAGTCTTCAGATGAAATAAATGTCTTGGACATGAAGCATCACCCACATCTTCTAAAAAAGAGTCGAGTTGAAAATATAGAATTAAATAAACAAATAAAGTTGATGGAGAGCAACTACAAAGCTTACTCGCTTGGGCTCGTCAAAACGGTTTTCCACCTCCTGACGATGTCTCAACCGTAGAAATATGAGGTTCAAAATATTTGTTAAGTTTTGTAGTTGTAACATCAAGCTTTAAATATTCTCTTTTTTTATTTATCTTATTGGGATACATTTGTGAACCAAATTCTGTAGTGAATAATGATTCAGAGATTTTGTAATGAACTACTACCAATTTATTACATTACATATATTAATGATTAATATATGTATTTCTTAGAAAAATATTGGGTTTGATAAATTTTATGATGATATTAATTGTTATTACAAGCGAATATGAAAACTAAAAATTCAATATTTTTATTTACATTCTGGAAATATAAAATTTGGTCACCAAAAACATTTCACGATAAAAAAAGTTGGTCACAAAAGAATTTAGGTGACCAAGAGAAATATTGGTGGCAAAAAGATTTTTACGACGAAAATTATTTTGGTCGCAAAAGCTTTTTGCTACCAAATTTTATGTTCGTCGAGAAATATTGGTGACCAGTTTTTCTTTGTCGCAAAAGGTCTAACGCAACAAGTTTCATTTTTCATCGCGAAAGGCTTCACAGAATAAGTGAAAGCGATGAGGCCCGCGACGAAATGTTCGTCGTGTTAGACCTTTTGAGACCAGATTTAGGGGTTTTAGCAACCAAAATATTGGTCGCTAGAGCTCTTTTTTTCTTGTAGTGAATGTTTAACTACTTTAGTAAATAATTATATTTTGATTAATATATAATTCATGAATAACCGGATAAGTTGTTTATACAGAAATCCTAGAGTTTTTATGCATCCAGTGTGGTTTTTTAAACTTATTATTAAAATAGGCTACTTTTGAAACTATTTAGAGAAATGATACAGATTTTGCCACGTAGAAATTGCCTCTTGAAGAGGCGATTTCAAGTTGACCACGTAGGACGCCAAGTTGGGTAAGTGGGATGTGATTGTAAGAAGGACTCACCTTTTTACAAGGCGGGTTCTATTTGATACGAACACACATCTTAACGAGGCAAGTTGTTCTTGAAAAGATCTCGCCTCTCCAAGAGGTGAGTTTTGTGCGCGACGAACTTGCATACACATGAACTCGCCACTTCAAGAAGCAAGTTCAACATTAGAAGCTCACATCATGAACTTGCATCAATGAAACTCACCTCATCATGTTGATCCGGACAAACATTGATATTATTCATGTTCGTTTGCCCTCATTGCACTTAATGAAGTATTTCTTCATTCAAGTGTAATGATGTGATTTCCTTACTCCAACATTAGATTTGTGGGCGTCACTATTTTCTAGAGTAGCCTTTTTACAAATGATCTTCTGACAATAACTTTCTTCTTTCCTTCTTTTACTTATTGGGATCTGTTATAATAATGTCATGTAAAAATAACAATTTAAATAACAATTATTTTGTTGAGATGGGTGCGCATTTTCTTTTCAGTCTCTTTGTCTTTCGGTATTTAATTCATTTCTTTTGTCATTTCACATTCCCGTACTCAGGAGTGATGACTATTATTTACCTTTTTCGCAGAGCATGCTATCCTCATTTCCAGCTGCCAACCCTTCAATGGTCACTTGTAGTGATGGTCCATATTTCTTACAGATTTCCCTTCAATCGAGCGTGTATCATACATCATTTCATTCCTTTTAATTCGTTTTTATAATTCTTTGGCATCCGAAGCTTATATAAATCACCCTTTTTATCATCTTCTTTATTTATTTCCCTTCGTCTTCGTAAGTCTTCTGTTTCTTCTACTTCTATTTTCTTTTTCTTTTCTATTACTAATTCAGTTAGTCATGAGTTAGGGAGTCGAGTTTAAACCCTTTGTTCCTTTAGCCCAGAACTCACCTGAACTTAGGAATTTTCTGTCCATTTTTCATGATGTATTTCCTTATAATTTTATAGTTGATTTAGGTGAAAGTAGGCACCCAGGTCACCCTTGCAGACCTCCATACCAAATAACCATAAGCCTCATTTACATAGTTTTGGGTCTTAGACTTCCTTTCTCCATTTTTTTCCAAGAATTCTTCCATTGGTGTGGTCTTGTCCCTTCTCAATTTTCTCCTAGTACCTATAGGATTCTTCTTAGCATTCAAGCTTTGAATATGAGGTATGGTTTGGATTTGGGGTTGATGATCTTAGGTGTTGCTATATAATTAAACATATGGATGAAATCTACTACCTTTTTCCACGGACTTCAGAAAGGAGGGGGTCAATGGTAACAAGTATTCCCTCGGGTGATAAAAACTAGGAGAGGGATGTCCTTGTGAGTGGTGGGAATCGGGGCGGTGATGGCCGCTGGAGAATTTCTAGGAACTGGAGGACTTTCAATAAGTAGTCGGAACCTCATTTCCCGTTTTCATTTTTGTTTCTTCGTAAATCTATTATTGTTTTTTGTGATTTTTCCTTTAATTTCCAGATTGATTCTTTCTTTTCTTGCAGATAAACATAAAAGAAAAAAACCTCACGTAATGTGGGAGACCGAAGAAAAGCTATCATTAGCCTTCCGCTGCTGGCACAGAAAGTGGTATGAACTTTTAGACCCTCATGGTGACGTCTCTCTTGTCCGTTCCCCTCCCTCAAGTCTGGTTGCCTCACTTCCTACTTTACCATTATATTTTCTACCGCGAGGTCCCACCTTTAGCTTTGTCCTTTATGTCTACTTCGTTGCCATCCTCCTATCTTGTAAGAGATTCACACGCTTCTTCCAACCATTATTCTCCCAGCGGTTCCGATTCTGATTCTTCGGAGCAGAATACTTTGATCCAGAGAGTGAAAGAGAGTCTTAGTATGTCGAAGCGTCTGCGTACTATGGTGGGCGAGGTTGGAAGATGAACTTGTCTGAGAACGGATGAAACCAGTTTTTTAAGGGATCCTCCTTTTTTGGATGCTCCTTTTGTTCAGGGTGAGAACTTATCTCCCCATTTTGTAACTCCTCCTCATCCTCCTCTTGTTGCTCCTACTCTCGTTGTGCCAGTCACCTATCAAGAACCTACTTCTAGATCTCAAGGAGCAGAAAGAGGTTCTAGCCCTTGGCGGTTCAGAAAGTTTGCTGATATACTAGCAATAGTTTACTTTTTAGATGACGCTTAGTCTTCTCACATTGTTGCTCGTGGGATTAATTCTGATGCTGACTTGGTCAAGACTTGCAATTCTGGGATTGGCGACCTCATTTATTCTCTCAGTCATGATTTAGTTAGATTATGGTTCTCTATCATTTTTTTTTCTTCTTGATCATTTCCCTACCTTGTTCTTACTATTTTTGTTTTCTTTTCAGGCCATAATTCGTCATAGTGGTCTTCAAGGTCGCCATGTTGCTCGAGACTTGGCCCTACAAAAGCTTCGAAGGGACGTTGCTCACTATACTAGAATTATTGAAGGTCTTCGTGGAGAAGTCCATCAATTGAAAGGGTTAGAAGCTGAGCCACGTGGGGCAATGGAGAAGCAAGTTGCAGAAGATGATACAGCCAACGTAGATATTTTGAGTCTGACGGAATATTTGGGGGCCACAAAAGAAGCGTTGAAAACTGCTGAAGAGTCTTTGGCTGCTGTTAAAGCAGTTAAAATTAAGTTCTGGAACAGAAAGAGAAGGGGGTTGGAGAGGAATATCAATCTCTCTTTGATGAGCAAGTAATCTACAACATGGGCTACAGAGATGGCTTGATGAAAGTCCCTCCTAGGAAGCTTTTTGTGACGTTCCTGTTGATAAGCACAGTGAGGCTACCACTTCTATGGGTCAAGTTGAAGTCAACCCTTATTGAGTAGTTGCTGATGAGACTCCTGTTGTAAGAGATGTTTCTGCCCCCACTAAGACTTCGGTTGGGATTCAACATATTGATAAGGACACTGGTTCTTTTTAAGCTTTTTGTTTTAGTTGTAACTTCTTTGCCTTTTCTTGTACTTTCCTTCGTTTATCAATGCAGAAGTTCTTTGAATCTCTCATTCCATTTCTTACTCTTAAGTAACAACAATTAAAACTTAATTTGCTAACTTAACTTGTAAAATGTATTCAAAGATTTTACCTCATAAAGTCCATAAAATAGCCTTCCCGTTTTGAACTGCGGTCTTTTTGCTTTTCCGTTCTGAAGTGAAGTGGAAGCTTTCTGGACTCTCCCATTCTAAGAGATTTGAAGGTGATCTTCTTTGCTCTTCTTTTCTTTTCTATCAAAGTTCTATTCTGAAATTCTTTTCATTTCCTTTTTCTTTTCTGTCGAATTTCAGTTCTGAAATTCTTTTCCTTTCTTTTTTCTTTTCTGCTGAATTTCTCTTATAAAATTATTTTCCTTTCTTGTTTCTTTTCGGCCGAATTTCTATTATGAAATTCTTTTCTTTTCTGGCCTTTATTTACTCAGCTCAGCTTTTCTTTTCTCTTTGCTTTACTCAACTCACCTTTCTTTTCTCTCATCCGTTCTCTTTCTTTTGTTCTCACCCTTTGACCATCGCGACTTGTGTTTCAATTTATTTTGAGACTAGAACTTATATGTTGCCCTCCTTAAAGACTTATGCCCTTAGTTTCTTCTAAGAGTAACATTTATGAATTGCTCCTCCCAAAGACTTATGCCCTTAGTTTTTTTTTTGGAGTATCACTTATGAATTGTCCCTCCCAAGGACTTACGTCATTAGTTCTTTCTAAGAGTAAGACTTATGAATTGCCCCTCCTAAGGACTTACACCCTTAATTCATTATGAGAGTAGGACTTATGAACTGTCCCTCCCAAGAACTTACACCCTTAATTCATTCTGAGAATAGAACTTATGAATTACCTCTCTCAAGGACCGACGCTCTTAATTCCTTCTGAGAGTAGGACTTATGAATTGTCCCTCCGTAGGATTTATGAATTGTCTCTCTCAAGGACTTACACCCTTAATTCATTCTGAGATTATGACTTATGAATTGCCCCTTCTAAGGACTGAACTGCCCCCACCAAGGACTTAATCATTTAGTTTCCTTAATTTGCTTTCCTGGTAGAAGAGATAGAGAGTTGACACCAAATATTTTTACGGGAAAAACCTTTGTGGGAAAAATCACGGGAAAATATTCACTATAAAATTGTAATTAAACGAAATACTTCTTTAAATGAGATGCATTCCATGGTTTTGTCAGGTATGCTCCTTCCTCCGCCTTCAAGTAATAATATTCGATTCCTCCTACACCACTAATGATATATGTTACTTCCCAAGTTAGCCCAAAATTTCCTTCTGTTTGAATGACTTCTATTAAGACTAGGACTCCTTTTTAGAACTCCCGCTTTTTTATTCTTTTCTGAAATAAGATCTCATTTTCTAATTATAATGCGCCATTTTGATTAGGGCAACTTCTCTTCGTTCTTCCAATCGATCAAGGCTTCTTCTGAGGAGTTCATCATTATGATGTTCATTCAATTCTGATCTCATTATGAGGCTTTCAATTTCAAAAGGAATTACAGCTTCCGCTCCAAATTCTAAGACAAACAGCATTTCTCTAGTCTCTTCTCTTGGGGTAGTTCTATATGCCCATAGCACGACTGACAGTTCTTCTACCCATTTTCCCTTTACAGATTCCAGTCACTTCTTCATGCTATTAAGTATGATGCGGTTTGATCTTTCAGCTTGCCCATTTCCTTACGGGATAGTTTGGTGTAGAGAAACGGTTAATGATTTTTAGTCCCTTGTAAAAGCCTTTAACAATTCTCCCTGTGAACTATAGTCTATTATCTGAGACTAATATCTTGGGTATTCCGTATCTGCATAATATATTTTTCGATAAAAATCCCTTGACTTCTTCTTCTCGGATTCTCATGAAAGACTCGGTTTCGATCCATTTCGTGAAATAGTTTGTAGCCACTAGCAATACGCGTTTTTGACCTGACACTTTTGGGAGTTGACTAATGATGTCAAGTACCCATTGCATGAAAGGCAATGGCCTGGCTATTGTGTTTAGTTCTCCTGGAGCCATTCTGGGGATTAGGGCAAATCATTGCCATTTATCATATTTCTTTATATATTGCTTGGCATCTCAATGCAGTCCAGGCCAATAGTATCCCTCACTTAAAACTTTGAGCTAGTGATCTTCTCCCAGTGTGTTTTCCGTATATTCCTTCATGAATTTTAGCTAGGATATACTATGCTTCTTTCTCCTTCAAGCATTTTAAGTACGGACCTGAAAAAGCTTTTTTATACAATAATCCATTTATTAATGTGTACCTGGCACTTTGCTGCTGTATTTTCCTTGCAAGGAGTGTGTCATCGGGGGTATTTCCTTTTCAAGGTAGATGATCACATCATCTTTCCAGTTGGGTTTGAAAGTTCCCTTTTGATTTCTACTTCAGCGATGCTGCTCGACGAGAGCAAAACACTCGATTTCTCTAAGAAATCCATGGGCACATTTATTTGATATGGGAACTGTAAAGACGATCCCAAATTTGTTAGTGTTGGAAACGCGGACGCGTGGTGGCTTTTAAATTTATTAAAAACAACTTGTGTGTATTTTCAATAAAACAAAAACAAGCACAACGCGACGGTTTCCAAAATAACAACTTTTATTGAAAATTATTTTCAATCAGGATCTATTATATATTTATATGTTAAATCTAAGACATACACTGATAGGAATCATATACCTCGTGTATTCTATATCAATCGTCCTCGCAAACCAACGATCTCGCATTCTCACGAGCGACAGACTTTGAGATCCACACTAAGATCTTCTAAGTCGATCCTCAGATGCATTAGGACTTGTGTGAGCACGTAGAATAATCAAAGACACTTTTTTGCCTCTAGATGTACTCAAACCATGTGATCTAGAGATTTACTATTAATGATTAATTTAATGAGCCAATCCTCTGAGAGAATGTGATGATAATTCTTTCAAGCTTTTTGATTAACTTTTTAATCATAGAGAAAATTCACCCTTATAGCAATTGTGTTCCTCAATCAACACTGAAGCTAATAGAATAATTTATATATATATATATATATTTTCTAGATAATGACATATCGAATTTTTAGGAATAAACTGAAAGTAATATTTAATTTCAAAATTACCGTTGCAATGGGATCCACTGCAATTTGTGCACAGCTACAGTGCAACACAACACTACAGTTGTCGTGAGCTATCACAGTGCCGTGAAGCACTGTGTGCCGTGAAGCACTGTGTGCCATGGCACTACAATATTGCAGTCCTGCTATTGTAGTGTCACGTGGCACTACAGTAGTTCATGTCAATCTATGATTTCCAATCAGTGATTGACACGTGACAATTACTGTGAATTAAATATTTATTTTAACCAAGTAAATATTCAGATATTAGTTAATTCAAAAATAACTCCTATCAACTAACTATCTGTTAGTTCACAAATAACAGATTTAGTTGATTCAAATTATTATCTAATAATAATTTATAATCATCTAATTTCACAAATTAGATATTATGTCTCACTGATCGATAATTAAAAAATTAATCAATATAATTATATATATATATATATATCTGTGTGTGTGTAATTTCTGAAATTTATATATAAATAATTGATTTAATTAATTTTTCATTAATTAATCACACATAATTATCTCATAATTACATACTTTACCCCAGAATAAAAATTACTTTTACAAATCAGTCTTTTTCTCATGTCTTAAAATATTCACACCCTAGACTGCGTAGTATAGAGTTGACTTGAAGACCATTGACCTATAATCTTAAGTTTCAATAAACCAAATTATTGATTGAACTCTTTAATTAAATAATTTTTTTAATTCAATTGTTACTCCACTATAAATATGTAATCGCACTCTTAGAGATTATAAAACGTAACAGAGTATTATCGTGTAGTCCATTAATGTAATGAAAGTGGTCTGATCTCATCAGACATTAATTTCTCGAGAACTACTTTGATTCAAGGTTTGTAATTTTTCATATAGTTATGTTAAAGGAAAGTGACATTTGTCGATACAAACACATTTTTTATCATTGTGAAGTCACAAAATAACCTACCTTTAGTCTTTGGAACATAGCCAACGAATATGCATTCTTTAGACATTGAGTCTAACTTTTCAGTCTTGGGTCTAGGAACGTGAGCTGGACACCCCATATACAAAAATGATGTAAACTAGGTTTGGAGCCATTCAATGACTCTAAAGGTATCTTGTTTACAAACTTAGAAGACACTAAAATTAAAATGTATGTTGCCGTGTGTAATGCATCTCCTTAAAATGTATGTTGCCGTGTGTAATGCATCTCGTTAAAATATAAGTGGTAGTGATTAATAGCATAACATCGACCTAACCATATCTAGTAAGGTTCAGTTTCTCCTTTTTGAAACACCATTTTACTGTGGCACTCTAGGTATTGTGAGTTGGGATAAGATTCCATACTCCAACAAGTAATCCTTGAATTCTACATAAGTATTCACCACCTCGATCTGATCAAAGGGTTTTCAATGATTTACCTAATTACTTTTTAGCTTAAACTTTGGAGTCTTTAAACTTTCCAAAAATTTCAGATTTTTTATAAATTAGGTAAGTATAACCATATCTTGAATAATCATCAATAAAAATGACAAAATACTCATACTCACCTCTAGCTTGTACATTGTTCGGTCCACAAACATCACTATACAATAACTCAAGTGATTCCTTTGCTCTCTTTGGCATTCTCCAGTAAAAGGTTTTTTGGTCATTTTATCCTCTAGACAAGATTCACAAACATGAAAAGTTCCAACTTTTAGTTCTCTCAAAGCACCATGTTTTGTTAACCTGTTTAACCTATCTAAATTAATATGTCCCAACTACTATGCCACACGACAGTGCAGTTGTCGTGAGCTATGACAATACCTCGCGGCACTATTGTAGTGTCGTATGACACTACAATATTGCAGTGCCTCGTGGCACTACATTAGTTCATGCTAATATCTAATTCTCAATTAGTGATTGACACACGACAATTACTCTCGGTTAAATATTTATTTTAATCAGATAAATATATAAATATAAGTTAATTCAAAAATAACATATCTGATTATCCCTATCAACTAACTTATCTGTTAGTTCACAAATAACAAATTTATTTGATTTAAATTATTATCTAATAATAATTTATAATTATCTATTTTCACAAATTAATTATTGATTCGTAAATTAGAGCTGATCAAAATTACCACTTTACTCTTCTAATTACTTCTTGATCCTTAAGTACCATGAATTCACTAGTAAATGGTTAATTTATAATCGTATTATAAATTTGAGTTCAATAACCATTCAGTTCCAGAATTAACAGTTAAGGGAACCAATATACGATCCGTTAGGTAAGCTTGGATTTCAAATCTTGTAAGATCATGTTCAGAGCCATCCATATCACTGAATCTTTAAAATAAAAGCCACTAGCTTGTTTTACAAACAAACCTTAACGAGTAAATCAAAAGTTCCAATAGACATGTATAGGAGGTTATGACTTCGCAAAATTTAGACTGATCTATATATGATTATCAGATTGATGTGTATTACATCTTTATGATAAACGGTACGTTAATAAAGATATTAATTCTCATCGATCCTACCATATATAATCTTATTTTATAAAGTACATCACTAAGATGTCTATCTGCATCAATAATCTGGATCTAGATCATATGCATTCATAATGCTTAGTGAACTGTACTAGCAACCATTCATTAAAGATTCTATAATTTAATATGTTGCTGACATTTTTATTCATTATCTATGATCTTAATCCTCTCGTATTAATCCAAGACCATAATCTCATTAATGAATATGAAATTCTTAGACATTTATATAAATTATTCAACAATAATTTAGAAGAACAATTAGAAGAAAAATGTAATTCCATTAAATTTCATATTAAAATGTCAACACACATGCTTTGAGGGCATAACCTCCTACAATCTCCCACTTGCCCTAAAGTAAATGCGGCATCTCTCTCAACCCCATGTTACACATATGACCCTCAAATGACTTTGCAGGAATTATCTTGGTAAAAGGATCAGTCAGGTTCTGATCTAAGGTTATCTTCATAACAGTCACATCCCCCCGATGCACGATATCTCTTACAAGGTGATATTTCCTCTCTATGCGTTTGCTCCTCTTGTGACTCCTTGGTTTCTTGGAATTAGCTACTGCCCCAATGTTGTCAGAGTATATGATCAGTGGCTTGTTCATATCTAGAACTACTTCCAGATCAATATAGAACTTTATGAGCCATACTGATTCTTTCACAGCTTCACAAGCAGTTAT
Organism: Datisca glomerata; assembly: GCA_003255025.1. Taxonomy (NCBI): domain Eukaryota; kingdom Viridiplantae; phylum Streptophyta; class Magnoliopsida; order Cucurbitales; family Datiscaceae; genus Datisca; species Datisca glomerata. Next base: position 191,433 of record QANY01000287.1, on the reverse strand, counting down.
ATATTCGGTTTCTATAATGGAATCTACAATGCTGGATTGTTTGATACATCACCAGACTGCAAATCCTCCACCTAGGGTGAATACTGATCTAGATGTCGACTTTTGACTGTCTCTATTGATCGAAAATTAGAATCAGTATATCTAGTGGAGTTCGTATCTCCACCAGAATAAACAAACATATCATTTCTCATTCTCCTAAGATACTTGAGAATGTGCTTTACTGTAATCCAATGTTCTAAACCTAGATTCGATTGATTACGACTGACGATTCCTGCTGCATAATAGATGTCTGGTCTTATACACAACATGGCATGCATGAGGCTACCAACAACTGAAGCATAATGAACCTTTCTCATATCCACTTCCTCCTGAGGTGTCTTAGGACATTACTCATTGGAGAGGGTAATTCCATATATGGTCGATAATTGACATTTCTTAGAATGCTCCAAGAGAATCTCGCCACCACCTTATCAATATAAGATGCATGAGAGAGTGTCAAGAGCTTGTTCTTTCCATCCCTTAGGATTTGGATGCCTAGAACATAGCTCGCCTCTCCCAAATCTTTCATTTGAAATTTCTTAGCTAACCACTTATTTACATTTGACCAAGTTTCTATATCATTCCCAATGAGTAGAATATCGCCAATATAAAGATCTAAGAAAACCATTATCTTGTCTTTGATTTATTTATAAACACAAGTTTCGTCAACATTTTGCTCGAAGCCATATGATTTAATAATCACATTAAAGATAAAACTCCAAGATATAGAGGCTTACGTTAATCCATAAATAGATTTGAGCAACTTGCATACTTCTTGATCTGGCCCTATTTTCACGAATCCTTCTGGTTGCATCATATAGATGCTTTCTTCAAGGGAGTCATTCAGAAAGCCTGTATTAACGTCCATTTGCCATATTTCATAGTCCAAACTAGCGACAATGGAAAAAAGGATGCGAATCCATTTTAGTATGGCAACAAAGGAGAAAGTTTCTTCATAATTGACTCTTTCCCTTTGTGTGTAGCCTTTGGCTACCCGCCGTACCTTGAAAGTCTCTACTTTTCCATCAGCACATCTTTTCTTCTTGAAGATCTATTTACATCTAATGAGCCTGACATCTTCAGGTGGATCTACAAATTCTCAGACGGAATTGGAATACATCGATTCTATTTACTGGTTCATGGCATCTTGTCATTTCTCCTTTTCAGGATAATCCATAACTTTTTCATAAGATAATGGGTCGTTATTATCAGTGTTAGACACCATGACATGTGCCTTAATAGGAACTGTGATTTCTATGATTTGTCATTTATCAGTTGATAATGAAGGTGGTATGATCTCATCAGACGTTAATTTCTCGAGAACTACTTTTACTTTGAGGTTTGTAGTTTTCCATATAGTCGTGTTCAAGAAATGTAGCATTTGTCGATACAAACACTTTTTGAATCTTTGATCCCCATGACTATAAAAGTACCCACCTCTAGTCTCTGGAGTATAATCAATGAATATGCATACTTAAGACTTTAAGTCTAACTTTCCAGTCTTGGGTCTAAGAACGTAAGCTGGACACCCTCATATATGAAAATGACGCAAAGCAAATTTGGAGTCATTCCATAACTCTAAATGTGTCTTACTTACAAACTTAGAATGCACTACATTCAAAATGTATGTTGCCGTGTGTAATTCATATCCTCAAAATGTAAGTGGTATGGATGAGTAGCTTAATATCGACCTAACCATATCTAATAAGGTTTAGTTTCTCATTTCTGAAACACCATTTTGCTGTGGCGTTCCAGGTGATGTGAGTTGAGATAGGATTCCATACTCCAGCAAGTAATCTTTGAATTCAAAATGCAAGTATTCCCCACCTCAATCTGATCAAAGGGTTTTCAATGATTTACTTAATTGCTTTTCAGCTTCAACTTTGAAGTCTTTAAACTCTCCAAAAGTTTCAGACTTTCTATGCTTTAGGTTAGTATAACCATATCTTGAGTAATCGTCAATAAAAGTGACAAAATAATTATACCCACATTTAGCTTGTACATTGATCGATCCACAACATCACTATGCACTAGCTCAAGTGGTTCCTTGGCTCTTTGACCATTTTCAGTGAAATGTCTTTTGGTCATTTTACCATCTAGACATGATTCACAAACAAAAATAGCTTCAACTTTTAGTTCTCTCAATGCATCATGCTTTGTTAACATGTTTACCCTATATAGATTAATATGTTCCAACCTAAGATGCCAAAAATATGTGTTATCATCATCATGAGAAAATTTTTGTCATTTCTTTGCAGTAGGTTTAAGCATATACATTACGTTCGATACTTTTGTATGACAAATATTGAATCCATTCTTAGGAATAACAAACTCATTATTAATTAAAGAAACTATCAAAAAAATTGTTCATTTAGTAGCGAAAGAGATATCAGATTTCTTGAAAATCTAAGAATATAATAAACATCGTTCAAAACTAAATAATTATTTCAAAAATTAAGGCGGATTGTCCCTAATGCTTTTGTTGAGACGTGCGCACCATTGCCAACTCTCATAATGTCCTTGTCCTCAGTCAGCTCTATTGACGAATCAAACATCTGCAAAAAAGAATATACATGGTTAGTGGCTCCTGAATCCGGTATCTAGAATGACAAATCATATTCCACTAAGCAAGCTTCAGGTACAAGTAAATCATATTTACCTTTCTTTTTCAGCTCAGAGAGATACTTGTTACAGTTTCTCTTCCATTGACTTTTAACCCCACAATGGAAACATTTTCCTGCGAGTTTGTTGTCAATATTGTTCCACTCGCCCTCGGCTAACCTTTTGGCGTTCTTTACATTACCTCACCCTCAATGGTAGCCCATGTGTCAATAATCCAAGTATTGACTGCAGGCCTTTCGAGACTTTCTTCAACAAGAATAAATTCATTATGCTCATAAACTATCAACATGTTGAGTTGGATTTCCATCTTATGGAGTTATCACCATTTATTTTCTCAAGTGCAAGTAAAGCAGTAATAGGGTTATGCATGGTAGGTAATAACTAAAAAATAAAACATATATAATTCAATATAATTGAAATAAATATCCAGAATTCGGAAAGTAAACGTGAAGCATGAATGGAACATATTAAACACATAAATTTATCATTTATTAATTCACGATAATGCAACCTAATAATTAATGTGCCGTCTTAGGGTTGGTCAGATTAATCTTGGGCCGTCTATGAAACATTCTCATCCTTATTAATTAAAATTTAAAATATCTCATATTTTCTGTTTTAACAATAATGTATCACTTATTCGGTCAAGTCACAATTATCAACATGAAAGCTTAATTGTGGCTTTGTTAGTGTAACCCATTATTTTGGATTCTATGATTTGATTTAGAATATGCCGCCTTAGGGTCGGTCAAAACTAAACTACATCACTTAGTCTTATCTTCTTAAGAAGTCCAACCTTGGTATTGATACAGTTCAAAATCTCTTAGAGGGATGAAAACAGTCATCTCGAGTCTCTCACTGTACCTCACGGTGTTGTACTAATAATGGAGACCATATGTTACATTGACATGTCAACCTTCTCTCACTCACTTATTTTAACAATCAATTAATTTTAATTAATCACTAGTTAAAATGACAACCCCATGAATGTGAAATTAACAGTTAATTAAATCTAATTGGTCTAAGTTCATTTAACCTTTCAAAGAGCCCAAGTCGTAATTAGGTGAACTTAGTTCAAATAATTAATTACATTAATCAAACTTTAATAAAAATCTTTTACTAAAGCTGGTCATCCTAAATGTTACTATATCCTTTAGAGTGGTGTGATTATCAAGTTTTAACTAATTAAAACCTAGTAATTTACATGCAATTGATTTTTCAAAACAATTCATATAAACATATTATGACAATCCTAATAAATCATGTTTCTACTGATGAGATGCATGATTAAATAAAATTATTTGGGGTTTCATGTATGGCATGTGATCGACTAACGCATAGACATGTTATCAAATATAATAATTAAACATTAATTTGACAATTAAATAAAATAATAGTGGACCGAGTGACTATTGAGTATTTCTAAATTACAACCCTTGAAATAAATAAATAAAATTATAAAATAGACTTTAAGAATATATATTTCTAAAATATCTCCTTCTCCACATGATGTCCATCTTCATAATCTTCAAGATTCTAATAAAACCCTTTTAATTAGGAAAAACTATTTTTCTTAATAAAAAATTATATTCTAAAATTATTGAATTTGACTTTGTCAATAGATAATTTATTGACTTGGTCAAACTTGGGCCAAACTCAATCAATTAATTAATATTTCATTTTCATAAAATTAAAAATTAAAAATTAATTTTAAAATTACTTTAATTTCAAAATTTAAAAAATAATAGATAGAGTTAGAGTTATCATAAAACTATACAGTGATAGAGTAAGTTGGTACCAGGTTTCTATGGAACTTTCCTAGATGTGATAACAGTTGCCACCAGCGATAGGACGCTCCCACCGTCACTGCTTGCCGACCGTCAGCCACCACCTCAGACACGATAGTGTCGAAAATCCTATTTCTAGTGTCGGCGCCACAATTCCCTAGGAATTTCTTTTTTTTTATTTTTTTCATCATCGTTCTTCTCGTGCGTTCTTTGTCTTCTCGCAATTGGAATAATTACAAAAATTCATATGCCCTAAATCGGCTTACACAAGATTTAAGGAATTATTAAAGAACAAAGTCTAGCTCAATAATCACCATACAATTAACGATCTATTATTTAACCATCATTCAAAAAACAAAACCATCAATTCATTCATACATATCAAATATATTATGAATAATGCTAGAAAACTCACACAATATTTTATACATAAATATATAATGACCGCTTTGATACAAACTTTTGGAAAATGCGGCTGAGGCGTGGTGGTTTTTAAATTTATTAAAAATGAATCGTATGTTTTTTCGATAAAACAAAAACAAGCGGGACGCAACGGTTTCCAAAAGAATTTTTTTTATTGAAAACTCTTTTCAATCAAGATTCATTATATATTTATATAATAAATTTAAGACATACATGGATATGAATCATATACCTCTGTAATCTATATCAAACGTCCTCGTAAAACCAACGATCATGCGTACCCACGAATAACAGACTTCGAGATCCACACCAAGATTTTCCAAGTCAATCTCCAAAGGCACTAGGACGTGTGTGAGCATGAAAAATAATTAATGATACTTTTTTATCTCTAGATGTACTCAACGCTTGAGATCTAGAGATTTATTGAGAATGATTAATTTAGTGAGACAATCCTCTGAGAGAATACGATGATAATTCCTTCAGAACTTTTTGATTAACTTTTTTTAATTACAAAGAAAATTCATTCTAATGGCAACTGTGTTCTTAACTCTCTAGAAAAAATGAGGCCAATAGAATAATATCTATATATTTTCTAGATAATGGCATATCGGATTTTTAGGGATAAACTGAAAATAATATTTAATTTTAAAATTACCATTGCCGTGAGACCCACTTCAATTTGTGCACAACTGCAGTGCCACACGACACTGCAGTTGCCGTGAGCTATCACGGTGTCGTGCTGTAGTGTCATGTGGCACTACAGTATTGCACCTTCACTACTGCAATGCAACGTGGCACTACAGTATTGCACCTTCACTACTGCAATACCATGTGGCACTACAGTATTGCACCTTCACTACTGCAATGCCACGTGGCACTACAGTAGTTCATGTCAATCTCTGTTTCTCAATCAGTGATTGACACGTGGCAATTACTGTGAATTAAATATTTATTTTAATCAGATAAATATCTAAAATCAATTAATTAAAAAAATATATAATTATCCCTATTAACTAATTTATCTGTTAGTTCATAAATAACAGATTTAGTTCATTCATATCTGATAATAATTTATAATTATCTAATTTTACAAATTATATATTTTGTCTCACTTATCGATAATTAGAAAATTAATTGATATATATTAGAAATTATTTATATATATTTATATATAATAATTCCTAATATATATATATATAATTGAACTAATTAATTTTAATTTAATTAATCACACATAATTATCTCATAATTACGTACTTCCCCAGATTAAATTTTTTTTTTGTAAGTCAGTCATTTTCTCATGTCCTTAAATATTCACACCTTAAACTATGTAGTACAGAGGTGACTTAGGGACCATAGACCTATTAATTAAATAATTTTATTTATTAATTCTATTATTACTCTACTATAAATATGGAATTGCACTCTTAGAGATTATAGAATGTATTTACATAGTATTCTCGTGTAGTCCATTAATATAATCATTTCACATAGTTCTATACTCTAATTATTGGTTCGTAAAATAGAGCTGGTCAAAATTATCATTTTATCCTTCTAATTACCTCTTGATCCTTAAGTAATATTAATTCATTAGTGAATGACTAATTTATAATCGTATTATAAATTTGAGCTCAATGATCATTCGGTTCCAGAATTAACACTTAAATGAACTAATATACGATACGTTAGGAAAACTTGGATTCCAAATCTTGTAAGATCATGTTCTCAGCCATCCATATCACTGAATCTCCAAAACAAAAGTCATTATCTTATTTTACAAACAAACTATGACGAGTGAATCAAAAGATCCAGTAGACATGTATATGAGTTCATGACTACTCAAGATTCAGACTGATCTACATATGATTATCAGGTTGATGTGTATTAAATTTTTATGATAAATGGTATGTTAATAAAGATGTTAGTTCACATCGGCCTTATCATATGTAATCTTATTATATAAAGTACATTCACTAAGATTTTTATCCACATCAATGATACAGATCTAGATCACATACATTAATAATTCTTAGTAAATCGTACTAGCAACCATTCATTAAATATTCCATACTTCATATGTTGCTGAAATTTTATTCATTATCTATGATCTTAATTCTCTCGTACTAATACAAGATCGTAGTCTCATTAATTAATATATAATTTTCAGATATTTATATAAATTATTCAACAATAATTTAAAAGAACAATTATAAGAAAAATGTAATTCCATTAAATTTCATATTAAAATATCAATACACGTGCTTTGAGAGCATAACCCCCAACAAAAGGTGAAATTTTCGTGCTTGTTTGAGTGTGAGAGGGGGAGAGTTTTCTAGTCAACGAGATACCTTGGGCACGTGGAGGACTAGCTCGGAAAGAATCATGAGCAACTTGGTGGGACTATAAAGAGACAACTTCCAGTGAGAGATCTCATTCAAGTGGCAAAGAAAGAAGGGAGAGATATAGATATAGATTAGATGAAGGTGTTATATGTGTCTTTCTACGTAAGGAGTGTGTATGACCTCCTTTATATTGAGGAGGTAAGGGTTCAACCCTCCTTAAAGTGTGGCTGACCGTATGACACATATGGTATTGTTAGTTATAGGCTAGTGTGTGAGATATTGTCACGTATTTTTTATTCATACTTAATGATAGAAAAACATGTGTTAAAACCTATTAAGGAAGTCATAAGAGCTGACATGATAATCCTTAGCCAATCATACCAAGTCACATTCCTCCAAGTTGTTCTTAATATAATCAAGACAATAAAGGCTCATCCAAGCACTGTCACTTGACTTGATGATTATGAATAGTAATGGCAAAGCCAACCAAGACGAGGACCAAAGCAGACTACCCATGCACACAATGTTATTCATGCAAAGAAGACATTTTTATAGCAGCTGATCAAGCCAGTTTAGGTGGTGAAGTACCCATGTAACGAGCTAGGAGTTTATTACGCCGAGCTTTATACATTGTAGTACATGTTTCCTTCATGTTCGTAGTAAGCCAAGTCTAACTATTGTGATTTTATGTTGTATTGTATCTCAATCAACCATCATCGTTAGGATCTATAATAATTCATTATTTTTTATTTCAATGATATAAATATATATTTTCCTTTTAAAAGAAACTACTTGTGAATCACATTATTGTCCTGTAGCTAGAGGTGGCAACCGGGCAGGCCCGTCAATGCTCGGCCAGGCCGGTTCCAGGCTTTTTCAGGTGGTTCATGGGCCGACCTGCTGAAATTTTCGGGAGGTCTAAAATGAACCATTGAACCGGTACGTGAACTCACGGGGCCGGACCGGATCGACTAACAGTTTGGTCCCAGTTAAATAACCGAACCGATCCGTTCCTATCCTTTAAATGTGTTGTAATTCTAAAAAATGTAACTAGGGAGATTTGAATTACCACTAACCTATATATGGAAGTCATGTTAGTTTATTATAATTATTTTATTTTATTACTTTAAAATCACAATAGAAAAACTTGTAATAATAAGTAAAATAATTATTTTATTTATTAAATTCATAAACTTGTTATATTCATATTCAAGTAAAATCTAATATTATAATAAATAATTAATAACTAATTTATAATTCATGTTTATTAGATAAAATAAAAAATATTAAGAATATTAAACCAATATTTTTTAAAGTTTTTTTGAATCATATTATTTATTGAATAAAATATTCATTTAAATGAAAAATATTATTTTTTATTTAATTAAATACACATACCTCTAAAGTATATTATATAAAGTTTCGATAAAATTTATTAAAAGAGAATAAGAATATATTTTAAATAATATATTAATAAAACTTTACTTGATCTATTAGTCAGAAGTGTGATCTATAAGTGAGAGTTAAGAGTTCAAACTTCTATACACATATAATTATTTAATTTTTGAGATAAAAGAATGAATTCATGGACCGGACCAATTCAGACCCGTTGAATCTCACGAACCAATTCGAGTCTAGATCATGGATTAAACCTGACCCAAATTATAATAAATCTGTTCACCCAATTTCACATGTCGAACTGATTACTTATCACCGCTACCCTTAGCTATTCAAATGTTCGATTAAATGAGTTTAGTTTTTTGTTATTATCCGATTTGACTATTTTTTCTCCCCCAAAAACCCTTCACAAAACCCAAGTCCAGACACTTCCGGAAACCAATGGAACCATGACAATTGAAAGTATTATCATTCATCAGTGATGACGGTCACCAAAACTTTCTTACTCATATTTTTGCAACCGAAGAAGGAATTTCCTTCATAAAGCGATGGCTATGTCAGGTAACAGAAGCAGAATAATCAAGCTCTACTGTCCTTCGCTTTCGAAGCTAGTCGATTTCATAGCTTGGGATGAGCAGCGGCTCGACCTAGGCTCCATAGCTCGGACGTTTGGGCTCGACCCATCAACCTTGAAGCTTAATGGTCACTTCATTAGTAGAGGGGTCGACCTCATCGCTTCCTCTGTCACTTGGAATTCCCTTCTCTCTTTCTTTTCTTCTAAGGGTCTCTCTACTGGCAAAGATGACAATGATGCCCTTCTTGTGGATGGAAAACTCTGTAAAGTTGGATGCAAGAGTAAGTTGTTTTCTGATTTTTTTTCGGTCCTTCGGATTAAAGGGCATCTCATTCTCTGTATGGTTTCCGAGAAAATAAGGGGAGATAAATAATTGTCTCGTTAAAGGATTTTCTGTTTCTCTGTGAGTTTAGATAGTTGGCATTAAGGACCTTGGGGTGTTTCAATGGTTGGATTGCTTTGTTTAGGAATTTGACTATTTGATGATCGTTTAGGTCTCTTGTGGTTCTGAATAGAATAATTCTGTTTTTCTCCGAGAAAGAACATGAACGAGGAAAGAAAACTAAACAAATTAAGGTATTAGTTTGTGTTGCTTGGAAATGTAACAATCCACTCCACACATGTAATCCGCATTCCTCTATCTCACTCATGTAATCCTCATTCCATTCTTAATTTACATTTCCTCACTCTCTCCCTCCTATCATTCACTTTTTTCATTTTCTTTCCTCATTCTTATTCGATTAACAATCCATTACATTACATTACATTAGTTTGAACCAAGCACCACCTAAGATGTTGCTAAGTGTTTCCTTTTGAGGTAGGCAGTAAAAGAGGAACATAGGAGGAGCTTGCTTTGGTTTTCAGAGACTTTGAAATGTTTCATAGGAGGAGCTTATTATCTATTTTGTTTTTCTTGTTTTTTGAAACAAGGGTTACCCAACAAGAAGGGTTACCCAAACATGTATTCCATTCTTAACTGATTTGAAAATTGTTTTGAACAAGTTTCAAAAAATTATACAAAAACACTTCTTGAATACTACTAACAAACACGTTTTCAGATATTAATTCTTTTAGAACAACCTTGTTCTCTTCTTTCACTTTTTTTGAGAACTCGTTTTACCGGATTACCAAGATTTTTCAAAGATGGTTTTCAGATATTTTCTAAGGAAATTGCACATAAAATGGAGTGTGTTGTTAATTTTGTTAATGGTGTCTTTTGTAGCCAATCTGTCAGTTGGACGGTTGGAGAAATAAATCGTTATTCAATTGGTTATTCTTTTTCTGTCAGGAGCTCATGATCCTCAAGACATTAGCTGTGCAGCTGAACATGAAGACAAGGGCAGTGATAAGAGGGCAGGCAATGAAGATATGAACTTGCTCAATCCTAAAAAGTTGAAGGAAAGCAACTCAGGTAACACTTGAACACGGTGATATAGCTTGCACCATGATGGTCCTTTTAGGCTAGTACTATATCATTTTTGTTATTCAAAAGAGTTGTTTGATGCTAGGGGCATTTTGAGGAAACAACAACGCATAAAGTCACACGGTCGGTTAATATTTTTATTCAAATAGAATATCAATAACCAAGATAATGAACGAATTTATGTGTATTTGTGTGCGTGTATTTTGTTGGATCTAATAAACACAATGATTGAAACATCTTGAAATTTTCTAAATCATTTGAAAGCTCCTTATTACAGTAATTGAAGCACTTTACAATCAACTTCAAAGCTAGGAAATTTACGTTATTCATGGCTGTATTGGCCTTTAAATAATGGTTTCACGTTGGAAATACTCGGACATTCTGGTACAACTCCATATATTTGCTCATTTCTTCTACCTTTTGGAGGATGGCAGTAGCATGTTTTCTTCTTCCCCGTAGGTCACCCATTTGTCTGGACTATCAAAAGCGGAAACAGACTCCTTTTTGTTCCAAGTTGTTCTCCTTATCCTTATTATCTTCACCACTGCTGCTATATGGTTTAAAAGATGAAAAAAGAGAAGGTGGATGCGGATCTTACCCATAGATAATGCCCAACTCTAACTGTCATAAACCTATTAGTCAAGACTCACTTTTTAGCAAATGCATCACGGCTCTTTTTACTGTCAATTTCGTTGTTTATGTAGGACGCGAATATGGAACTCCCTGGCTATCAAAATCTAAGTTGCCAAGCTTGAAGCGAAAGCAATCGTTGGAAGAAATCAGTTTACTGAAGAAATTGAAGATAAATGATGCCAATTCAGGTACATATCGAAATCTAAGATGCCAACTGTTTTTAGCCAAGTTGTCTAGGTCATTCTGTTAAGTGTTAAATTAATTAAGTGTATTATAGTGTAGAAATGAATCAAATGATGTAGTTTTATTGAACAACTTTGGGGGTTATTTTCAGATGTTGGAGGAAGAGGAAATGGTTCAAGTAGCTCCATTTTATGTAGAAAATTTAGCTGCAGCTACTTGAGTAAGAATCTCAAGCGCACAAGGGAAGATGAAGCTATTATTGCAGCCCCTTTCAAGAAGATCAGGTGATCCCTTATGTTTTGCTTCTTCTTTCTTTTTTTTTTCCTTCTTTTTTTGAATTTATATTTTCATAAAATTTTTCTTTCCTTCTTTTTAAATCTTTTGTAATTAGTATGATAAACATTCTATTTTAAAGCTATGTTAGAGTAAAGATCCTGGTATAGAAGAATCCAATTGAAAGTACTCATAAAATCTTTGTACGAAATGTGACTGTATTAATCTTGTATGAGGCAATATTTGTATGAAATATTAATCTATCTGTGTCCACTATAGTGTAAGTAGTGATGCTTTCGGCTATTGGATTCTCGTTATCTAGGGTGCGGTCGTTTACCAATGTCAGTAGTTGACGATTATATAATTGGTACATTTTGATTATTATGGAGAAGGATGGCTCTAACATTGAAAAATCTTAAATCTTAAACACTCATCTAGTAAGACCTAGCAAGAGGGCTTTGAAGAGATTTGGATTCTCTCTTATTTTGATGAAGAGCCTGTTGTTCGTATGAAGGTTCTTTTTATAATAGAGACAATTATAAAAATATTTTTGTTGTAGTATATTTTCCTTTAATTAATAGAGCATTCCTTGAACTGCTTTCCTCTTTGATCAGAACAATAATCATAAAACACATAATTGTTGTTCACATTCTCATATTCTTTTTGCTGTTGAGGATTTAATTCCCAATAATTAATGTTATTCCAAAAGTAGGATTGAGAATCACATCCAATCCCGAATTCGCAACCCTTGATGTTGAATCCTCTGTAGAGTGATTGAAATGGTGATTGAGACCAATCTACTTTCCTTCCACCTGATGCCCATCCTTCTCCATTCCATAACTTCCATCCACATACATTGCTTGAGTCGGGTATCTTGCTCCAATTTCGGTATAGTTTTTGTATACTCTAATTGGAGTCTTATCAATGAAGAACATGCAAAGTTATATATGTTTAATCACATAATTTGATCTGTTTTTTTATTCTTTGCTTTTGGCCTCTATGAACTCCCAAAATATAAGTCTCTCCCACTTGAGCTAAAGGCTAACCCCAAATATAATATAATTACTTACACAATTTGATGAGAGTTCCACAGAATAGCATAGTCATGAAATTCAATGGTTGGATCAAACCAAAGATGAAGCCTTTGCTCTCTTCCACCATTGTCATTTGAGAAAACATTTGTTTGTAAAGTAAAAGGAGGTTCATCACTTCCCAAAAATTCAAAGTCTAATTCATCATGGTTTCCTGGCTGATTGTCTGGACTTGAGGTTAACTGCACGCATCCATAGTTAATTTCAAACATACTTTCATTCATTTTTTTACATAAGTGTCAATATTTCATGATCGTCTTACAAAATCTTAATCTCGTGTTCAAGTAAATGAGAATGAATTAATATGGTTAATCAACAACATAACTTGTCAAAAAAAATTAAAAGAACAAGTTATAATAAGCTCACATAAAATGTTGTAACAACTCCTGGAGAATGTCTTTCAGGCAGCTTTATTTTCATTTCAAAGAATCCTGAACCGTAGCCCAGCTTTGACTTAAATCCCGCACCTATTTTTCGCATTAACAAGATAAACAAATATATAAACAATGATTAAAATACTTTGATAAATATGAATATATTTTACATTTATATATTGCAATATCTTATCTTTTTTTAAGAGTCTCAATTTCACGTATTTTATTATAAGCGCTATATATGAGAAAAATAGTTTTACCGATCATATTATCGGATAAAAAAAATCGTCGTTGTAGTCAATCTTCAACCAATAAAATTTTGCCAAGTCATAGGAATAGCTGTTTTTAGAATTAATATATTAAGAAGATTTTCACATAGAAAAAAAGATAAACGCAAGAAAAAAAAACACGTTGGTAAGACCTACAAGAGGATAGAAAAATGAAATTGCTCGTTGAGATTATTAAATCAGAGAGGCCAACCTGAAGAGTTGTCCAAAGAAATTTGAATTTCTCTACCTTCATTTATTCTCAAAAAATGATCATCGTCACCATAACTAACGACGTAGTTTTCGTCGAATCCAACAGAAGCAGACGCTGCAATATTAATATTCTTTAGAAAACAAAGAAAAAGAATTGAGAAATTGATGATGGAAAATCCCATTTCCCAGTTATTATGAATTAAAAAGTAAAAAATATATATTGTATTGCATTCGTGAGCTGTGTATAAATAAATACGTTAAAATGACAAATAATAATAATTAAAAGAAACTATAAATTAATTGAGACTCTTCAAGTAGAAACTGTTCTTACAAAATTAATTTCGTTTCTTGCATTTACGAAACTTATCTTCATACGTTTTATCTATGCATGCACTTCTTTGAATCTGTATATTTTTAAATAAAAGAAAAAAACATTTTATTTATTATAATCGTTGTTTTCTCTAACTTCTATAGAAAAATCAATGGAGTGCAATCAACATTTATTGGGAATATAGAGCAACAAATCATCTATTCGTGTACCTTAATTAAAATTAGTACATATAAGCAATGTTTGTTCACCAACAAAATGGCAATGTTGAGAGAAAGCATAGAGACATCACTGAAAATGGTCTAACTCTTCTGTCTCATGCTAATCTTCCCCTCAGCTTCTAGTGGGAAACATTTTATACCTCCACCTATTTAATCAACAGACTTCCAACACTTTTACTCACTCACAAGTCCACTTTTGATATCCTATTTCACCAAAAACCAGACTAGGCCATCCTAAGAGTCTTTGGTTGTGCATGTTTCCCCTTCCTTAGGCCTTAATCCAAACAAAAGTTCAATTTTCACACCACCAACTGTGTTCCTAGGTTATAGTGAATCCCACAAAGGTTACAAATGCCTAGATCTTAAAAAAATAGAGTGTGTTTTTTTTAAATGCGTTGTGTTTAATGAGCATGATTTTCCATTTCATTCTCTTTTTTACGTGCCAAATCTTCACATGTTTCTCCTACTATTGTTCTTCTACCTCCTAACAAGTTATCCCATAGCTCTTCTACTCTAATTAGTCGATCTCTAACAAGTTCTGTAGCAGAAGATCCCTCAATTCCTGCTCCTACTGACAACACTGTTTCAAATTCAGGTAATCTTCCTACTTCTCATGTATCTTTTCACTCTAACTTATCAGATTATCCTATTATCACTCACACTATTCCCTTCCTTCAATCCCAAGCACTTCCCCTGCTTCCTCCCAACCAACAAATATCCCACCCCAACCTCCTCTTCCCCAACCTCAACCTACCTCCGTTCACCATATGGTTACCAGGTCTAAAAGTGGGATATTCAAACCAACAAATTTCATTGCCAAGCTCACATCTCACTGCACAGAACCTAAGTCTATTAAGGAGGCCCTAGCTCAACCGCAATGGAAAGCTGCAATGTTAGATGAGTTTTAGGCCTTACGTAAACAAAAAACTTATACCCCTGTACCTTATCAACCTGACATGAACATTGTCTCCAATAAATGGGTTTTTTGAGTCAAATACATTCCCAATGGTTCTGTTTAAAAGAACAAGGCTCGATTGGTTGCCAAAGGGTTCCAACAAAACCCTGGCATTGACTACTTTGACACATATAGCCATGTTATCAAGCCTTGCACTATTCGAGTTATCCTAACCATTGCTGTCACCAAAAGGTGGGACATCCAACAAATGGACATAAACAATGTCTTCCTCAATGACAAGCTGAATGAGGTTGTTTACATGTCCAAACCACCTGGCTTCATTGATCCATGTAAGCCTTCTCATGTCTGTCTCTTTCACAAGTCTTTATACGGGTTGAGACAAGCACCTTAGACATGGTTTAATAATCTGAAACATACACTGAAATAGTGGGTCCTCACTAACTCAGTTTCATATAGCAATATATTTTTTAAGCTCCAAGACAATGTCATCACCTTGATACTTATCTATGTTGACAACATCCTGATCACTGGAAGTAGTCCTATCTTCATTCAGCATTTAATTCAGGCACTACATAGTAAGTTTGCTTTGAAGGCCCTTGGATCTCTCAGTTACTTTTTGGGCTTTGAAGCTACACGAGATTATTCTGGTCTTTATCTTACCCAAACCAAGTATATTCTGGACCTCTTCGAAAGGACAAACATGTCTACTGCCAATCCCTATTCTACTCCAATATGTCTCTCACACGAGCTGAACTCCATTGATACTGCCTTTCCATACCCTACTTTCTATCGTAGTGTCATTGGTGCTCTACGATATATCTTTTGCAGTTAACAATTTAAACCAGTTTATGTCTTCTCCAAAACAATTTCATTGGACAGCTTGCAAATGGGCGCTTCGATATCTTAAAGGCACAACTCAATTTGGTCTTCTCCTCAAACCTTCTTCCAGACTTACAATTGAAGGATATTCAGATGCTGAGTGGGCCAGCTCTATAGATGATCGCAAATCAATAAGTGGGTACTGTTTCTTTTTTTATGGCAATCTGTTAACTTGGAGTTCCAGAAAGCAAACAGTCGTTGCTCACTCAAGTGCTGAGTCTGAGTATCATGCACTGACTCTAGCAGCAACTAAAGCTCTGTGGCTCATCTCTCTTCTCAAAGAACTCAACATTCATCTACCAAAGGCCCCCATTATTTGGTGTGACAATCAAAGTGCAGGGAGCATTGCTTCAAATCATGTTTTCCATTACAATACCAAACATATTGAAGTGGATGTACATTTCATATGGGAAAAGGTCCTTTCCAAAATTCTTGAAGTGAGATACGTATCAACCAAGTCACAAACAGCAGACATCCTCACCAAAGCTCTCCCCCTAGTCAGTTTATTCTGCTTCGTGACAAGCTCAGTGTGTTTTCAGCCCCTTCTCGCTTGTGGGGGTATTCATAGTACTCCCATAGCCCCTGGTTCATCACCTAAACATGGATGAACATAGGCCAATGGCAGCCCGAGTTTCCCGTGCAGTGCACGCACGAAACCTTCTCCATTTTTCTTTCTTTTGCCTTGCTGGAATGCCATGAGACTCTACTTACACTTTGCTCATGTGACACCTCAACATTCAATCATGCTCCTAATCATTAGCTTAACAACCTAGATTCTTTTTCTCTTTCCTTAACTGTAATTATTCTTTTGCTGTACAGTTGTAGCAACATATATATTCTTCTTCTTCCTTATATGAGCAATGGCTCAATTTTTGTATTTAATTATTTTCTCAAGTTATAATCAAAAGAAGGGAAAATTTATTTTATCTTGCTGTTTAAGAAATTCAACTCTACTTACCCAAAATACATGAAACACAAACAGCTTGGTTTAATCTGTCAGCTGCAGAACTAGGTTCAACAGCTTCTAGTTTGTATAAGATCTACTTCTCAGCCAGTTAATCACATTCTGAGCATCAGATTTGATAGTTACTTTCATCCACCCAACATATCAGCCAAGTTAATAATAGCTTACTCAATTACCTTGATTTCGACATTGACGAGATTTTTGTCCCGGTGTCGACGATCCCAACATCAATCATTTTTAAGTTCTTGTGCCACCAGCAGTAGTCTCGATATCGCTAGTGGGGAGCCCATGCCGCTGTTGCGATCCCTACTTTACATAAGATATTCAATGTAGTCGTCAAGTTGAATTTATAGGATATAGATAAAAATATGCAGTTGAATTTTATTTATGCAATATTTGACAATACGTTTATTTATATGGCAGTAAAATAAATAATTCAATTTGCAATAATTAAAGTAGTGGATTTGATTTCTCATTTTAGTTTAGAAAATAGGTTGTTTATGTACCCAATGAAATATAATTGAGAAATTTTTTCTATGTTTTATAATTGGGAAAAAAATTCTGAAGTGACGCACGTGTAGTTTACTTAACTGATACATCCCCTCTAGTCTAAAATGTGACAAAAAAAATCATTTGAAGAATTGTTAGTGAAGCATGTATAATTTGTGTGCATGTCCTATAGATCTGTCATTGTGAAGTATGTGTTTGTGTATTCCTCTCTTATTCATAAATTACTAATTCATATTATATAAGTCAATAATTCTATTTTATCCGTCCATATTTAACACGTGTAATGCACGTTATATACATCTAATCCATGTAAGAAGTTAAATATATTTTTCATCGATGAAAACATACTTATATGAATAATATTGACTTGTAAATGAGTTGAATGCAGTTATATACGTATGATTAAATATTAACAGGTTAATGTTCATAACTCAAAGCACATAATACATTTTTTTTAGAAACAAATAACATTTAATTTCGTAGCACGATATCACAGGCAATGTCACCGACGAAGAACACGCCATTCATGACTGCTTCACTTCGGGGAAGAATGACTCCCTGCGTCTGAGTCTTGTCGTTGACTTCTTATGGCTGATAATGGTGTATGACTCGCCAATTTTTGGTTGCATCTGAGTTGCAGAGAAATAGAGAGAGAAATAGAGAGATAGAGAGATAGAGAGAAGAGAAGGAAGCGAGAGAGACGTTTCTTTTGGGTTTTTAGCATTGAAAATCGATTCGGTGAGACAGGGAGATAGATATAGTGTGGGGATGTGTAAATTGTTTTAAATTTTTTAGGTGATGACAGATTTTATTTTTTTAGTTAAAATGGTTAATTACAGTACACCCCACCTATGGTCATTATACCAAAATGCTCCATGGTCTTTAAAATTGTTCAAAATACTCTATGATTTATCATTTTTTTCATCAAAACACCCTCCAATGGAAGTCAACACACACAAAAGTCACAAGCGTGTCTTAATGGGTAATGGGGTAATTTTACCCCATATTGCCATGGATAAGCCATCAACGACCACACATCTACCTACCCCATCAAAAGTCATTCGAAATCCCATCTCCAATTCATAGCTTCGAAACCCCATCTCCATTTTCTAAGTTTCGAAGCCCCCTATCTACCATTTTCTCAATGTCAAAGCCACAAATCTACCATCGTCTTCTCAGTTTCATCTCCTCAGTTTAATCGTATTCCTCGATGGTGCGAATAAAAGAAGGTGGGGTGGGAGAGTCCGTGGACGACACAGTGAAGATCTGGAAGCTCGAAGACAAACCACTGAAGGTGAGTTTTTTCTCTACTTATATACTCAAAGAGTTTAGAAAACAACAAAATTTAGAGGTTATTTTTTACAAAAGCATTAGGGACCACCATTTTTATACTATTTTCTTAAGAGTGGTCCCTAGTTTTTTACTAATTTGTCTGAGGATGTGTAGTCTAGTTTAGGGTTTGCATGTTGGTATACAATTTTGCTAATTTACAATATGGTTTTAGGGTTTCAAATGGTTTAGGGTTTCAAATTGCAATCTGGTTTTAGGGTTTTGAATATGTACAATCTGGTCTTAGAGTTTCAAATCTGATTTGAGTTAATGATGGTAATTTCTGTGATTGTTACTAATATGGTTGTTGGTAGTTTCTGTGATTGTTTCGAATTTGGTTTGAGTTAATTTCTGTGATTGTTGGTAATTTTCAGGTTTAGAAATAACATTGGTAATTTCTGTGATTATTTTGAATTTGATGTGATTGTTGAGCTAAAATAACACCAGCCATGTAATTGTTTCAATGCTTAGCTTTGAGTAAGTTAGAACAAGTTTCAGCGTGGGGTCTAGCCTTCTACAGTGAACCAGTGGTAAATTTGGCTTGTAAAACAGTGGCGAATTCGGTTCTAAAACAGTGGGAAATTTTATATTTTGTGGAAATTCTGAAGCAGTTGATATTTTGACTTTTGTAGATATTTTGTGGATGATTGTGTAGTTTGAAACAGTGAAGGATGATTATGTATTTTGTGGATGATTATCTAGTTTGTGAAATAGTGAAAGATGATAATTCAATTATGTTTGTGGATGATAATTCAATTATGATAAAAATAGTTTTTTTTACATAAGTGTGACATAATAATTCAGTTCTACCATCTGAGGTGAATTTCATGAATGATGATTGTTTGTGACAAGTTCTAGTCCATTAAGAGACTAGCCATATCATATGGAGTTGATTATGTATTTTGGCATTACCAATATGAAATGAAAAATAATTTAATGGCACAAATGAACATATATTGGAACTACTCTTTTAGACTTGTCATTGATCAAAATACCTTAACTTGAAGTACACAAACATCATCAACAACAAAAACTAATCCAAAATAAGCTTAACAAACATCATCAACAACTAACATAAACCAAAATGAGCTTAACTACAATACAAATGCCCTTAAAACTTGAAATAAACAAATATCAACAACAAGCATATGCACATCGTCAACTTCTTAATTTTGGATTGTAATATTTTATTTTCATGCTCAAGTCGGGTCATTCATCTTAATAATCTGAGATAATATTTTTTGCTCTTTCACACGTGGGTGGGTTGAACCACATAAAAATTTCAACACAAAACTGTTAGAAAATTATTACAAAACTGAGGTTGAAAATTGTTAAAGAAAGTTGTTACAAAAAATTAAGGTTAAAAAATTTGAACACAAAATTGAAAAATTTCCCATCCAAACTTACTCATTTCTTGGAACATGCATAAAACCGTATTCTCGGGTTCAAATCAATCCAAGAGGTTTTCAGATCTGAAGGAATACCGTAGTAGTATATTGGAGCTCCCATGGAAAAAATGAAAAAATAGTGAAAAATAAGAAGAAATGGCGAAGAGGGGGAAATATGAAGGAAGAAACAGAAGAGGGGGAAATGTTTGGTGAAATGGCGCCATTTTTTATAAGCAAAAGAAGTTGCTGATTGGCTGACACTTGGGATGGGTTATTGATTTACCCATTTGCCCATTAAAACAAGCAGGTGAGCTGCACGTGTAATGACTTTCGTAACGAAAGTCATGAAAGAGTGTACTGCTGAAATGAAATTAAAAGTGATGAGGTTTTATGAAAGAATTTAAAGGTCAGGAGGCTATTTGGTACAACAGCCCAAAGGTCGGGTTTTTTTTACTATAATTAGCCCTTGTTAAAATGCAACAAACATCCTTGCACTTTCGAGTTTATGCAAAACATATCTCTGTACTTTATAATTGGCCATTTAAATCATTACACTTTCTAAATTTATGTAAAACATACTCTTCTCTCACGTTTACCGTTTATTAGAAATGGAGAGAGGGACATTTCCTTAAGAAAGCAGAAACTCATCCCTGCATGAGATCGAAAGAGAGGCTCCATCCATCGTCAACAAAGCAGCTGAAGATCTCTGATATTTTTTTCTGGTTTCTCTTTAAGATTGCTCTTCGATTTATTTGCTCAATTTAGTTTTAAGCCTATGGTATTTATTTGCTTTTAAATCTGCACTTTTAGTTCTCTGGTATTTTTTTATGATTCTTTAGATCTGCACTTTCAATTTTGCAGGTTTGTTGTCTTCGATTTTGTCTATCTTCTTTGTTCCATCTTTTTCAACTGTCTTCAATTTTTGCAGGTTTTTCTGCTAATTTTTTTTGTAGAATTTATATGTGATATTGTTTGTTAATTTTAATTGTTTATGCTCTGTATCGAACGATTTCTAGTCTTTGAATGTGATATTGTTTGCTAATTTGTTTAGATCTCATATCATCATCTTCAAGCTCTTCATGATCATGTGAAAACTCGTTCTGATAAGATATTGCTATTATGGGCTAGTAGCTGAAGTGAAGATTTCGCATACTCGTGAAAATCCGGGTAGGAGATTTTATGGATGTGTAAGATATGGGGATGGTGTGTCTTATGGGTATTTTGAATGGCTAGATCAACTTCATCGTGGGATATTTAAAAATGTTATAAAGGGACTCAATGAGAAAAAATCACAATTAGAAACCACTGTCAACGGTCTGAATGAGAGATTGAAGAAACATATAACATATGTGGATAAATTGTATTTTATCACTATGAACCTTCGCAAATTTCTGATCAGGATATCTATTTTCATTAGCATACTTGTCATGTTTCCGAGCAATAGATAGATATAACATAACTAGTATGCCCATTCATAAAAAAAGCCAATGGCAATGTATCCTTCCAACATAACATAACCCATGAACTAGTTTGTTCCAAAAAGAGTATCAACAAATAGCAATGTATCTTTCATACATAACATAACCCACGGACCAGTTTGTTCCAAGAAGAGTGTCACATAACAATTACAAATAGTTTGTTCCAAAAAAGAGTATCAACCCATGAAACCATACCAACACCTACTCTATGATGGAGGTTGAGGTGGATCTTTAAACCTGACATGGTTAACAATATTCAATTAGTAAATAGAAAAGCACTTTAAGCATCACCAACTTCATATCTAGTTGTTGGAGAAAACCATATCATTCCATCACGATGCAACTTGAAAGTAATGATCTCCATTATGTTAATTACAACAAATAAGAACAAGGAGAATAAACAAACCAAATTTTAAACATGAGACCCGTCCATAACTGAATAAATAACACAATAAAATAGTAGACAAAAAGAAACATAACAGGCCCAACACTCAATATAAATCCTAACAGACACAAAAAACACAAGATTGACAATCACAGAATACATAGATCCATCAAAACCATATACTATTATATAAAAATCCTAACAAAACAGAATGTATAAATCAAAATATAAGTTAAGTTCAGTGGCACAGAGAAATCAATAGAAACTACAGAGAAAAATCAGTTCCACATAGAAATCAAATCTCGGGCTCGAAGAGAACCAAATTTCGAGCAAATAAATCGAAGATAAACCTAAAAAATGGAACAACGAAGGAAACCAGAAACTGAAAGTGAAGTGAAAAAATGGAACAACGAAGACAGACAAAATCGAAGACAACTCTACAAAATCGAAAGTGCAGATCTAAAAAATCAGGAAAAAAAATACCAGAGACTAAAAGTGCAAATCTAAAAGCAAATAAATACCAGAGACTTAGAACTAAATCGAAGAGCATCTCGAAGAGAACGAGAAAAAATACCAGAGATCTCGAGCTGCTTCGTTGACGATGGACTGAAGCCTCTCCTTCAAGCTCGTGCAGGGATGGAGGTCATACAGGGATGAAGCTCTTCGTGCGAGCCTCTCTCTCCTTCGAGGTGAAGATTTTCTCTAAAGTGGTTTCTGTTTTCTCAAGGAACCTTTCTCCGTTTCCAATAAATGTTTTGCATAAATTTAGAAAGCGTGAGGGTAAGGATTTGAATGACGAATTATAAAATGTAGGAGTATAAATTGCATAAACTTCAAAGTACATATGTAATTTTTACATTTTAGTTATTCTTTTTGTTAAAATTAAGTTATAAATTTAAAAAAAAATAAAGAAATATGACTATATTCATCATCTTTATAATATGAATGTGAGCATAAATCAACTGCGTAAACTTATTAATGACAAATATTTTGTTTAAATTAAAAAACAGAGTATTTTAGATAAGTGAATCTTTTAAGTTTGTTTAGATTTAAAAAAGAGAGAATTTTAGATAAGTGAATCTCTTTTTTAGTGATGAGAGAGAGAGAGCTCGCGCCGTTTACGGGATAGGAAGATTACACATTATTAATATGTTTTTTTACCTATAAATAAAAGAGTCCGTTATTAAATCATATCCGTTTGCATTTTGACCACCAAATTTCCCTTCCTAAAAAGCTGACTCCGTCTATGAAAGCGCATATCTCAAGCAGGGAAGAACTAGCAGAAAAATAGTTAGGATGTTTGATTTATCTGCAATGTCTACTTCTTGTTGGCAGTGAAGGAAGGGAGTGAGCGAATGTGATTTTTAGGATTACCGTTTGGGAACCCGCTATGAATGATTACGACTATTGCAAGTAAATCTCTCTCTCTCTCTCTCTCTCTCTCTCTCTCTCTCTCTCTCTCTCTCTCTCTCTCTCTCTCGCTCTCTGTGACGTTGTTTTGGTTCCTCGGCTGGTTGGAGATGTATGTTAAGCACTTGCGGGTACTGATTCTGATAGTTGAAAATATGGGCATTTGCATTTTTCTTTTCTTTCAGACTAATTTGGATTTAGTGGGCTTCTTTTGAGATTGGTTTTTCTTCCGAGGGCCAGGGAGCGGGAGGTGGCAGTTTCTTTGATTTCGGAACAAAATTGTTCTCAAGTACTTCTATCTGAGGAAAGATTTTCTTGTTTGCTTTAAAGATTTGTGTTATACATATTTTTCTTTCTAGACGTCTTTTGTTTATTGATAAAAGAAAAGATTGTGTTATCTTTCTTTCGGGATTTGCAATTATCTTGGAACTACAGAATTGAGTACCCTCTTGCCGGAAATTAGAGGGCTAAATGTACCGCCAAGTTGGAAAGGGCTACTGCCATTTAATTGTCGACAAAGTTGATAGACGTGGACTTGGAATTGGAAGCGTGGTGGAATGTCATAATCACATTAAGTCAATAAATGAGTTAGTGTAATTTAATAGTTTATTAATATATGAGGTTTATTTAAACAGTTAGAATAAATTAAGCTGTTTTCACCACTTTTGGATTACTGCTTGTAGTGGGATAGTGTGCGTCAAATTTTTGAATTTGAGGTGTGTATGAGGACAAATCAATCTAACAAGAGGGGAGCTTCATCTAATGTAGTTTTGGATCAATAGTTGATCATTTGGGAGGCCAATTTCCTTGAAAAACCTATTGGGAGGTAGGTCTAGGGTTCCTCGAAAAACATACTATCTTTACGCTTTTACTAGTTATTTAGAGTGCCCTGTAGGTGTTCATATCAGCGGGATGGTGGTTGGTCTGGCCTCTGATTTGATAATGGTGCATTTTCCCCTTTTCTCCTTTTTTGCTTTCACTTCTTGGTAACCTGTTCTGTTACATGAATAGCTAATACAACTCTGTCTCTCTCTCGCTCTCACACACACAAACAAACAGGAAAAATAGTGATAAGATAATGTAGTTTAGACTTGGTAATATATTGAATGTGCTACTTAACTCTAATTTGGGTCCAGAATTTTTGTCCCTTGAAAGATTACTTCCAAATTGACGCTGGTTTGAGATTAAACCTTTCTGATGTTTTCATTTTTAATATTTTGATTTTATAAGGTTTATGCATGCCATTATTTGTTGTCTTAATCTGACTCTGACAAATCGCATTAGTGAGGCATGGAATTGGCAAGGTGAGAGTTACTTTTTCCAGAGGGATTTGGATCCAGGTAAAAGTCTGAACTCTGTTCCTTTATAACTTATAAGCTAGTGCTAGTTTATATTGTTGATGAAGTTGGTTATATAGGAGATGCTCTGTTTGTTCTGGGCAGAGATATCTAAATGCCTTTTGAAATGTAGTGCCTCAGAATGAAGAAGATCTTTCCTACATGTTTGATGAAACGACCCCAGTTAAGGATTGTGGGGATTTTGCTCACTATGTCAGCCGTAGCGGTAGGCGTCTCACTCCACTCCCTTGAAAGTAAATATGTTCAAAAATAATCCTGGACTGCGCTTTGACTTTTTGTCTGTTTTAACATGGAATTTCAGATCATATTAGCAAGAAGGCAGAAGAATATAGGGAGTCTTCCTCAATAATCAAGAGGCGCCGGATGCTACATTTCAGTTCTCAAGCTACAGATCATTCCCTTCACAATGAAGAGATACCATATAGAATCATAAAATCAAGTGTCAGTGATGATCTACCCTTTTTCATTCAATCATTATGAAAAATAAAGCATGCTGCAGTTCGACACTTGCATCAAATCTGTTAAGTCAATTTATAGGGATAACAAATTAAATCTGGATGATGATCTGGTTGTACGTTTTTCTTTGGTCATATGCATTAGTATTAAATTTAATCTAGATTACTTACTCTGAAGTATTGTCATGACAATCACATAATGTGCAAGGATGATGCGCATGTCTTGAGATTGAAATGGATTTTGATTGGTGGGCTGAATTCTTAATCTCCAAAAAGGGTTGTGTGGAACGTCATTAACCTGTCAATTTTGGTCTAGGCTTCTGGAAGTTTTGGTTTATCATGGGTGATGCCAAGGGATGTAAACGCCTTGCTTTTGATTTATCCTTTTGATAGAGGGACGAAGAAGAGGAAGAAAGTTTTGTTGAGATGCTCTCTTCTCACCACCCTATGGAGTATTTTGTCAGAAAGGAAAAGGAATTGGTGAAATTTTGACCTTGTAACTAGTTTAGTTCGAATTGTAGTTGAAACATGATATTAATCCTAGCCTAAGTTGCAGAACAATTTTTTTCTTTTGGTTTTTTTTTTTTTTGGG
>QANY01000287.1:93148-165555 GCA_003255025.1 Datisca glomerata | reverse complement strand
GGGGGGGGCGGGTTCAAGAAAATGACTATGTAGATAGGCTACTTTATACTCCACAGACTTACCAGGTAGCTTTGCTCTAGATCAACCAGGCCATGTCTGCAGCAATCCAACACAACTATGTCGGGGTCAAAACTTATGTTTACCGTTCAGGATGTAGTCGATGAGTAGGTTTTTCCCCAACAAACAGATATGGGGACTAAAACCCATGTCAAGGATGTCTTAGGCGTATGAACAGTCTCACAACTAAACCAACCCTTGTTGGTAGAGGAGTTCTACTTCCTTTCAATGTAAATATCCTAAATGCTAGTCCAAGTAAGATTTTGAAGTCTCTAGTCCTAGGCCAAGTGGGAGTTTAAGTTTGGAGGTTTGGGTTTAGATTTCTTCTTGAAATACTGCTCTAATCAGTGAGGTTGTTGTAATCAGTTTTACAGGCTTTCTTCATTATTCTGTTTTGTTTCTCAATTGCCAGGATGTCTATTGTAGCTGGTGCCATCCTTCTCATTAAGTAGATGAAGCTTCTAAGTTCCTTAATCTAGCCTTGTTCTATGTTCAGGAGAGGGATAATTCTTCCGAAGAGATTCTCCCAGAAACAGCAACTCAAGGGATACCCGGGTATTATGGTCCCTTAGGTTTGTTACCTGCAAGACACTATTAAGAAACAGCTATGTGCCTTATTCCGCTATTGTATGTTTAATAATAAAAATTAATGTGTATTAGATAACGTGTCCACTTTCTGTTACGAGAGTCTTGACCAGTCATCTGAAGGGTGGATTGCTGAATGCTTCAATGATGCTGAGATGCATTTCAACACTGATGATATGTATGTCCCTTTCGCATTTCGAGCTTCTTTACTTTGAAAAGTTTCAGTTAATCTGAATGCCTTGTAATATTATCTCAGGAACTTTTCTTTGGAATCTAATTTTCGGACTGATATATCAGGTAAGCGCGATATGTTTACTAGTATTCATTGCATTTGTTATTGTGCCTTTAAATGCATTAATTAGTTGACAATTGTAGAGTATTCTGATGTTCAAACTGTGAACGAAGCCGATGTGGTTCAACACAACATCACTCGAACTCTGCCAAATATAGTTTTCAAAGGTTCTACTCTGCTCTTAATCTCTTTGTTGCTATTATTCGTTCAGAATCGAGTATGAAACTTTGAATAATCCTTCTTTCTTCTTCAATTGTGAATNTGCATTTGTTATTGTGCCTTTAAATGCATTAATTAGTTGACAATTGTAGAGTATTCTGATGTTCAAACTGTGAACGAAGCCGATGTGGTTCAACACAACATCACTCGAACTCTGCCAAATATAGTTTTCAAAGGTTCTACTCTGCTTTTGATCTCTTTGTTGCTATTATTCATTCAGAATCGAGTATGAAACTTTGAATAATCCTTCTTTCTTCTTCAATTGTGAATGCACAGTGATTGATAAAATGAATTAGTAACTCCGCATCAAACCCCTTTCTTTCATTCCGTCTCTTTACTTAGACTTAGGCGGGGGAACAAAATTTTTGAACCTTTGTTTTTTTTAGTTAGCGATGAGAATAATATTCTACAACCAGCAATTCATTTATTTTCAATCCGAAAATTGATTTTACGGTATAGAAGCTTACGACTCGCCTCTATGCCCCGCGGTAATGATCTCTAGCATTACGACCTTTACAACAATGATGTTATCCATGGATAAAATTATTTCGTCGATTGGATTTCACATTACTGTCAAAGCTCCATTGCTTGTGCTCGGGATAATAGTTTTATATAAATGTGTCGCCATGCCACTAGTATTTTGATTTAAGTTCTTTTGTTTCTAAGAGGTGGAATAGAATAACTCATTGAAGCTGTGAGCTACAATAATGGTTAAAGATCCTGACATAGCTAGATTAATGGATAATTGAACATGCCATGACGTTGTTAGGATCTCATATAGTCCCTTATGACCCTAGCCTGTAAATGGACATTGCCTCTTAAATAACTTTTATACCATGATTAATGCCTAAGTTCGTCCTATACGTGTTAGTTTACTCGAAAATGGTTCAGCATGACAAGAAAACCTTCAGTACTCCCAAGAGTACCATAATATTTTTCCAGCATGACCTACCATGGGTCAGGACAAATGTCAAAGCCGTGCTATATTCAGAGTACCCTACCTGACATCAAGGCCAGGAATTCATCTGGCATGAAATTGTGAAGTAGAAAACTCTTCTGAACTTGTTTTTTACATATTGCACTGTGTAGGTAGAAAGACTTGCATACAGACTCCAACTGAATTGGCTTCTTCTGTGGCATATCCATTTGCATTCATCAAACCCTGTGGAGTCCATGGAGATGTTACTTTGAAGGATATAAATCAGAAGATAAGAAATCCGAGACCCCGGTCGAACTTAAAGCAAATAAGAGAACCTTGTGCATCTTACCTAACTTCTGCCTTTTCTGGTAAGCCTGTTGTTGGTAAAACTAAGATTCATACTGAAGGAGGAAAGGGCAGCATCACAATCATGCTTACCAAAGGCTGACTTTTTTATATTGAACAGATAAAATGCTCTCCCCCACACTTCCTTTATTTTGTGGCTATTCTGTCTGAGCTCTGTCTTTTGTGGTTGATTTTTTTGTTTGAATATGTTCTGGGCCGCTATTATATACAGAAGTTTGTCAAATTGTGTACTGGCTATATGATTATTGCCTAAGGGAAGATAGTAAATGGATTCTATATGTAAGGGGGAAATATATGCTACTTTGTGAATGTTGATGATTGATCGAGTATTTCCTTTTTATTTGTTGGAGCTGTCGCGAGTTTTTTTCAAGTGGGAATCGTGAATGTTTTTCTAATTCTAGTGGTTCAAGTTCAGATGAAACTGTCTTTGGATTTATTTCTTCTGAATTTACTCTTCTAGCTTGATGGTCATAACTGAAAGTTTAATCCCCAATCAATGTAAAATTTCCCTCCCCTTGACAAAAAAAAAACAGAAAAGTACGTACTTCCGTGTTAAACTAACTTGATATAATAAATTAATACAATAATTTCACAAATCGAAACCCTAAATTAAATTATGTAAAATAAAATTCTTGCACATAATCTCAGTCCGCATAAACACGTCAAAACATTTTTCAGAACTTTTTATTATGAGTTCAATAAAATTAGTCTACCAACGGTTAAAATGATTTTGACCGTGAACACTTATGCACGATAATGTCTAAACATTAATTTAAAATGTGTTACATCTCGTGAAACTGATAGGCAGCCATTATACAGAGTGGTGCCTAAAAACTTCTATCTTTGATATAAAGATAATTAGTGAGTTAATACAACTCATTAATTTAAGTGTTATAGAAAAATGACTAAATTAAATGAAATGAATTTTATCTTCTCTATAGAATAATCAAATTCCATACAATGTATAAAGAGAACAGATAGTTGTTTAATTAAAAAAAGCATATATTACACTATTTAAATATTTAATTAGTTAGATAACTATAACCTAATAAAAAATATTTTTTACTAAAATTTAACTCAGAAATACAATTTTTTAGATATATTATGATGTAAGACATTAATTAATTACAAAAGTAACNCATACAATGTATACAGAGAACAGATAGTTGTTTAATTAAAAAGGGCATATATTACACTATTTAAATATTTAATTAGTTAGATAACTATAACCTAATAAAAAATATTTTTTTACTAAAATTTAACTCAGAAATACAATTTTTAGATATATTATGATGTAAAACATTAATTAATTACAAAAGTAACCGGTTAGTTTAGGCATGTATTTTATTAAGGTAATCGGTTTATATATTTTACTTAATTAAGTTAGGAAGTCAAATGGTTGTGCGTTCGAAATAATTTTTATTTTCCATCATTAAGTAATTTTGTATATTTAATTGTTATTAAGAATATAATTAATGAAATAATTATTTACAATCATTAAGTAAACTTTGTACCATGTGTCCGTATCCTATTTTTTAATTAGTTTTATTATTCATGAAAAAATATTTAATATATTGTACATAATAAAATAACTATATATATATATGGATGTCAAAAAATAAATCATTATATAAATTTTAATATGAAAATAATATTTTTTTTATTTGGAAATTACAAAATTATTTATCTTAGAATATGATATGCTGTAGTTTTCTCTTTTTGTTTTGTTGTTCAACTTTGTCTAGAAAATAGTAATTTTTTAGCTAAAAAATGCATGTTTTTTATATAATATAATAATTTTGCTCTCAATAAATTTTAACGAAAACTCAAAATAAAAAAAATTCAATTGAGTGTTGGTCTAAACACATCACATGGATGCACGATTTACTGTCCATCATTACTAAATAAAGCACTAAAATAACCCAATATAGATCTTATGAAAAAATAATAAAATGAACACAAGATTTGACTATTTTAGGATCATAATTGACTGCAAAACAGCTCATTTCCTGAAAAAGAGAGAGTTCAATAATCACAATTATTAACATTATATATATAAATGTAAAGAAAATGCATGAAGTTTATATAAATCGTCCTAGCTTAATTAATTGCTAATAATTATATGAGGGGAGGAGATATCAATAGATGGCTTTAAAATGGGTGTTATTAGTGAATTAGTTATAACTTATAATTGAACCTTTCCTCTTCCGATTCTTCTAATTTAACTCTTAATAATCAAATTCTATTAATATGAAAATACGTAAACTATAAAAACTTATATAGTTTATTTGTATTTCAGTCGATGAAATAAAAACAAACACTCAAATAGTCTAAAATTCTCACTCTCGATGTTCCGATGCTATCATCTTAATCACATTCAAATCCATTGCAGCGAAACCCAGCATGTACACAAAATAATTTCTGGCGACGGAACTCTTTGATGCATCATTCAACTCATTAAAAGTTTAATCATCGCCATCCTCATCCATGTATTTTAGTTATGTAGTAGGCTTTTATAATAAGATGTTTATGACATGGATTAAGATAAAAATATTTTATGGGGAATTTCTTAATTGTTTACGTTGTTATATGTTCATTTTATTATCTTATCATATTTATTTAATTTTATCAAATTTTCCGTTCCCGTTTTTTCAAATAACATTTTTGTGTCCTCTTTTGTTAATTTTTTGATGAAATAATTTATATACTGAGGTAATAATAACATATTGTGATAGGTGCAATTTGTTTCTCAAATAATTTTACAAAACCTGTGCATAGCACGAGCCAATAACTAGTTAAATAATTAATTTCGACACTTGATTGTAATCTAAATTTGTTAGACAAAGATGTCCAAATAAAGTGACAATGTACCAATGGAACCGGTCCCTTCGATTGCTAAACATCGTAGGAAAAAATGACAGTGCAGGCTACGCTACGTTCGGAGATTTATCTCGAGTCACCTAAGAACAAGCACGTAGGGTATATCAAATAAAAAGTTGTTTGATATAATAGTAGGATAAACTACTATTCATTAATGTTATGAGAAAAAAATAGAATTATATCTAAATAGGTTGGTCAAAATTGTCCAAAGAGTTTCTCTCGAGAATGAGTAAGAATAATTCTAGACCGAACAAATTATAGGCCAAATTATAATTGATTAAGTGGGGGTCAATAAATCATAGATTGATATTTTATCTCTGTGATACTGATTCGTCTAACCAACATATGTTTGATTCAATTAAAACTGTCTACAACTCAGTTGGTTTAAAATTAATGTTTATAATTACTACTAGAGACATATTTTTGTTGAATTTGTATTGGAGCCAAAGTTAGTCTCTTCACCTTCAAAGAAGTTTATCATATTCGATAAAAAGGAATGCAATTAGAAAAACAATACTGATTCAACAATACTTCATAAATGTTAATTATCGAAATTGTTAACCTCACTAAGCACAGTATGTTGAAGAAAGCTAATTAAAATGAAGGCAGGTAATATAGTACTAAGTTCTTGAACGGCTTGTTGTTAGTCCCACATCGGCAAAATTACAAAATCGAGAGAATGAAAGCTACTATAAAAATAAGCTCCTGGTGTTCAGTCAACTCATACCTTTCTCGGCCTTTTGGCTAAGATCAAGTGTAGTATCTGTTCTTATCAGTTTAATATCTGATACGTGGGTCATCGGCCCACAAGATATTAAATTAATTTTTTAAGGGGGAAGGTCCATTACAGTAGCTTGCTACTGTGGTCTTCGCGCGTCGCTCATGCGTTGCACTATTGCATTGGCCTGGCGCACCCCTCCGATGCTAGTTTGAAAATTTGTTTATAAAATTTGTTGCACTTGTGATGTCTAATATATTATGTTAGTCTAAACAGTTGGTTTTAAAGTTATGCGTATTAATATTAATCGAAAATGGTACATGGACAGTCTATGAGTTTTGGAGAAAATGTAATTCTACCATAATAACCCCAATACACCCTCTTCAGCGCGTTTAATCAATAAAGAAAATTTTATGTAGTTACACAAATTTTAGTATTGATAATTGCGTAAAATAATTATCTGACAATATGATAAAGGTTTATTCTTATATTTAAGAACACACATTGACGTATATGTTATTTGGGAATGTTTGTTACAATATTTATTAATTGATATCCGTATCGATACCTACCTAAAATATGTGCTATTAATATAATTACAATCGAAAACCTTCAAACCTCAATCTCCTTCCTCACAACAATCTCCTTCCTCACAACAATCTCCTTCCTCACAAAATTCTCCAACAAGTCAACCCACGACCAAAACCTTCTTCTCCGACAAGGAAGACAGATAAACATACTTCTCTTCAATCACCCAAGTTTTCACAACAACAATATCTAAAAATTGCTCTAAACATTTGCATAATCTCTGTCTCCCTTCTTCAAAAACTTAGAGCAAAATAGCGAATTTCTCTCCAAAACCGTCCAACAGAAATTTCAGAAACTGAGTATTGCTCGTTGGGGAATTTGAAAAAAATGTTTCAGTAAGAAGGATAATACCATATAATAAATTTAGTTCAAAAATTTGTGCTTCATTGAGAAATCTTTTGCTGCCGAAAATTTTAGGTGAGGATAATACCATATAATTAATTTTAATCATTTTTGTCTAAACAAGTTTTTCAGGTTTGTGGATATTAAAAAATTAAAAAAAAAGTACACGTATACTCCTTGAGGTTTGTCTAAAAAATACGGAGACGACCTCTTCTAGTTTCGAAAAAAACATAAATCTCCCTTCACTTTCATTTAATGGACAAAAAACCTTAAAATCGTTAAATATTTATTTAACAGCATTTAATTAATTTTCAATGTAAAAAATACCCTCCCTTAACCATCGGTAACGGGTGTTGACAAAAAAAATTCATTTCTTATGGGTCATTTGATAATCTGAAAAGAGAGCAACCCTCTCTGTTAAATGACAAAAAATACTCATTGTTAAAAGTTAACAAATTTAATTAAGATAATGAAGTCTTGGAATCGCTTTTCTCTCAAAGGCCTCTTCATAAAAATCTCATAAAGTTTTGATTCTAAAGTATTGATATGACATTTAAGCAATTAATTTTATTTTAAACAATTTTCTATAACAATAAGCCGAATAATATTTCATCTTCATGTCTTTTAATAAAAATATTTGAGAGAAAATAATCAGAAAATATTTTATAAAAGTCTTTTTACACATAATATAACAACATTATAAAAAGTCAACAAAAAATTCTCAAATCTCTTACTTTAGTTATTTTTTCTGTCAACAGGCTTCCAAATTACTTGACTGCTCAGCTAATGGCTTTTTACATTTAAGCTTGTTGTGGTGCAAATCCATGAGGATAATTTGGTTTTTGTTGCACTTGTGACGTCCAATATTCTGATTTTGATTAGTCCATGAGAAGTTTAGATGTTGTCTCCATCTTGGATTATATGTGTTCAAATACGGATTGTAGTTCTGGTTATATCTATTGAAGTTTCCAACATAATTCACGGAGACATAATTTCCAGGACAATGTTCAAATATGTGCTCCTCTCCACAGTAAACGCAACATACTGCCACTAGTTGATTTACATCTTGTTGACTTGGTGGTACTTACTGACCTTGAGGCTGTGTAGATGGAAGTCTCATGTTTATGCTCTTAATCATGTTTTCCATGGATGTCATTTGGGCTGTCAGAGTAGTCATGACATCCACCTCATGAACTCATGCTGCTTTCCTGGTTGCTGTGAGTGTAGCAGCTCTAGCTATTGGCCATTGATAGTTATTACTTGCAATTCTCTCCAAAATATCATAAACTTTGTTATATGATTGAGATAGAATGACTCTATTAGCAGAGGCATCAAACATTAGTCTTGTAAAAGAATTCAACCCATTGTAGAAAGTCTCCAACTAGATATAATGAGGTATACCATGATGATGGAATTTTCTAAGCAAATCCTTGAACCATCTCCCATGCTTTATAAAGTGACTCATCCTCTCTCATGCTTCATAAAATGACTCATCCTCTAGTTGGTGGAATAAGGTGATTTCGTTTCTAAGTTTAGAATTTTTGGTTGGTGGAAAGTACTTCATCAGGAATTTCTCAGTTAAATCATTCCAACTACTGACTGAATTTGGGGGTAATGAGTTGAGCCATGCTCAAGCTATATCCCTTAGTGAATAAGGCAACAATCTCATTCTTAATGCATCTTCAGATGCTCCTGGATTTTTTAAAGCATCACTCACCCCCATAAAAAGTCTTAAATGAAGATGAAAATCTTTGGAAGGTAATCCATTAAACTAACCAACTATCTGAAGCATCTGGACTTTGAATTTCAGGCCTCACAATGTCAGGGTTCATTGCTTGTGGCTAAAGGATAACATAATCCCTTATTGTCATTTCTCTATCATTTACCATTACAATGACATTGTTGCCATTGTCTTCATTCCTGACCCTTTCATTTACCACTTCTTCTCCATTGGGTGCAATCATAGTTGCTGCAGCAGCTGCCACTCTATACTCTCTATTAATGTGCCTTAAGATTATGTCTATCTCTGGATCAAACAATATGTCTAGCACTTGATGCCTACGCATATAAAAGATCTTACTCTCCTGAAAACACAGCAGAACAACAACTTAATAATACTTACAAATCAAATTCTATTTGGCTTAAACAAAGATATCATATCTCTATTCCCTGGCAACGACGCCAAAAACTTGATGCACAATTAGATGCCCTACATAAGTATACGTGTCACAACAAGTAATATAGTAGTAAATGAGTGTCAAACCCACAGGGAATATGGAATATGCAATGATTAAGTGAACACACAGATTTTTACATTGTAAGGCAATACTGTAGCAATCAATGGGTTTGGATCTAAACTAAGTCTAAATGCAAATTACTTAAAGTTTAGATTTTAAATAAATGACAACTAAGCAACATAAGATTACTAAAGTGATTAAGATATTCAAGATGAGATTAGGCTAGTATGGTTGATTCCCTTTTCATTTACTTCACCTTTATTAATTCTGTTTCCAATGCTATAGCTATTCATAAGCATTACCTTAGCTATAAGGTACATTAAACTTCCGTTTAAGAGATTATCTACTTAGCCTAACTCTCTTTGTATCTAAGCACAATTAAGTTAACACAGATTCTTTAAGTTTCATCTAAGAGATTGCAAGGTAAGTTCATATTCTTATGTAACTCATAAAATGCCTAGATTTACATGAATCATTGCTCATATACAAGCATTGGGTAAGTCATTCCATTAAACTAAGTTCTTCTGAAGCTTAACTTAACTTGCATTCTATAATAGATGGCCAATCGCCTATAGAATTAAGCAATCAAAACACTTAACCTAAAACACTTAAGAAAACATGCAAAGGAAACTTCCTTAAAAAGGTAAAGTAAAATCCAAGTTAGTTTACCATACTAGCCTCATAAGGCTTACCTCATAATGAGCTCAAATGAGACTACAGAATATCTTGTATCCATGGAATCTAGCATAGAAAGAAATAAGGTAAAGAATAAGACATAATAGAATAATGAAGTAAAGAAAAGAGAAAAGAAGAATAAACTAGTAGTTTTAACTATTGTCGTCTTCCCCTTTCTTCCTTCTTTCTTATGTAGTCTTCTTATTCCTTTGTTTCTTCCTCACACAGATTTTGTCTTCTTCAGATGTCGGCTCTAAATGGTAAAATATCTCTCCCCCTTTTCTCCAAAAAGAGGAGAGTTTTCTCTTTATACCCTCATGAGAATTAGGGCTTCCTTTAGCACTAGGGCACGTGGTGAAACTTCAAGAAGTAGGGAACCATGCAATACAAGAACAGTTGACACCTAGAATAACTAATTCTGACGCACGAAGATCCCTTTTGATTTCATCTCCCATTTGCACACGCGCCAAGCTACTCGCTTACTAGCACTGCAAGAACACTGCTACAGTAACACGAACTGCTACAGCATCAAAGGTCTTTATGCTAGCTAGCAGCCCTGCACTAGAGAAACCTTAAATTGCATAAAACTGCCTATAAATTCATATAAAAGGCTAGCATGAACTAAAACTAAATTATCTGTAATTAACTAAAACAAAGCATTAATTCTAACTAACACTCCTTAAAACAGGCAACAATTTAGGCTTAGAATGGCTAAGATAACTCTACTTTCATAGAGTTATCATTACATGAACATCGCGTAGACTCAAATATGAGTACGCGATGGGTACACTAGGGGTACACGATATTCGTGTATCTATCATGTAGATTTCGAGATGATTACGCGGACATCATGTACCAATCGTGTACCTATCTTGTAGACTACACGATGAGTACACGATGACCGTGTACCCATCATGTAGACCATATAATGGTAAAATAAAAAACAAATACTCAGATTTTTTTATTCTAACATGTGACAATATGCTGTAAGCATCCTATAATTATCTCCAGGCGACCCTCAGACTAATTCCAAAGGATATTCTCTAGTCCATACCTTATGGTAATTTATGTTAACACCAAGATCAAGCCAAACATCTTTCATGATGTCTTTTGGCCTATATATACGTCTAACACCTGTGTATTTGGACCTTATACAATTATCAATCAACAAAAATGAAGCATGATGGTGTTCATGTCTCAATACTTCAAATGTGCATGTATGTGTATTGATGAACTTTGTAACTTTGAAATATGGACAGTTTTATAGTTTCATGGCCCATAACCTCCATTCACATGTTTTTTCAACACATACAAGTACCAACATCGACGGTGTTGACTTGAAGACTTAAAATTCAAAAATTTTCTGGATGACCATCATACAAGCAACCTTACCAGCTTGCCTTATCACTATACAACTTATTCATACTTATTGTGTCCGATATAAGCTAAGCGCTTGTCATTTTTTGTAGTTCTATCATCCAATGATTAGTTCATAAATTAGAACTCATCAAAATTACTGTTTTACCCTTCTAATTACTTCTTGATCCTTAAGTACCATTAATCCACTAATAAATGGTTAATTATAATCTTATTATAAATTTAAGTCCAATAACCATTCAGTTCCAGAATTAACACTTAAAGGAACCAATATGCAATCTGTTAGGAAAGCTTGGATTCCAAATCTTGTAAGATCATGTTCTCAGCCATCCATATCACTGAATTTCTAAAATAAAAGTCACTAGCATGTTTTCCAAACAAACTTTAACGAGTGAATCAAAAGATCTAGTAGACATACATAGGAGTTCATGACTACTCATGATTCAGACTGATCTAATGATCATCGAATTGATGTGTATTAAATCTTTATGATAAATGACACATTGATAAATATATTAATTCACATCGGTCCAGTCATATATAATCTCATTATATAAAGTACATTCACTAAGATGTCTATCCACATCAATGATCTAGATCTAGATCACATGCATTCATAATGTTTAGTGAACCATTCATTAAAGATTTCATACTTTAATATGTTACTGACAATTTTATTCATTATCTGTGATCTTAATTCTCTCGTACTAATACAAGATCATAGCTTATTAATGAATATGAAATTTTCAGATATTTATATAAGTTATTCAACAATAATTTAAAAGAACAATTATAAGAAAAATTGTAATCCTTATTAAATTTCATATCAAAATGTCAATATACATGTTTTGAAGGCATAACCTCCAACACTTCAAACAACGTACTGCATGTAGTTGTAGGAACAAAAAACCTAGAAAACTAATGAAGGGAAAACCCATGAAAGAAGAAAACAAAACTCATACATGCAAGCCTTCCTTGAAGATGAAGAAGACGATGAAATATTTTCTTGAAGATGAAGAAGACGATGAAATATTCTCTTACAACAGGAAGAAGACGAAGTAGAAGTTGAAGAAATGAAAATAAAAGAAAGAGAAATGAGGGCAACGAAGGTGGGTAAGGAGGTTGAGTGTTGAGAGAAGAAGAATTTGACATTTGATTGGACAAGGTGTAAGAAGTGTAATGGGGAAAAAGTGAAGAAAATATGGACCAGGGGTATAATAGCGAAAATTAGGGTAGGAGTATAGTTTAGTAAATTTAGTTATCTAGGGATATAGTTTAGTAAAAAAACCAGCTTCGACTGTGAATAGCTAGTGCTCAACGGCAGAGCTCGATGAAACACTATTGACGATGGTCAGCAGGATGATAGCTCGACTAAAAAAATCTCAGGTATAGAGAGCTTCACAATGGTCGTCGACGACGAAATGGAGAACGCCAAAGAGAGTGAGGGAGACTTTCAATTCGAACCTTCAAATGGAAAAGTGAAACACTATCGACGATGGTCAACAGGACGACAGCTCGACTTGAAAAATCTCGGGGTAGAGAGCTTCACAATGGTCGTCGACGACGAAACGGAGAACGCCAAAGAGAGAGGGAGACTTTCAATTCTAGCCTTCAAATGAAAAAAAATGGAGAAATTCCATCTGATTGAAGAAACACAATGAAAGGGGCATGAAAGTCATTTCCTTCCGTTGAGCCACTACTTTTCGATTTTCAAGAGGGAGGGGGCCTTTTTTTCTTTTCAGGGGTTTATAAAGACCCATTTAAGGGAAGTAGTTGAAACTTACGTGCCGTGCACGTGTTTAGCAATCAAATACTAGTAGTTTATATTCAATTCTTTATTGAATCAAAAGAAGTTCATGCTGGAAAAGAAACATTTATTTGATGAGTAAATTATCAAATTTCGTGTGAAGTAAAACTCTTAAATATAATTGATAACATTTTTTTAGAAAATATTTTGTACGAGGATTGTTTTGCCATTTTCACACCATTATAAAGCCTAATTAAATATAATATTCTTTATCGCTATTATAATGTTTTTAGCAGAGAATTCCATCTTTTAAAAGAATTTTCAATTTTCTTTTTGATATGTCGTTGTATATACTCAGCAACATTTTTTGTATCGATCAACATATAAATTTGCAATAACACAATGTAAGGCCATCCAGATATATAAAAATATCAATGAGCAAAAATGATCCTGTGCTAAGTAAATAGGTTTTAGAAGGGTGAAGAGTCAATTCCAAACTTGCATGTAAAACTATATTGTGAGAAATTTTCCTTTGAAGATTTTGCCTTTTAAATTTGGTGCATTATTACTTACTTCTATAAGATTCTTCTAAACTTAATAAATATTGAAGTTATCATTTCAAGCATAATATAAAACATACCTTTGCAACAATCAACTTTAAATTTGTTCTTGCATATATGCCAGCATGATCTATCTGTCTCATAAGAAATTATTCAGTCATAATAAATTCAAACTAATCCTAATCGTCATGATATTTTTCTTAAAGCCTAGGTAAAAAAAACTCATGCATGCTCCTATACATACAAGACTTGATAGTTAGAGTGATGATAATGCTTCAACTATTCAAAGCTACCAATTATTTGGTTTTTCTCACTAACCTTGAAATCGTAAAAGACATTGTACCTAAAAAATTGTATGTTTGTCTAAAAAATTGGTATTTTACTTGTCCGTATTAATATTGATCGAAAGTGGTACAACAACAGTCTATGAGTTTTGGAGAAATGTAATTCTACCATAATAACCTCAATACACCCTCTTCAGACGAACATTAAACCATATAATTAATATTGTACGTTTTTGTCTAAATAATAAGTTTTTCAGTTGTGCATATTAATAGTAATCGAAAATGGTACATGGACGTTCTATGAGTTTTGTAGAAGGTAATGTAATTCTACCATAATAACCCCAAATACACCCTCTTCAGAGCATTTAATCATTAATAAAGAAATTTTTATATGAAGTTACACAAATTTTAGTATTGATAATTGCGTAAAATAATCATCTGACAATATGATAAAGGTTTATTCTTATATTTAAGAACACACATTGACGTATATGTTATTTGGGAATGTTTGTTACAATATTTATTAATTGATATCCTTATGGATAACTACCTAAAATATGTGCTATTAATATAATTACAATAATATGAGCTTACTTACTCTAATAAACAATAATCTTATTTACGGTATCTATTACATTTAAAAAAAAAATCGGTGCAATGTTTAGAAAATTTGAACAATATATGATTTTAAAAGTTACTAGGATATAAATGTTTGTTTCGAAAAAAAATGACCGCGGTCATAATTGATGTTAAATAATTATTTTTTGTAATTCAATATATTAATTAATCAAACTATGAAATTTGTAAATAACGAGCCACGACGTTAAAAGTGACGTGTCAAAAGGAACATGTGACATCTAAAGATAGGTCCATGAGACGACATCTGTAAAAGACGTACCAGTTTTATAAAGTTGACGATTCCATTATATGAAATTAGGTATTAAGTATTGTACTTCGTCTTCGAGTTTAGTGACAAAGATTCGAAGGTCTTTTCTTGCATGGAAACAATCTGGGGGTTGTGGTCTGGTAGGATTAGAGCAAAGTTCGCTACATCGAGATATGAAGATCTTGAAAAATGTAGCCACCTTACGGGTCTTGGAAGTGCCTCATTTGTGTCGCGGTGGGAGCACCCCTGGCGCGGCTCCCCATGCCACCCCGGGGAGAACCCCGAGGTGACTCTCCAGGCCGCCACAAGGGGAAACCCCAGGCGTGGCTTCGCAAGCCGCCACGGGGGATCCTCAGAGGCGTCTCCCCATGCCACCCCGGGGGAAACCTTGAGGGTGGCTCCCTATGCCGCCACGGGGAACCCTGGGTGCGGCTTTCCCTGCTGCCACGGGGAACCCCGGACGCAGTTCCTGATGTTACGTCATTTTATGGATCTGACACATTTTAGGCATGGTGTCACGTGTTTAGTGTGTGATCACGTTTTAAGCATGACTATTGTTGGTGTCAGTTTATGTCTAGACACGCAACTCTTGTTGTTGTCAGTTTCTGTATGGACATGTGATTTGCATGCGGTTGAAAGCGACACGTGTGTGTCCTCACTCGACCCCATCTATATAAATGGGTCCCTAGCACCATTATTGAGGCAATTACTTCTCATCAATCTCGAGATCAAACACTTAGAATATTCTCTCCTCGAGTTTCTCACTTATCTTAAAGTATTAAATGCATTTGTCACATTCCAACGGCTGCTTAAATTTGCTTGTCCTTCACCCTCCGACCACCAACTACCACCTTTCCAAGTATACTTGGCATAGACTACATCACTCATACACACATCACCCTAAACCCCTAACCATTTTGGCGACTCCACTGGGGAGTGATCTGTCTACCACCTTCTTCTTTCTTCGAGTATGGTTGGACATAGTCGAATCACGAGAGCTTCTTCTCATTTGGAAGGAGAGAATGTTAACCCAACTATTTAGAACCATGACATGGAAGATGGTACTTCTAGGGAGAGAATCAACCTCCCCGCCGTTACTGCTGCTACAATGACGACGACTGAGCAGACTAACGCCAGAGCTTCAGGCCTTTAGTGCTGAGATTCGTACCCTTCTGAGTGCGCTGACCGCACTCCTGGCGGGTGCTCAGAACCTTCCTTCCGCCACAGCTTGTCGCTCATATCGTCCCTCCTCACGCGGCAAACCAGATAGACGCCGACATACAGATTCCAACTATAAATTCTGGGGGCTCGTCCGAGTCAGGAATGGAAAACAATGACCAAAATGCAGGTCACTCGAGTAACCCCACCAATGTTATCATTCCACCAACAACATTTCCTGCAGCCTTTGCACGTCCCATGCTGGCACATGACGCCTCGGTCGATGGCACTAACACCGATCCATTCGTTACCAAAAGGGCACTACAAAATATGTTGGAAATGGAGCGCGTCAGGGCCTCTCTAAGTGATACGATAGAGGACTTTCTCCCCCTTACCCATGTGAGCTGGCCATGAGGCCATACCCATATGATTATCTGCATATGAAATTTCACAAATATTATGGGAAGGAAGGATGTGCCATAGATCAGATTGTGCGTTTTATTGATGACTTAGGCTCATACAGATGTGATGAGATCATGAGGCTAAGAGAGTTCTCGAAGTCATTTATTGAATGGATGTACACCTGGTACACCATCTTGGCACCAGGATCGATCTCGAGTTGGCCGCACATGGTCTCAACCTTTGTGACCAAGTTCTTCATGTCTGAAGATAAAATGAGCATTTTGGAGTTGTGGCACGGAAGGACGGGGATCTAATGAATTTTGTCAAACGGTTCAAGGATAAGGCGCTCGACTGTCGCGAGGAATGGAAGGAGGAGGCACTCGTAAAGATGTGCATATGTGGGATGCTTAAGGAGTACAAGGCGCATATAGAGAAATTGGACATTA
The DNA here is from genome assembly GCA_003255025.1 of Datisca glomerata. NCBI lineage: Eukaryota > Viridiplantae > Streptophyta > Magnoliopsida > Cucurbitales > Datiscaceae > Datisca > Datisca glomerata. The sequence continues at coordinate 148,817 of QANY01000287.1, read as the reverse complement.
CTACATTCTCTCATCGCAACATTGCCGCTTAGCGCACCAAACCTCAGTGACCAAGCCGAAGGCCATAGAATAGATAGAGCCTGGGGGGCGTGCATGGAAACCCGCAAGACACGCACCCCAAGTAGCAATGGCGCAACCTAATGGGCAGGGTACTAAACGGAACAGGAGTGAGAGGGATGCTCCGCCGCCTTTCCCCTACCCCATAGACAAAGTAGAGGCGCCGTTGGACGTCTGGGTCAAGGTTAAGGTTGTACGGAGGCCCTGGGTGGACAGATTTCCCACGAGAGAGGAAAAAGAGACGGTTAGTTACTGTAGCTTCCATAGGGACACCTCCCATACAACAAAGGACTGTGGGACTTTGAGGCGAATTTTTCATGATAAACTCAAGAAGGGAGAGATCATTACAGAAGATGTGAATGCTGTGGTGAACCAACCATTCCCATTACATCCTAATGACATATGATTAGTGTGATAGGAGTTCCTTCTTCATTGCGAGGGACCGTGGTGGATGAGGAGGAGGTCAATATATGAGCTGATCTTATACCGTCCCAAGTTCCTCTCGAGATCTTCATGGAAGTGATCCAACAAGTAATATAGATTTCCCAAGAATATCAGTGCTAAGGGGATGCGACAACCCTTAGCAAGATTGATGCCCATTGTGAAAACTCATGCACTAACCATATCATTGGGTCGACCTACAAAGTGGAAGGATGAATGAAGAGATGACACAACGAATAAGTAAAAGACCCACCTAGTCAGCAAGACGAGTATGGTTAAATATATGTATGTTTTTATAATTAAATAAGAGAGGAAGAACATACCTTGGAAGATGTATCGAGAAAGCCACATGGACAGGAAAGCGGCGAGTTCGACCATTTCGTCTCTAAATCTAGCACCCTCTCTAACTTCCAACGTCGAGTTCTTTTCGGAGGACTCCACGTCCTTGAAAATATAGCACAACCACCCACCAAAATTTGACTTCTTGCTTAAGACACCCGCTACATCGGGTTTATGAGAGTGTGATAAACCTTCCTCAAGTAATTCGAGAATTTCCATTTCCTCAAGGGTTAAGGCGCTCACGAACGGGTTGTGGTCGCCAAAAAACAAAAAATGCAAAAGCATGTGGACATCTTCTAAAGTAGGCGTGAAATATCCCCAAACAGCAATAAAATAGTGAGATTGCCTACTCCAACGCGTCACCAAAGTATCAATAACAGGCGTGCATATGCGAATACTGAGACGAGAGCAAACCCTTAAAGCTTCATATATGCCAACCTCTCGTAGAGTTGCAATATCTGTATGTTTATACAGAATGTACTCGCACAACTCAGGCCAACCAGTCGTGGGCTTGGTGTGACCATCATACGTGATGCGCGATGAAGGGAAATCATTGGAGGTTAGCCGTAGTAATGAGATCGAGTCCGCTTTGAGGACTTCACAATTTTTGGCCATTTCATTTTCCATCCATATCGCGGACGACAATGACACAACTGCCTCTGGACTTTTACCCATGGAATTAATTAATCTTTTTATCGTTACGTCAGACATTCCCAAGGTTTTGGTGGACATTTAGGCGGGGTGACATGTTTGGAAAATGTATGTATCTCTCTGGAGGCCATTTGCTCCAAAGTGAGGTTAAAAAAATGAAAATGAGAGGCTGACCCCGGCCGCCTGGCTTTATAAAGAAGAGAGCCCCATCCCCGTCCAAGGAGGGGCTGTGGCGTGTCGTCTAAGGGATGACGGGCACATCACTTCATTCGAGGCTAGACGAGGCGTTCTCATACACCTCTTTTGAGGCGCTGACATATGCTCGAGGCACAGACACGCCTCGCTCAAGGTGATGACGCCCTCTGAACGAGACGCGTCTCTGAATGAGGCGCTATCACACGCCTCGTTCAAGGCGCTGTCCTGCCTCGTTCGAGGCGATGTGACACGCCTCTGAACGAGGCGTTCTCACATGCCTCATTTTGTGACATACCTCGCCTCGAATGAGACTCTCCCGCCTCGTTTGAGGTACAATGAAATTATGGGGACTTTCCCAAAACACATCTACTCGTACATTATTATAGATATAAGTTTTTATGATCTGATTTTCGTGGATTTTAGTGACAAAAAAGACGTCTGTCCCACGAATAAGTGCGAAAGATGCAGGCAAAACTCAAATCAGAAAATGTGTTCAAGCTTGATTGGTGTGCCCTCAACCCACGAATAAGTGCGAAAGACGCATGCAAAACTTAAATCAGAAAATGTGTTCAAGCTTGATTGGTGTGCCATCAACCTTGAACGGGGAGCTAATGTAAATAACGAGCCACATCGTTAAGAGTGACATGTCAGAAGGAACACATGGCATCTAAAGACAGGTCTATGTGGCGACATATATAAAAGGTGCACCTATTTTATAAAGTTGATGATCCCATTATATGAAATTAGGTATTAAGTATTGTACTTTGTCTTCGAGTTAAGTGAAAAAAATTCGAAAGTCTTTTTTTGTCTGGGAACAATCTGGGAGCTGTGGTCTGGTAGGATTAGGGTAAAGTTCGGTACATCGAGATAGGTTGATCTCCTTGAAGGATGTAGCCACCTTATGAGTCTTGGAAGTGCCTCATTTATGCCGTGCCGGGAGAACCCCGAGCGCGTCTCCCCTTGCCACTCCAGGGAACCCCGGGGGTGACTCTTCATGCTGTCACAGGGGTAACTTCGGGCGCGGCTTCCCATGCCGCCACGGAGTACCCCGGATGGTGGCTTCGTATGCCACCACGGGGGAACCCCAGGCGCGACTTCCCATGCTGCCACGGGGAACCCTGAGCGCAGTTCCCAATGTTACGTCATTTTATGGATGTGACTCATTTTAGGCTTGTGTGTCACGTCTTTAGTGTGTGATTACGTTTTTAGCATGACTCTTGTTGGTGTCTGTTTATGTCTGGACACACGACTCTTGTTGGTGTCAGTTTCTATCTGGACACACGATTTGCATGCGATTGAAAGAGACACGTGTATGTTCCTCACTCGACCTAATCTATATAAATGGGTCCCTAACATCATTATTGAGGCAATCACTTCTCATCAATCCCGAGATCAAACACTGAGAATATTCTCTCATCGAGCTTCTCACCTACCTTAGAGTATTAAAGACATTTTTCACCCTCCAACGGCTGCCTAGGTTGCTTGTCTTTCACTCTCCGACCACTAACTCTCACGTTTCCAAACATAGCATAAATTACATCACCCTAAACCCCTAAATAAAATTTATTTACTATTATCAATTATTATAAGTTGTTTCATAAAGAGTGTAATGAGAATAATAAATTAAGATCATACTAAAATAGTTATACACTTAATTATATTTCAAAAATGGTTAAAAGCTATAAGACATTTTTTGAAGAGTTAAATGTCACAAGAATGTATATAAATATTTTTTTTCTAAAAGCAAAACGGTTTTGCATTTTGTAGATCCGGCCCACGAAGGAATCCCGCGTTATCATGGCGGTAGGCTGGTAGAGGATGCAAAATATCGTGTTGCCATATCAAAATGAAAGGCATAAGAATTGCGGGAAACTTTTCATTTTGCTTGGAGTAGAAGCGTATAGAGCTTAACAAGAAATCAATGGAGGAAGAGGCCGAGATATACGACGGCGTAAGATCCCAATTCCCCCTTACATTTGGTAAGCAATCAAAGTCCCAAACCCCTCTTGAGGTGATTCATAACTCCACTCGTCGCAGCTCTACTTCTACTGCCACGAGTCTTTCGGAAAAGTCCTCATCTAGCCAGATCAACGAGCTCCCTTCTCTCTCTTCCTCATCTAAATCATGGCTCAGCGCCCTCCGCATCCCCAAACCCTCTAGTTCTAACCCTGAAGTCCCCTTTAACGGTGGTCGTAGTGGTTCCAGGATTAATATTGATACTGATGGAGGCGATTCTGAGATTGGGCCGCCTCGTCCTCCGGTGGACTCAAATTCGGACGATGATGGTGGCATGATGATTGGACCGCCCCCACCGCCTTCAGGTTTGGGTTCGGCCGACGATGAGGATGATGGCGATGAAATGATTGGGCCGCCAAGGCCGCCACTGGGTTCGAATGAGGATGATTCAGACGAAGAAGATGGAGTGGGGAACCTATATCGGATCCCGCAAAGTAATGAGATTGTGCTCAAGGGACATACTAAGGTTACACTTACTCTCGTTTCTACAATTCTTCAACTTTTGTTTTAAATTTTAATCAAATAACTAAAAGTCTAAAATCGGAAAGAAGCTACTAATGAGGAATTTATATGAGTACGTACTTCAAGCTGTGGCATTTTAAATAGGATAAGAACGATACTTAGGACTAATATGATTTAATAATTAGGCGTGGAAAAGTAAATTGAACTGTACAAAGATGCCTAAATAGCGCGGTTGACGGTCTATATGTGTGGTTTGGATCTTCAGTGACTAAACCTGAAGCCTGAAGGTGTATTGTGTTCATGTAAAAAACTATGGAGATGTCTTTACTGCACTTGGAATGCTGAGATAGCTTTAAACTTGCATTGATGTTTTATTAAGCTGGATCTAACTTTGATTGAAGTATTACAGTTATACCTATTGGAGAATGGTGTCTACTGCAATTTCTGGAAAAATAATGCTAGGAATTGGAAGTGTAGCCTTTACAATTTCTTCTTGTTTGATTTGTGAGAACACTATTCTACAAGGAAGGCATGTTTGGATACTTTTATTGGTTAATGTGTGGAAGTACATTATACTCTGTGATATTGGTTGCAAAGGTTAGATGTGCTCAATATAGTGATTTCTGGTGACCATTTTACAATAGATAGTCTCAGAAAAGGAATTGGCTCCTTTAAAGAGGTCTTGCTGTCTTTTTTTTTTGGTGGATTATACTAAATTCTCACTTCAATTTGTTTTGGTACGTTATGAAAAAGCCGGTGGGTGGATACCGGTTATTATATTCCCTATGCAATAAGGAATTAGTTTTCTAGTTTTAAATTTAGGAGCTGATTGTCTGCTTTGTCCCGATGTGGTAGAGGCCATCTCTTAGGTGGTGTCGCATGGGAGTTGCGTGGCGCTAAGATTCTATGACTACCCTAATGAGGTGTGAAGCTCGTAAGTGTCAAGATCTCTTCTATTAAATTGCCTTGGGTAGAGCTTATAGGGGGAAAAAAAGAAAAGTAATATTTGTGTACTTCAGCAGTTCAACTGATCTCTTCTATTAAATTGCCTTGGGTAGAGCTTATAGGGGAAAAAAAAAGAAAAGTAATATTTGTGTACTTCAGCAGTTCAACTGTTTTAATTATTTAATTATTCTTTGGTCTTCATGGAGGGGACGAATTTACCGGGGATCTATTCGAAAAAGTGATTTTATATGGATAAGAGTAAGAGTCATAGCTTCCCTTTGGGTCTCAGTGACAAAGCTATTTTTCATCTGATTCTTTTGTTTTTGATTAATATTGAAAAGATTTCTAGATAGGAAATTTGGCTTATGGTGCTGGGATGGATCTCATACCTCCATTTCACGATACTAATGTAATTTGGTAGATTTTTAATACACATTTTTCTTTTCCAATCAAAACAAAGATATCCATTCAGTTTTTTCAAGAGTTGTAATAAGTTTATCTGCTTAATGGTACAAGATTGGAAGAAATTAAACTAATCGTCGAGTCATTCTTCAACAGAGTTACTTTGATTATCATGGAAGACCGGGGAGAGAAAGACTATGTTTATGCAAGAGAGTTCAATAGTGGTGCGTTTGACGAGGTGTTAATGCACCGTTACATGTATTAGCCTATGTTTTATGAATGATAGACCTTAAAGTTTTAAACCCTTTGTTGATGCATGGACGTGAAATTAGTTCAATCTTCAATCTCACAAATGTTGTTTGCGGGGGTTTATAATTTTTGCCTTTGGTAGATGATTTGCAGAAATCTGTTAATGGTAATTATAATTCACTTCATTAAATACATATTATACGTTTACCTACCAATAGAAATATAATTCACTGCATTTACTTTTGACAGGTTGTGTCAGCTCTCGCTGTTGATCACACTGGGTCCAGAGTTCTTTCTGGTAGTTATGACTATACTGTACGCATGTATGATTTTCAAGGGATGAACTCCCGATTGCAATCCTTTAGACAGCTGGAGCCTTCTGAAGGCCATCAAGTTCGTAATCTCAGTTGGAGTCCTACAGCAGATCGTTTCTTGTGTGTAACGGGCTCCGCTCAAGCTAAGGTACTGAGTATGTCATTTGCTCAAGTCCATTAGTGAATTCAAGCGACACTAATGCCAATTTTATTTGTGTTTCAGATTTATGACCGTGATGGTCTGACTCTAGGTGAGTTTGTGAAGGGAGACATGTACATTCGAGATCTAAAGAATACTAAGGGACACATATCTGGATTGACTTGTGGAGAGTGGCACCCTAAAACTAAGGAGACAATTTTAACTTCGTCAGAAGATGGATCTCTGCGTATATGGGATGTAAATAACTTCAAAAGTCAGAAACAGGTTTTTGTGCTTCCAAATTATTTAGTAAATTGAGAATGTTCTTGTCAACTTCTGAGCTGTTAGTTATTTTGCGCTGAGATTTTTACTTTTGCTTTAGCAATAAATATTTTTATGTTCTTTTCAAGGAATGGATGCCTTGAGGACATACCCGTTGAATTGATTAATATGTACGTTAAAGACTTGAAAACAATATATTGAGAGAGAGTCAAATCCAGCATTTGTTGAATGGCAAAAATGTCATTTACATTTTTTGTAATGCAATCTTTCACAATTGATTAATAGTACGGGAATCCATCTGACAATAGTCATTGGGATAATTGAATTTGAAGGAAATTACTGATTTACATGTGTTACCTGGCAGAAAACATGTCCATTTGCTTCTTCCAACTTTTCCTTTCTTGGGATAGAAAGTTTCTTTTAACTTAACTTTGTGATCGAAGTTTGTAATTGGTGATTTTAACTGTTACCAGTCATATGCCTGCAATTTTGCTTGAGTTTGTTACTGATGTTACAGATGAATGGGATTATCTACTAGAAGTCTTTCTGTGTCCCCCCTGCTTTTTTAAAAATCATCATCTAGACTTTAACTACTGCAGCAATCCTTCCATGTGTAGGTTATTAAGCCAAAACTTGCGAGGCCTGGAAGAGTTCCAGTGACGACATGTGCGTGGGATCATGAAGGAAAATGCATCGCAGGTGGTATAGGTGATGGTTCTATTCAGGTACTTTTTGTTGTAATAAATATTTTTTCTTAACTACACTGTGATTTGAAAATGCTTAATTGTTAGACGTTTGCATCAAGCATCTCTGATTAGATTAGCTCCATTTTTTAAAGACAATTTTTGTTCCCTTGGCACCACTACTTGTTGACAAACCTTGTTTGTCTTTTAGGTATGGAACCTTAAGCCTGGTTGGGGAAGCAGACCAGATATCCATGTTGAGAAAAGTCATTCAGATGAAATCACTGCTTTGAAGTTTTCGAGTGATGGGCAGATTTTACTATCAAGAAGCTTTGATGGTTCTTTGAAGGTATAAAACATTGATGTGTTTTGGAGAAGTTTGTCCCTTATCTCTTCATAATGTTTGTATTCTATTTATATTTGTCCAGCATTTCCACCTTGTTTACTCGTTAATTGTATGCCAGGTATGGGATCTGCGCCAGATGAAAAAGCCTCTTAAGGTGTTTGAGGATCTCCCAAACCACTATGCTCAAACTAATATAGCATTTAGTCCTGATGAGCAACTCTTCTTAACTGGAACATCCGTCGAAAGAGACAGCACAACTGGAGGTCTGCTGTGCTTTTATGAGAGAGCTAAGCTCGAACTTGTTTCTAGAGTAGGAATATCTGCAACGTCTAGTGTTGTGCAATGTGCTTGGCACCCAAAGCTGAATCAGGTAAGACCATTTTTTCCCTCTTGCTTGAATTATTGCCATGTGACCTGATATGTTCATATTTTGGACATTATCCTAAGAAGCAAGATCACTAATTTGGTGTTACACACTACAATATCGCAAATCTCTACAAGCTTATTTTGTTATTCGTTTAGCATAGTTCTATATTACCTCTCGGATGTTGTAATTATGAGGTTATCCATGCATAGAATAATACTAACATAGGAAACTGTTAGGCACTGACTAGGGGGGTGAGCTAGAAAGGGTGCCAAAAAAATTCAGTTAGAGGAGAGTGAAGGGGGGGTGCTGACTAGGCTAGAGTTAGTTATATGTTAATTAACTAATATTGTCCTCATTGTGTAATTTCCTTCGCTGATAGTTATGTTAATCTTTTTTATGAGTTGAGTCCCTATAATGTTCTTGCAGGGGAAATCATATCAGAAACTTGTACTAAAAAAATATAGGAAACTTATATGTTAATTACATTAAGCTCTACAACTATAAAACTGGCATCCTGACTCTTCTTTGAGGTTACCATTGTGTTTCTTTTAGTTGCACCTCTTGAAACCTGCTGCGCTCATCCCGCCACATACCCCCGACATTGTACCGAAGTAGAGAGATGTTGCATGCCTGTCGCTCCTCCATGTTTTACACAAGTTTCAAAAGATCAAAATTATTGTTGATAGAGAAGTCTTGTTTATTAGATTAAGGATTGTAAAATCCTGTTGACCATGTTGTAATAGAGTAAACAACATGAACGTTATAGGGACCCAGCTCATAAAAAAGATTAACATAACTATCAGCGAAGGAAATTACACAATGAGGACAATATTATGTAAAACTGGAGCAGTACACCTAAAAAGGTGGAGTCGCAGAAGTGATACTAATCTATCCAATAATAGATATACTTATTTCTATTTCGGATTAGAACGAGAATAACTGCAAATTGAAATCAAGAATCCAATTATCAATCAACACCACATTCTGCATTATTACTAGCACATGATCTCAAAGTAAAAAAAGGTGAAGCAAATTAGTCTGTCACTTCTAAATTGATGAACTTATTACTAGCACATTCTGCGTTTTATTATATAAAGATCATAATTAGTCTACCAGAAAATAAATGGTTACTTGCTGGAGGAGAGGAAGTAGATGTATATTACCAAAAACAGGAGTAGAAAGAGGAGTAGAAAGAGATGTCAAGGATGAAAGAAGGATAAAGGAAAATAAGCAGAAGAATATCTGACTTCCAGAAGATAGTGGAGCTCTTTGAGAGCTGAAAGACTTAACGCCTTTTTGAAGGGAGAAAGGCCATGAGTTTTTTGACTTGTACTTAACATAAACTTTCTTTTCATATTCTCTCCTTTCGTAGTTGGATAACTTGACGGAGCTCTCTTATAGTGTAGTTTTATGCATCTAGCAATTTAGTTGACCAAAATATGATCCCACAGTAGTGAAGCAATATTAGATTATCATTATCCCAATTTAATGATTTGGTTTTTTTTCCCCGTGGTTTGGATTATTTGGGCATAGGCGGATAGCAATTATGAAATCTTGATTGACTCAGTGTTTCATATTGTTTTCTTCCTGTAGAGATATCTATGCTTTATTGTTTGTTGTACAGTTTTATTACACCATTACATTTGTATGTTCGGAACATGTTTTAAAGGAAGCTTAAGTTGGTTTTACTATGAATAGGAGATTCCAATCATCTTGTCGTGTCTTTCTACTTTCGTACTCTCTTACTATCTTCTTTATCTGTTCCTAAACTGTTGACAAACCAGCAAAGCATAATAATTGTACTTTCCCTTTTTCTTTTGAAGATATTTGCAACAGCTGGGGATAAAACCCAAGGAGGAACTCACGTATTATATGATCCTACACTGAGCGAGAGAGGAGCTCTTGTTTGTGTTGCGCGTGCACCTAGGAAAAAGTCCATTGATGACTTTGAGGCGAAGCCTGTGATTCACAATCCCCATGCTTTACCAATGTTTAGAGATCAACCTAGCCGTAAACGACAGAGAGAGAAAATGTTGAAAGACCCATTCAAGTCCCATAAACCTGAACTCCCCATGACAGGACCAGGCTTTGGTGGAAGAGTTGGGACAACTCAAGGAAGCTTACTGACTCAGTATCTTCTTAAGGTAAATCTACCTCCCCTTATTCTAAAGGAAATATCTTACATATTTTTAAGGGAAAATTCCTTTGACAACCATGTAATTTGCTTCTCTATGACCGAGCTGACCCAACCATTTTCCTAACCCGAAACATAATCTCACTCGGGTTGTCATCAAAACCTAACACAGAGGGAGGTCTGAGTCATTTTTCAAGTTAGCGTTTTGTCCGTGTCATTTAAGCAAATTACAGAGGATGTCAGGGAAATTTTTCCTACTTTTATTTAATAGTTAGCTGAAGAAACTCATACAATTGACTGTCATTACAGCAAGGGGGTTTAATTAAGGAGACATGGATGGATGAAGATCCAAGAGAGGCCATACTGAAGTATGCTGATGTTGCAAGCAAAGATCCAAAGTTCATTGCTCCAGCATATGCAGAAACTCAACCTGAACCTGTTTTTGCCAAGTCGGACTCCGAGGATGAAGAGAAATGATCACTTACGGTGCTTCCACATAAAACTTCATAGAAGAGAATAGCTCTTGTAGGAACCATTATTGGATACTAAGTGTAGATGTTTACTGCCATTTTTAGTTTGAGTGAGAATCCGACTTTCAAATGGATGTAAGTATGTAACAGTTATGTAAAATGTTAAAAGCTAAATTTTGTTCCATAGCTGGTTTTGATCAACTTCTTCAATTTTGTTCCATAGCTACTCTTTTGTAAGGACTTCATTTTTCAAAAAATCTTTCCCCGCATTATCTATATTATATAATATAATATAGATGTTAACATTGTAACAAATATAGTTGAAAAATGCTTATATAGTCTTCAACTTTTTTAGAATATGTAGTCTAATATAAATAGTTAAGATTTGAGCAAATGATTCAGATTAAACAAGAGAGTTATGTTCTTAAAAATAGAAGATCTAATGTCTATACAACTTCATCCATAATTGAATTCTCTCTTATTTCTCAAAATAAAAATGTCATTTGATTTGAGTTGCTTAAGACAAACATCACATGGCTACTTTTGGAATAGAAAAGAATTTCCGAAAAAAAGAGTGACAAATAAACTGATAATTCAATTAATTAGTCAAAGAAATATACAAATCATTTACATAATTAGGACAGCACAACGTCAACCTTCCATACATATATATATCTTCAAAACCAGTTTAGGGATTTTATTTATTGTCATTAAAAGAGATTACACGTGTCAAAATACAATTGGTATCTAATTTGGTACCAAATCCACCTGACACCCTTACCAAAATCGCACGCCCTCTTCTTTCTCCAAACACTTTTCATTCCATCTTGATTGAGTCTGTAAAAAATTGTTAAGAATCTGAGTTTGTGTCTCTAGAAAAAGAAAAGGGAAGTGTGAGAAAGTGAGAGTAGAGTAGATGGGGAAGAGAAGAGGTTCTGTGAGTGTGCCAATGATAAATAAGTTGTTTGGATGGTTGAGAAATAAACCAATCAAGGTTAAGATATTCCTTGGAATAGTATTGTCTCTGTTTGCTGTTGTTACATTAAAGGTTACGGTAAAAAATGATGACTATTTCTTTGTTGCGTCTGAAGCTATCCATGCTATGGGCATTATTATCCTTATTTATAAGCTCACCACCCAAAAAACCTGCTCTGGTATGCTCTTTCTTTCTTTTTACCCCATTTATTCCCTTTGGTTAGTATTTTTTATGGAATAAGAATGACTCATATGTAGTAGCTCCTTAAGAAGTGGGAATGTCATCGCACACCAATATAAGAAATTAAGAATCCTCATTCCATTTCATTTTTTTATCACTTTATAAAAGGATAGCATTTGAAGAATCTTGTTATACATATGCTGTTTAATTCTGTGTAAATTAAATGTTCAGTTAAATATATAGTAATGAAGAATCAATATATTAATTATTACTTGTTTATAGGTCTGTCATCAAAGACTCAAGAACTCACAGCTATGTATTTAGCTGTGAGATTGATAAGCAGCACTGCAATGGAGGCTGATATTCATACAGTGTTAGATTTCACTACCTTGATCTTCACTCTTTGGGTAATCTTTATGATACGCCTCAAGTTGAAGTCTTCCTACATCAATGACCTTGACAACTTCCCTCTTTATTATGTGGTAATTATTCCATTACTATTATCATTACTTCACATACACGCACATAGACACACACATATATACACGCACGCACGTATATATGTTGTTATTTTTCGTTTTGTAAAACGTACAGGCAATACCTTCGGCTGTACTTGGAATGCTAATCCACCCTTACACACAACATCATCGCCTTATTCGCATCATTTGGGCTTTTGGTTGTTATGTGGAATCTGTTTCCGTTCTGCCTCAGCTTCATTTAATTCAAAATGCAAAGGTTTAATTAATTAGTTTCTTCCCCATACTCTCATAATATATATATTTCATTCACATAACTGTTTACTGTTTTTCCTTCAGATGATTGAACCTTTTACAGCTCACTACGTGTTTGCATTGGGCATTTCGAGATTTTTGGCTTTTGCTCATTGGGTTATTCGGGTTAGTTTTCAATTTATTCTTCATTTTTCTTCTTTATATAGGAGAGATAGTAAATGAAGTTAAAAAGGTTGAAGTCATTCCCCTCGATGCAGGTTTACGAAACTGGTGGTTTATATTTTTACCTCTTTGGTAACGGCTACTTCTGGTTTGTGACTGCTTGCTTGGCAGAGATTGTTCAAACTACCATCTTGGCTGATTTTTGTTATTACTACGTTCAGAGGTAACCCCCNCCAGCAACCCCCCCCCCCCCCCCCCTTAAATTTATTAAACTTTTATTATCTTTGGTTTACCGGGCTGAGCACTGCTCGGTTCGGTTTGATTAGTGAGTTAAAATCAAATCGAACTGAATCGTGAGTTTTGGTTATTCGGTTCGGTATTATTAATCAAATAATAATAATAATAAATGATATTATTGAAAAAAAATAAAAAATTAAAGTTTTGTATCGGTTCGGTTCGGTTCGATATGAAATTATATATAAAAATTAAAAAATAATATGAATTTAAAGTTCTGATTCGATTTAAAATTAAATATTTTATGAACCGAACCACAGAGATCTAAAGAACCAACCAAATCAACCATTTTCAGTTCACTTCGGTCGGTTGGGTTTAATTTTGAACACCCCTAGTTTACAAAAAAAATTTGGAACTATAGGGATTATATTGACAGTGAGTACAGAGTTTATAGTCCAAAAATGACCTTTACCTGATCTAAATATTTTTCTTGCAGTTTCATGCAAGGCCAACTGCTAATAAGGTTACCAGTTTAACCTCTCTGCATTGAAAAAAAAAAATTATGGAGAAAGTAATATTAATATCATGTATATTATGTTTTGGCATATTTGACTTTGAGTTTTATTTTAAACATGTACTGTCTTTGACAAGTTCGTATTATAAATTTTGCTTTGTTACCTTTTTTTAATAAATTAATTAGATTTATATTTCTTCGCCACTATATAATTAAATAAAGATATATATCCCAATCCCAATTTTATCATAAGCATAGCAGTCATTGATTTTTTTTTTATAATCTCAGCAAATCTTGACTGGGTTTGGTGTTCCACATCGAGACTTTGATCAACTTAATTGTAGTATTTAAGTGTTATTCGTGTCAACAAAAGTTGGATCCTTTTATTGAAGTGTGTATTGTAAGGTTATTTACTAATTCTGTTTATTGTTGTAGTATGTGTATTGAATTTCACTCTACTCCTGTGAAAAAAAAAACAAATCTCGAGTAGTGTATTTTAATTTAGTGGTTTACATATATATCATCATCTCAAATGCAAAAGGAGTAGGTAAAAATACATAGTATTCTTTTTATTTTGTAGCATGAATATATCTATAACATTAAAGGCGAATTTGAGAGTGTTTCGTCTAAAAATTTAAAAAATTATGTTTCAAAATGTTATTGATTGATATATATTTTTATATATGATAACTTATACAAAAAAACACATGTTTTAATATTTTATAAAATATTTTACATACACATATAAATATATTTTAAAATATATATAATTAAAAAATATTTATGATATTATTATGAATTAAAATATTATTCGACGGATGTTTTTAGAATACTGGACATATAACGTAAAATATTGACTTTAAGCTTCTTTATCCAAACTCACGACGCATGTTACACATGCTGCTAAGTTGACACATCAACTTCATTGCTTTTTGAACCACAAATTACATGCGTCAATTTCTGAATCACTCATCCCTCACACCCCAACAAAAGCTCCAAAAATATGTTGCTGTAACCGGGGACAAGGCCACGTACATAATCTTTTACGTATAAGACTAGTGAGAGGAAGAGAGTTTTTTTTAGACAGAGAGGAAGAGAGTTACGTATAAGAGTTGTGAGAAAGAATAAAAGAAACTAGTAACAAAATTTTACATATATACTAGTCAAAAAATATATATTTCATACGTGTTAAATTTATTTAAATATATATAAAATTTAAAATTAATATTAACGTTAAAATAAATACATTATTCTAAGATTTATAAGAAATCTAAACAAAAAATAGAGTAATAATAATAATAACTACACTAACTTGTTTATAATATTGAAATTGTACTATATAACACTCCTTTTTGAAAAACATTGAAAATGATTTTATTTAATAAATTTGTCATATTTTCAATAAATAATTATTATATTAAGAAATAACTTCTCTTATTAAAACATATACTAATACATTTCTCTAACTCTATTTATATGAATTTTCACGTTCCTAATAAAATAATATTATAAAATGTTAATTTAAATTTTTAATGAATAAATGATTATTGACTTAAAAATAAATATTTGTTGTATAAAAGATCTTTCATATGTACGGCTATTCACATATCTAATTACATAATACTATAAAAATATATCATGTTACTAACTATTAATAAAAAAATTATTATGGAAAAATAAACGTCTATTTAGGAATTAAACGATAAAATGTGAACTACCTAATTTGTACTAAATTTTAAGAACTTTAAATGATAAAATGGAGAATCAAAAGTTTCCCCCCTTTAAACCCATTTTAATATAGTAGAGGTAATTATATCACTACAAGAACATAGTGTTATCGCGACGGTTTCTTTGGTCTTTCACGTCGCCATAGGATATCTATCGCGAGGGTTTAAAATCGTCGGGAACGCTTTGGGGACGGTTTCAGAACCGTCGCGATCACTGCCGTCGTAAAAACTATTACGATGGTTTTAGCAACTGTCGGAGAACGTCATAAAAAATTAATCTATTGCGACAATAGATATCCTATGGCGACGGTTCTACCAAAACGTCGCCATTTATACAATGGATTATTTTTATGGTGGCTTTATAACCGCCGTTTTTTGCTGTCGTAATTTCAAAAAAAAAATTGATTGGGGCAGTGTAAAACTTATTGCCTCTCCATCATTGTTCGGAGTCATACCCATATTAGAGCTTAACATGGCCTTCTTTATAGCCTTTAAGCTGAAGATAATGACTAACCAAGAGATAACATGAATTGCAAAGTGAAATTACATAGGTAACATGAAATAGAAAACAGGCTGGAATAATTCTACAGCTCAAAACAAGAAAAGAACTATATGTTTTACACCACTTGCTCTCAATGACGAAAAAGATCTAGACGTCAAGGAACATCATTCTCTAGTTATGCCAAAACTCAATCTAGGTATCTTGAGCTTCAATGGCAACAAATATGTTCCCATTTTTACAATGTTCTCAATGCTCGAATACCTGGAATTGTCATATGACTGAATCAACAAAAACTCGCATTATGCTTACTAATTTGAGAAATGTTATTCATGATTATTGGACTTCCATAGTACTCCACCTAAAATGAATTTCATTATCGCTTAACTAAAAATTGCCATTCCATGAATACACATTCACCGTACTAGATTATGTAATGAGGCAGTCCATAGGCTTGCCCATTTCTGTTTATCTGTTTCGAAGGACTTGTATTGGAGGGAGTCAGCCCCCCAGTTATGGCTGATGCTCTTTCCGACCAGTTTAAAAAAATCACGACCATAATTTCAGTTCAAATAAATTAAACCCAACCACTAAAAATGAATTAAATTCATTAAATCTAGAACACATCACTCAAATTCAGTTTTAGGACTAAGCCAAGGCAAGAGCATTAAAATTGTTATTAATCAATAAAAGAAAAGTATAACGGAAACAACCATTATCAAGAGAGAGAACAAGACCATATTTCTATTTTGTACAACACGATAAAACTATCACAGAAAAATAAAACAACATAACCATGACTAAATAATCAAACACAAAAAAGGAATCGAAACACAGAACACTAAGATCGGGGCTAAGCTATGGTGAGGAGTACCACGATGCTGAGCTACGGCGAGGAGGACCATGAGGCTAAGCTATGGTGAGGAGGACCATAGGGCGGAGATCTCTGACAAAAATGGGGAAGAATCACGCGCCTGCAAAAATGAGAAAGCTGGGGAAAGTGGGAAATTGGGGAAGAAGACATGGTGATGATTTTAATTTAGGGTTTCTTTTGGCGATAGTTTTAAAATCGTCGCCGTAGATCATAATATTGATAAAAAAATGACACCGTTTAAATAACCTCATAACACTTTGCGACGGTTTGCCCGATCCGTTGCCAATAACCTTTGTAGCGACAGTTCACATAAACCGGCACACTTTCTCAGTTAATTGCGATGGTTTAGCATAACCCTCGCAATATGAAAATAGTAGCTGATCTTATACCATCCCAAGTTCATCTCGAGATCTTCATGGAGGTGATCCAACAAGTAATATAGATTTCCCAAGAATATCGGTGCTAAGGAGATACGACGACCCTTAGCAAGATTGATGGCCATTGTGAAAACTCACGCACTAACCATATCATCGGGTCGACCTACAAAGTGGAAGGATAAATGAAGAGATGACACAACGAATAAGTAAAAGACCCACCTAGTCAGCAAGGTGAGTATGGTTAAATATATGTATGTTTTTATAATTAAATAAGAGAGGAAGAACATACCTTGGAAGATGTATCGAGAAATCCACATGGATAGGAAAGCGGCGAGTTCGACCATTTCATCTCTAAATCTTACACCCTCTCTAACTTCCAACGTCGAGTTCTTTTTGGAGGACTCCACGTCCTTGAAAAAATACCACAACCACCCACCAAAATTTGACTTCTTGCTTACGACACCCGCTGCATCGGATTTATGAGAGTGTGATAAACCTTCCTCGAGTAATTCGAGAATTTCCATTTCCTCAAGGATTAAGGCGCTCACGAACGGGTTATGGTCGCCAAAAAACAAAAAAACACAAAAGCATGTGGACATCTTCTAAAGTAGGCGTGAACTATCCCCAAGCAGCAATAAAATAGTGAGATTGCCTACTCCAACGCGTCACCAAAGTATCAATAACAGGCGAGTAGATGCGAATACTGAGACGAGAGCAAACCCTTAAAGCTTCATATATGCCAACCTCTCGTAGAGTTGCAATATATGTCTGTTTAGACAGAATATACTCGTATAACTCAGGCCAACCCGTCGTGGGCTTGGTATGACCATCATACGTGATATGCGATGAAGGGAAATCATTACAGGTTAGCCGTAGTAATGGGATCGAGTCTGCTTTGAGGACTTCACAATTTTTGGCCATTTTATTTTCCATCCATAGCGAGGATGACAATGACACAACCGCCTATGGACTTTTACCCATGGAATTAATTAATCTTTTTGCCGTTACGTCAGACATTCCCAAGGTTTCGGTGGACATTTAGGCAGGGTGACATGTTTGGAAAATGTATGTATCTCTCTGGAGGCCATTTGCTTCAAAGTGAGGTTAAAGAAAATGAAAATGAGAGGCTGACCCTAGCCGTCTGGCTTTGTAAAGAAGAGAGCCCCATCCCCGTCCAAGCAGGGGCTGTGGCGTGTCGTCTAAGGGACAAACGCATCACTTCATTCGAAGCGAGATGGGGCATTCTCACACACCTCGTTCGAGGTGCTGACACACGTTCGAGGCACAGACACACCTTGTTCAAGGTGATGATGACCTCTGAACGAGGCGCTGACACGCGCTCGAGGCACAGACACGCCTCGTTTAAGGCGATGACGCCCTCTGAACGAGGCGCGTCTCTGAATGAGGCGCGTCTCTGAATGAGGCGCTATCACACGTCTCATTCAAGGTGCTGTCCTGCCTTGTTCGAGGCGATGTGACACGCCTCTGAAGGAGGCGTTCTCACACGCCTCTGAACGAGGCATTCTCACACGCCTCATTTTGTGACATACCTCGCCTCGGATGATGACACGCCTAAGTCAGTCTCATGCACAACAGAGTAGACCGTTTTTATATGAAATCTAGAATATTGATCATGCTAACTGAAAACATATTAGGAAACTATTACTTATTAGGAGACTCTAAAAATGACTTAGAGGGGTGAATAGGTTAATCAAACTATCAACTTCAATTTTTCTGAATTCAATGTCTTTGGTACGAGCTAATAATTCATAAATTCAAGAGAGCTGAGAAAAACTAATGTAGTATTTTTTATGTGAAAAACACTAACAGGAAAAAAAAGTAATAATTTGTCCAATAAATAACCCACTAGAATTTGAAAAGAGTATAAAACTGGACTTACAAACTGATACAATAACCTTTATTCATTTTACCACACATTTTGACTCATAGCACCATATTTGACTTATTGTGGATTCTTCACCCAAGCTCGTTGATCTTAAAATTCCTCTTCTCTTTTCTTAACCCTCATACATATACTAAAAAGATTTTTTTAATAAAGAGTAATTTAATGTGTTATACAAGTAGCTCGAATATTTTCTTCAAGTTTGACGAAGGCAATTGATCAAGAGGATAGCGACTTTAACTCTTTACAGAATTCTTCTGACGAAACATGTCAATTACATAAAGAAGGCATATAAATTTTGCTTAAACACTAATTAAATTGGTGGTAATTGCATTGATTGTAAAATATGGTTGACATGTTTTACTGTACATGATAACCTAGAATGATGACAATTCAGCATTGTTATGTTTGGCATGAGTATAATTCAGAATTGTTATGTTTGGCATGAGTATAATTCAGAATTGTTATGTTTGGTATGAGTATAAATTAATAAGTTAGATACATATTATTTATTTTTGTGTAACTAAAAAAACTCATAAGTAAAAACAAAAATTTAGGGTTCTAGAGAGAGAGTCTCACCTCTCTCTAGAAACGTTCACACTTCAACCACCTAGGGTCTTCTTCGTTGCATTCTGCCGAGCATGGCCTTGGGCTCCACCGAGCTTAGTGCTGGGCTTCTCTTTCCCTTCTCACTCCGGTGAAGCTTGGAGGCCCTAGGAGGTTCTCTGTTTTCGTGCTTGCTTAGATCTGGGTTCAGTGATTCAAATGGAGAGGCTAGCGTTATGGATCTAGTCCTTCATCATCTCTAATCCTGCTATTCAAAGGTAAGAGCCGATGATGGTAGGTGTTGTGATTCGGGTTACGGCTTGGGTTTTTGGTCTTAAGGTCTTTTCCTCATGTTTCCGAGCCATGGAGTTAGGTTCATGGGCTTAGAGGTGCTCACGGTTTGGTTCGGTCAATTTTTGGTGAAAACTGAACTGAACTGAAACTTTAGTTCGGTAATAAAACTGAATCAAATCGAACCGTTCATGTCGAAAGAACCAAACCGTGAGTTTAGGTTCGATTCAGTTCAGTATTATTAATTAAAAATAAATTTTTAAATGATATTATGAAAAAAATAATATAAAAATAAAGTTTTGATTTAGTTCAATTCGATTTAGTTCAGTTTTATATGAAATTATATATACAAAATAAAAAATAATATGAATTTAATGTTTCGGTTCGGCTAAAAAAGCACAAAAATTTCGAACCGAACTGAAACTTCGGTTATCTCATTTCCTCGAACTGAACGAACCGGTCATTTTCAGTTCGGTTCCGGGTAATTTTGAACACCCCTACATGGGCTCCTGCTCAAGGTGTTATAATACATCGAATGTGGGGGCTCGGGCCTTCTCTACGCTGAATGTGCTGCCATAGAGACATGGTGGCGGTGCTGGTCTGGCTCTTTGCGCTTGTTCGTTAGAGGAAAAAAGTGTTTTGAGCTTCGTGGCAGTAGGTTGGTCTCTCCGGTTGTCGTAATCGGTCGTTGGTGTCTATACTTCGGTGGTTGCTGCTGTTCCAATCGAGTTGGGATCTTCCCCTCGTCGAAGCAATGATGACTGCTCCCTGTCTTTCTGCAATTTCTTCTTGGTTGACTCTTATGGTTTCATCGAGGTCATGGTTTACCCACTGATCGTGTCAGATGAGGATGCATCTCATGGGTTTCCATTGTCGAGGCTGCCTGGTGAGGTCCCTTATTTGACTGTGTGCGATTGTTGAGAGAGGTCTTATCAGGTTTGAATTGCTTGATGTATTGGTTGCTTGTTATGTGACAATCGAGGATACATCTGTTGGGTACTGCTTTGTCGAGGCTGCTTGGTGAGGTCTCTTGGTTGGCTGTTCTGAGATTCTGGTCATTGTGTTGTTCCTGATTTGGTTGTTCATTTCTATGTGATTAGGATGTTTAGTGTGGTTTGTCTGTGGTACGCCTTGGTTTTTCCTAAATATGTTCTAGGCTTGATAGAGTAGGCTGATAGTTGTGTTGTTTATGCTTTTTCTGGTATGGTGTAGTTTTTTGCTTTGGTTTGTTCTGTACGATCCCTAGGTGTGGTTCATGTGTTGTACCTTCGTTCTAGTACTACTTTTGTTATCTATTTGACACGCATGCTCTTTAGTATAACATTATAGTATGTTTTTCTCCCTATCTAGCTCTGAGCTCAACACTATAATGTTTGTTGTATATCTGGGGTACACCTCTTGTATCAGTGTAATACTTTTGGTTAATATATTTTTACATTTGACAAAAAAAAAACTCATAAATAAAAACAAGTTATCTTATTTTATTTTCATAGTAATTAAAATGAAATGGAGAAATTATATTAAAGAGATTAATATATTGAGTTTTATATTTATGTTGCTACTTCCATAGTTGAATTAATACTTGTATAATATTTCCAAAATCATATTTATTCACTACTTATGTAACACATACAGAGCAAGTATTATATCATTCTAGTATCAATAGTATTTTTTTATGGTGCATAATTCAAATTTATTTATAATAATAGATGAAATGTTAAATAGTGTACAACGTAGAAAATTTAACTGAGTGGCTTCTTTGTGCTACAATATAGATGAAAAACAAAACAAATCAAATAACCTTTTTTGCTTAAAGCAAAAAGAAAGACGAAAAGTTATTTTTTGAAAGTTAAAAAATTCGTTTGACTCAACTGAGACAGAGAAAATAAAAAAAAACTCCCTTAATTAGTTATTAATTGAGCAAAATTAATATTTACTATAAGGATAATTAAATATGACAAACTATTTCAATGTATGAATGTGTATAAGTGTCAATCAAACACATGTACGTGTTTTAAAAAGTAAGATACTAATAGTTAGTTTATAACTTAGATAAAAATGTTCTACTGTTCTTCAATTTTAACTAAAATGTGTATGGTAATTGATAACTTTTTAACTTATGGCTTTTGAATTTTAATGGAAATTCCACTCGTGATAAATATACTAGATATCATTGTATTTTACCCAATACATTAAATATATATATATATATATATATATATATATATATATATATTATTTGAATTACTAATACTCATTGGATATTTGTTTATACACATTTTCCTCTTAATAATTGTGATAAAATGGTTCCATTCAATTTTATAACTTCCAGTCTATAATGTATTAAATTTTTTAATTATTGTTACAAACTTCTATCATAGGAAGTTGTATTATTGCACTTCTCTGAATAAATTTATTGGATTCACTAAAGTTGTGTGTTGTAATTCCAACTGGCATTAAGTATGTATGAAATCATTTTAAGTTAATAAATCTATACATAAAGAATTCGTTATAATTATTAAATATCCATATTTACCATATTTTATAACAATTATAAAATCACTTGGTGAATTAATATATAAATTAGATTTACATATTAATAATCATCACTCAACAAAATATTTGATAATGAATAATCAATAGCGGTGTTCAAAATTGTCCCGAACTGAATCGAAAATATATGAGCGGTTTGGTCGGTTATTTATATGTATTCGATTCGGTTCGGGAAAATGAGACAACCGATGTTTCGGATCGATTCAGAATATTGGTGTTTTTCGAACCGAACCGAACCGAAATATTAAATTTATAATAATTTTTATTTTTATATAATTTCTTATAAAACTGAACTGAACGGAAATAAAACCTTAATTCTATATATTTTTCAATAATATCATTTAAAAATTATTTTTAATTAATAATAACAAACGAAAGAATCAAATCGAAACTCACGGTTCGATTTTCGATTCTTCTAACATGAATGATTCAGGTCGGTTTTGTTTTATTGCGAACCAAAATTTTGATTCCATTCGATTTTTTATCAAAAAATTGATCGAACTGAAGTGTCAACACCTGTGATAATAAAAAAGTAATAATATGATGATTGTATGCTGTTTCCTCCACGTGTTATACTTTGAGTGGTAACCACGCCGAGATCGTCACTTCCTCTAATTAGTATTTGGGAAATCGGGACTTGCTAACACGTGTCCTTTATGGCCGCCAGGCTGTTACGAAGGACAATAGCCGTCAAGCTAAAGTCCTCATGCAGAATCTCCACGTGCAAGTACTCCTCATGCTTATCGCTGTCGTTTTCACACCACGACGCAATCTTCGCTTCGTATTAGCTAATTAATAGTCATTAGCCATTCAAAATCTTGTGTGGTGGCTTTATTAGTTATAAACCTTTATTTGACTAGCATTCACAATCTCCCACGTGTCATCCACCGCCTTTATATGTTATCTCTTTCTGCCACGTATCTTCTTCTAGCTTCCGTTCTTTTCTACGAAAATCAGAAACCCTGTAACAGCCGTCGTTTTCTTTGTGATAGAGAATGGTGAAATTAGAACCAGAGATTGGAGCGATGGAGAAAGAGGAGGTTGGGTTGGATTTAGATTTGTCGATAGGCGGGAGTTTTTGTAGAGCAGAGAAAAAATTGATGGAAGTGATGATAGGAGATCTTTTGGGAGATTCGAAAGAGTGCGTCGTTCGCTCTTCTTCTCCACCATCATTGATCAGCGATGGAGAGAATGTAAGCTTAACTGTGGAAATAAAGAAGAAGAGTAAGATTCAAGCGTTGCGGAGACAGGAAGTGAAGAGGAAGCGGGAAGAGAAGCAGAACAAGACGAGGGGTATAATCAGAGGAAGGAGGTTAGAGAATGAAACTGGAGAAAAAGAAGAAGAAGAAGAACGAGTGTTTAAGCAAGAGAAAACGGAGAGAACAAAATCTGAACGCGTTGAGATGAAGAAGTTGGATTTAAATGTGAGCTATGAACAAGAAACCGCACGTGGAAGTGGTTTTCCTGACAGTTCTGCTGGTGAAAACGAGAAGAAGAATGAGTTTCTGCCTGTAGCGTGGCGGAGCTTTAGGCCGTTGGGGAATCAGAATTCGCGTATCAATCTGTGGAAAGATTATGGTCGCAGAGATAATGGCGATAGGAAAATTGTGTCAAGTGAATCGCCTGAGTGCAGTTCCTCTGTTGTTTCCGATGATCAGTGCTCCCTTCAAGAAGGTATTCATCATCTTCTTTTTTAAGTTTTAGCTGTGCATTTTAATATATACGAGAACGAAGAACTGATCAGGTGTTCTCTTGTGGATGATTTTGCCAGGTAGTGGCAGTGATGTTAATCAAAGTCATTCAAGTCAGTCTTTGTCTCACCATCGTCGATCAAATGGGTCAGAAGCAGGACTCAACAAAGAACCCAGACCGAAGAAGAACCGCATTTCAAATTCAACTTCTGATAATTCAACCTCCACGGAATCGAAGGGAACGACGCCGACTGTAGTGAAAGACAGGAAGCCTCCAAAACCTCAGAGACAGATTAATCGGAATGATAATGATAAAGTCTGCCTTCCTCAAATGCCGTGTGTATCGACGACAGGGAATGGTCCCAACGGTAAAACCATAAGGGGTTTACTGTATAGATATTCCAAATTATCAGAGGTGACCATAGTTTGTGTCTGTCATGGAAAAGCTCTCACACCCGCAGAATTCGTGCAGCATGCTGGCAGTACTGATGTTTCACATCCTTTAAGACAGATTATTATGATTCCTTCTCATTTTGCATAGTACATATGGTGATTGATTTCATCAGTCAAGTAGTACCCACTTTTTTAATCTTTTGACTTCTTTAGGATATTTTGGAGTGTTCCAATTCAATTGCAAATGTAAGATAGTATTGTTGGGGAAGTTCTCAATGAATAGAGCAAAGTTCTTTACATCTGGTTGTTTCTTTCTTCCAGTTTTAACAAGAGAAACCGAGAAGGAAGTATGAGTAATAACTGAAGTTACCCATATAGAGTTGGTCAATTTCTGTAAGTGAGGGAGGACTCTCTTTCCTTCTCAATAAGAGTTCGATCTTACGGTGAGCACCATTAGATTTTAGTAACTCTTTTATGGATAAAGCTGATGTAAGGCCGGGAGTGCGCCGTTGAAAACGTATAGTCCAGGTAATTAGTTACTCTGAACATCATATAAAAAAAGAAAGGTCAAGTTGTTTTATAGCATAAAGTTGCCTAGTCATCAACTCCGGGATGAAACTAATTCTACAGGATCTAGAGACGGGCATTTCCAAGGAGTTACGTATGACTACCTTCTAATACAAAAACAAATTGCAATAGATATATTTTTATTAATGTGGCATTCCCATTTCAAATACAGACTTCGTAGTGTACTACAACTTCAAAAGGATTTCGCGGAGTTCCATTTCAAATAGAGACTCAAAATCGTTTCAGAGATTCCTACCCATTCGGTTTGAGAGAATCCATACCCGTGAGTGATTGGACTGCCACATTTGAGCTAACACTTGACAGCAACATCTTCTCAAACAAAAGAAATTCATTGCATATGTGGTAGTTTTTTATTCCCACGAACTGATCGTTCCATTTATTACTAAAAGAATATACCAATATCAATCCTTTCTCTAAAGGTAATCCTTTTTAAAAATGGGAGGTCCGTTACATTTTTTTTTGTTAGTGCAATAAAATTACGATATAATGTGTATTTTTCGTTGATAAATGAGTATTTCCATGCATGAAAACATCATAGTCAGAAATCTAATCCTCATCGCCAACTATGACACAAATCATGTAACAAAGCTAAAATCAAAAATAGAAAGAGTACGAAGCAAAAATTAGGAAGAAAAGAAGCACCAACCATTAAGTCTTTATTTGGAATTGCTTATAGCTACAGATACTTTTAAACAGTGAAAGGACATTTCTTTAGTGAAAAGTTATTTCATATCTATCTTTCCATGAAGTATTTGTGTATGTTGTGAAGCATATTTTTTTTTACTAGTATTATTGTACATTGTTAATCCTCTAAGTAATTATAATGGTCTATTATGTAAATGTCTTGATACTTCAAACAATAATATCGCAAATGACATTTAATTCTGTTATTTCCATGATCTCTTTGGAAAATTATGAAAAAATATTATGTACATTAGTTTTTTTCAAATATTAAGTTTGTCGTTAAAAAAACTTAACTTTTGGGTTTTTAGTTTTTTAGTGAAAATTAGTTTATTTAGAAAAAAAAATAGATATTAATAATTTTAATTTGAGTTTTAATGTAATTAAAAAAATTCTATTAGATTTTAACGGAAGTTAATGGGGAGGGGTATAAATGGCTAATCCTCATAATTTAGAAGTAGAAATAGTTTAACGGTATAAATTACTGACGGACCAAACTTTGAGGGTATAAATTAGATTTATCACTAGAATATAAATCATATATACCTTCAAAACTGTGGGAATTGCGAATTCCACGAAATTAAAATTTTGTACCATTGTTTAAACTTCACGAGCTAAATTATGAAAAAAGTGTCACATGGATATTTTTTATATTTGTTATATCTAGGACCATTTTTATGATATTTTTAAAAAGTCTCATTTAGCATCGTTACTTTTTACATTTAAATCACCTTTATTCACGAAAATTTCAAAGACTAATTCTGTACTTCTAAAGTGTGGGAATAAGTTTATTTAACCAAGTGAATTTTTGTGACTTTGATTTTCATTGTATTGAACTGTATTACAATGTGTTCAGATTGATTTTAATATGAATAAAAGTTGGATTGAAAAATCTCGAGTTAGTCAAGATTACCTTAATCGAGTTGAGGAGTTTTTTGATTTTGCTTTTGAAAGAGTTTATGTAGAGGGTAAGATTTTGTGTCCATGTAACGTTGTATGAATACACTGAGGATAAAGAAGAAGAGTGTGCATGGGCACTTGGTGTGTAATGAGTTTTACATTGGTTATATACGTTGATTTTTCCATGGTAAATCCATATTACACAATTCAAATGGAGAAGAGCTTAGTGAAAGAAATGTGAACCATACATTTGTGTATGAAACTTGTGATGACAATATGCATGACTTATTGCGTGATACATTCAGAGTTGTGGATAATGAGAGAGGAATGGATGATTTGCAAACAAAACCAACTGCTAATAATATGAATGTCCAACTAAATAATGCTCAACACACAGAGATGAATGATTTCTCTGACTTAGTTAGAGATAGTAATGAACCTTTATATCCAGGATGTAAAAGTTTTTCAAAACTCTCATTTATTGTACATCTTTACCACCTCAAGTGTCTTCATAGGTCCGTGAACTTCAAGATGGTCAAGTTAAACTTCAATCCCAAGTGACATACCTTATGAAAATGATGCAAGCACAAAATCATTCGTTCTCATTCACTGACGGTTATCATGTAAGATTTTTAAGGAATATATACTTTATGTAATTATAAATTATGTTTATTCCAACACTAATACTAATTTTGTTCATTTTTTATGTGTTTATAGAATTCTGGAGATCCTCCCTCAACTTCATGATCACATAAAGTTTAGTGACGATGAAAAATATAATATTTGCTTAAGTTTGAACTTATATTGTTTTGTCTTTAAAATTTGTGAATATTTCAATTGATAGATTCTAAATATTTAAAATTTATGAATGTTTGAATTTGTGAACGTTTAAAATGCAAGAATTTGAGAATATTTGAATTGACGGATACTGAATTGTTAGATTTTTGTATTGATAGATTTTGAAATCAGTGATATAAAATGTTTTTTGAAACATGTATTCTTTGAAAATTATGAGATGTTTAAAACACAGAAAAAAATCTTGCCAAAATTTTAATTTATAGCGGTGGTTTTGGAGCCTATTGAGGTGGTTTAAAGCCGCTGGGAAAGATTTTTCTTCTTCTGTTTCTGGGTATTTGGCGACGGTTTGAACCCCATTTGTCGGCGGTCCTCCGACGATTGAAAAAACCACTATAAAAAACTTTCACGGTAGTTAAAACCGCCACCATAAATCATTTTTTGAATTTATCCAATTTTCAGCAATCATATCACCAAAATTAAGACTCTTATCCCTGTCAAGAAAGCGAAGTCTTTCTTTAACCATGAGGTATATCTTCCTAAAGATCAGGTGGGATTTCATAACCTTAGCAACAAAAAATCTCTTATTTCTCTCTATCCAAAGACAGTATACAAACACAGAAAGGACAAGCTTAGTACACACATTAACATAATGCTTGTTGCTGCCTAATGAAGAAAGCCAATGAAGGAAGGAAGGCCAAGCATAAACTGTATCAGTGCTTCCACACTTACTCATAAAAGGGTTCAGTTGATGTCTAGCAAAGGAGCAATCATAGAAAAGATGTCTCACGGATTTAGACCCATCATATAGAATATACTATCTTGGTTCAGGTCTTTATTCCGCTTAGAAAATCTACATTTGGTATTTAGCTTGTTGTGGAGAGCTAGCCAAAGGATGAAAGCACATTTTGGAACATTACCTGAGAACCAAACCATATTATGCCACTGGATTGTGTCAAACTGACCCCTAAGCTTATTGTATGTGTTGTTTGTAGAGAACAGACCATCATTGCTTGTTGTCCACACCCACTGATCCTCTTGATTAGAATAAGAGATAGGCATATAAATATAGTCTCTAGAGATGAAAACGTGTTCAATGTCAGGGTTTGGCGCCAAACCCAATCATTTTCCCTGAAAAACATAGCTAGAGTGTAGTTCAAGTTCAACCCTGACTAATGAATTATGTTGCTGCCAAAGCTGTTAAGGAGAATACCACCATAATAACCATTGCCCACTTTTAGTTTGCAAAAGAGGGTCAACCTCTCTCTGAGTTTAATGAGTTTTCTCCAGTACCATGAGGGGTCTGCATACAGTTTAATAGTGAAAACAGACTAACTCTCAAAGAGGTAATGTCCACACCAAGCCAACCATAAAGATCCTTTGTCCCTTCTAACTAACTTCCAGAAGTGTCTTGCAACAGCAACTACATTCCACAAAGCAAGATCTCTCCAATTTAAACCCCCAGCTTTAAAGGGAGTACAGATGATATGCCTTGCAACTTGAGCGCCTTTAACCATATATGTTTTGCATATCCGAAGAAAATTTCTCAAAACACCATTGATCATTTTCATAATCTTTTTAGGGAGGATAAAGAAGTTACTCTAATAACTCTAAATTGTAGTCTGAATTGCTCTACTTAATTGGAGCCTTAAAGCAATGTAAAGGTGTTTGTTTTCCAAAACTTTAGCTCTAGAGATGATCCTTTCTCAACAAGAACTTCACAGTTAGTTTTACTCAGCTTGGCTGAAATAAAGGAGATCCCAAGGTACTTAATAGAAAGAACACCCTTAGAGAAACCAATGAGATTCAAAATACTTTCTTGTTCATTATCATTCACTGCTGAGAAAAAGATTACTCTTATAGATATTGGGGTTTAGGCCAGAAATAGCACCAAAAAGATCAAGCCCCTCCTTAATTACTTTAACAGAGTTAACATTGCCTTTGCAAAAAATAAGGAGGTCATCTGCAAAAGATATGTTAACTATTTTGCCCGTCTGCATCTCTAATGGAATTGGAAATCTAGAAGAGAAGAGCAATGCTGCATGATTTTAGTAAGATTTTCCATAAAAAGAATAAATAAATAAGGGGAGAGAGTGTCTTCCTGTCTAAGTCCTCTACCACCCTTGAAAATACCCTGCAAACCACCATTAATATTGATAGAATAAGTGGGAGTAGTCACACACCCCATAACCCAGTCAATAAACGCAGTAGGCAGACCAATGTACTGAAGCTCCTTCCCCAAGAAAGCCCAATTCACAGTGTCATAAGCCTTGAGGATATCAACCTTAAGAGCACATCTTGGAGAAAAATAATCTCTATGATAGGCTCTTAAGAGTTCTTGAGAAAGAAAGATGTTATCAGAGTCTCAGGGATAAAAGTATTCTGATTAAGGCTAACAAGTTTGGGCACAATACACTTTAGCCTACTAGCTAAAAAGAGCTAAGGCATTTATAAAATAGATTGCATCTGGCAATGGGTCTGGAATCAGAGACTTTGCTAGGGTTTGTTACCTTAGGCACAAAAGTAATTGCATTATTGTTGAAGAGCTTTAGGAGTTCCCCATACTGAAAGAATTCCAGCACACACATCATCACCTATTATGTACCAATTCTTCTCCACTTTAGTTGTTTTACTTCTAACATATACGTGGAATGTTAATAAAATGAAAATAAAAAAATATAGGAAGATCCTTAAAATACGACATTTGTATAATGATACAAAACAACTTAAAATTATGGGTGCATACGGTATGGTTCAGTTGGTTAGTAGGTTATTTTTGTAGTTGAACATAATTCATCGGCTATATACGATACTGAACCGAAGTGAATCTTTGAAGGTATACGAATCGAACCGAACTATCGGTTCAGTTATTGTAATCATATCGGTTTATTTAAGATTTTGATATATATATTGAAAATATTATATATGTATATGCATATAAGCATTAAAAATATTAAAATATTAAAAGACATATATTCGTAGTTATAATCATTTCGAACTAATTATTTTTCATAGAAAAACAAACCAAACCGAATTTGCAGCTTTAAATTAGCTGAATTGATGGAAGAAGAGTACGATCAAACCGCCATAGTTCGGCTTCAGTTAAGTTTGATTCAGTAACCGGTTTAGCTTATTTTTGGACTCCCCTACCTAAAATGACTAATATCTTAAAGTAAAAGTTATTGAAATGAAAGATAAGTATATATCTAACCGAAAATTCATAAGCCCACATAAGAATAACAAATCCCAACTCCGTTACGAGTTATCACAGTGTTGTGATCACTGATCTTGATGAGATTCAAAACACTATCTTAAGCTTTTGTAAGGAGCTCTAAAAGTAGCAACTTCCTATTCCAGATATCCAGTGGGATATTCTTAAGGACTTTCTTCCTCACAGAGTTAATCCAACATATTGCACTAGTTTGATCCAAGCTTTCACTGTTGAAGAGATCAAGCGTACCTTTTTTCTCTTTTAGTGACAGGAAAGCATCTGACCTTGATGGTTTTAATGCTATTTTTATGTTATTAAGCATATCGAATAATGAAATTTTAGTAGATATTTTGGTTCATATTTAATCATGACTAGTTTTATAAAAAAATTTGTATGTAAGTCCATTATATAAGCTACACTAAATGTTGTAATGAATTTCACTAATAACTCATGCAATCAATCCACAGTGTAAACTAAATAATAGAATAAATTAATATTCTGATTTTGACTCACTTTTAATATTCTTATCATGATTCCATTCCACTAACTAAATATTATCACAGGGTTTGGAATAATAAAAAAAATTGGAAGGGAGAAAGGGAAGATCTTGGACCTTTCTCTTTTTCAAATATTGTGGATATTTTGATATACTCATCTTTTTACACGTGATTTTTTANTATATATATATATATATATATATATATATATATATATATATATATATGTTGTCATTATATGACCAATTAGGAAATGGAAAATATTGAAGATAAGGATGGCATTTAATTTCAAGCACATTTTGACTAATCAAGGAGTTAAAATGTTTTATATTCCCGAAAAACAGACAGACAGACAGTGAGGAAATGAAGTCTATCAAGGAGTTAGAGGTTAAGCTTGGGCATCCCCTCCTCCATGAGGAAAAATATGGAGGGACAGATATAAAGCGAAGTGGTTAGTGGGGGATATAAATATAAAATTCTTCAATGCCAAGGTAAAAGGACGAAGAAGACAAAATAAAATCCATGATTTGATGGATCACCTAGGTGACTGGACTACTACCCACGAAGGTATTAAAAACGAAGCCCAACGTTATTTTACTACACTTCTCAAATCCACCAAGCCCGAGGATTTTGACTCAGTGCTAGGGAATCTTGATAGAAGATTGAATGTGGAAGATGTGGCCCGATTGGAGAAAGTAGTAGAGGAATGGGAAATAGAAAGGACAATTAAAGATATTGGTGACGCAAAGGCCCCAAGCCCAAATAGCTTCACATCCATCTTCTTTAGTCAATATTATGGGCTGCTTAGAGGTGATATTCTAAGGCTTGTAACAGATTTTTTCAAGAATTTTTATTTTGTCCAGAGATGTGAATTACACTTACCTGCTCTTATCCCAAGAAAAAGAGCCCCCACAGCATGCAAGATTTAAGGTCTATTATTTTGTACAATGTCCTATATACTAAATTATCTAAAAAAATGCTATCTAATAGGCTTCGATGTGTGATCAGTAAATTGGTGAACTAAGCCCAAAATGTTTTCATTCAATGTCAAAATATTGGTGACAATATTTTGACATCCCACAAGATTCTACGTACACTCAGATTGTGAAGTAATAAGAGGGGAAATGGTTGTCATAAAGTTTGATATGTCAAAGGCATTCGATAATATGTGGTAGGATTTTGTAATTGTAGTCATAAGGCATATATGGGTTCTCAGATAAATGATGCAAATGGATTTATTTATGTCATATGCAGTCTCTTTCAGTGTCATAATTATCGGGGATATTTCTAACATTTTCTATCCTGAGCGAAGTCTAAGAAAAGGAGACTCATTTTTGTCATATTTGTTTATACTCTGTTTAAATTTTCTATCATCCCTTCTGACAGCGGCTGATAACTCGGGAACCATTCATGGGTTCAAAACGTCGAGAGATGATCCATCGGTATCCCATTTATTTTTTACCGATGACAAATTGTTGTACTGTCTGCCTGCTGAATCCCAAGTCAGACAGATTGAGTCTATTCTGGAGAGCTATGGTTCAGCGTCAGGTTAGATTATAAATTTTCATAAGACTAATATTTTATTCAGCAATAACGCTAATGCAGCGGATCAAACAAAATTAACTAATATTTTAAAACTGAAGGTGAGCAGCAGTTTGGGGAAATATCTCGATTTAAAAACCAATTTTCATTTATCCAAGAAGGAATTGTTCAATGACCATTAACATAATCAACGAATGGGTCCAACGTTGGCTTTCTACTGCAGGACGTGAAATTATTATCATTGCAATTGCTAGGTATTTCGATTTATGCCATGTCGTGTTTTAAATTACTGTTGACTCTCATTGATGATTTATGCATTAGACTTGATGCATATACTGATAAAATTGGATTTCATGGGTGAGTTGGAGTAAGCTCGCAGCCAGCCAGGACAAGAGAGAACGGGCATTTAAAGACCTACATTGTGTCAATTTAGCTATGCTAGTGAAGCAAGGATGGAGAATTTTAAAAGATTCAGATTCAGTACTAGTTAAATCCCTCAAGGCCAAATATTTCAAAAAAAATAATTTCTTAAACACTAAGCTTGGGTATAGACCTTCATGGGGTTAGCGCAGTATATTGGAATGGAGGAAAATACTTAATCGAGTCCTTTACTGAGAATTGGAGACGGTAAAAAGGTGGATATTTAGAAGCTTGTGGATACCTAGACTGGAGCTTTTCAAAATCTGTCCTCCCCCTAATCTAAGATTGTAAAAAGTTGAGGATTTCTCCAAATCGTGAATGGAACAGATCGTTGATTGAGAATTATTTCTACAAAGGAGATTCAATTGTTATTCAGTCTATCCACCTAAGTCTGGTTGCTCAAGAGGATAAATTGATATGGTATTATACAAGAGAAGGTACTTACTCATTGAAGACGAGATACAAAGTGGCTGTTAACATGCTCAAAACGGGAACCTCAGGCGTGCGGTTGGAGGAGTTCCTAGTAGTCCAGTGGATGATTCGTATCATTGGAAGAAATTTGGAAGCTCAAGGTGCCCCTTAAAGTTTAGGATTTCATCTGGAAGTGCTCAAAGAATTACCTGACTCTAAAACCCAACCTTCTCAAGAAAGGCATGAAGATAAGTTGTTAATGCTCAATTTGTGGGTTAGATCAGAAAACAGGTTCACATGTTTTCTTCAATTGTTCATTCAACCATGCATTTTGGTCCTCTAACCTTGCATGCTGAACAGTTAACGGGAGAGGATTTTCTGGTGATTTTTGTTCGTTTGTGAGAGGAAGAAGTGATGAAGATTTCTGCCTAAGGTGGTTTGACTTTGGGATATGGCGAATTTGGAAAATTAAGAACAATTTTTGTTTCAAAGAGAGTATAATCTCTCCAATTAAAGTAGTTCAACTCACAAATGGTCAGTACATGGACTTCTACTCTACAACTTGCAACGGAGAAAATGAGCCTTCCATTTCTGGTATTGTTTATGCAAGGAGGTATGGAAAAGATGATGAAACCCCTTCTGGTACTGCTTCGTGACAAAATACAGTATCGATGGGGAGAAATTCCATCATATGGACAGTCTCAACATGGAGAAGTGGACCCGAAGACATGGGTTTTTATGCTACAGGCCTAATTCGAAGGATGGGTTTTGAGGAAGGAGTGGATATAAAAGTTTGATGTGATTTCTTAGAGATGATCCAAGGATATAGAAGTTCATGGCCGTAAGGATATGGGGAGTGATGCCATCATATATGACATTCTACATCTTAAGAAATATTATCACATTTCCTTTAAGCATGATCCTAGAAAATGTAATCATTTAGCTCATTAGTTAGTTTTGGTTGTGGTGATTAATGCATAGTGTAGATTGATAGCTTTCCTATATGACTATCCCGAGATTGTAACTTGTATGCTTACATATCTCTTTAATGATAGCCTTTTTTCTTGACAACAAATGTATTCAAATTGGTTCTTTGGGTGAAATGCACATGAATCAAATTTATTTAATGAAAAAATTGAATAATATAAAAGAAACTTTTTGATTGAGTAAAAGCCACTAATCCAATTGATTACATAAAAATCTGCTCAAATAAAGCTTTGAAGGTCCATGTAGAAAAAAAGAGAGCATAAATTATGGTTGAAGAAAATATCTAGTCAAGATTAAAATTAGTATATACATCTAGGCCACCAAAGAGATGATACTCATAAAAGCTAAACTCTGTTTGGAAGGTCTCAATAATAAAACAGCAAGCTCAATAATATTCTGGATGAATGACCTCTTCCTCATTGAACAAACTTGGATATATATATAGCCTTATAGTACATAACATAAAAATGAAATAAAGAGCATGTTTAGCTTAACATCAGCCAACGTGGTTAGTGTAGAAGACCAGTGGCAGACCCAACTAATCCTAAAGACTAGGGATTTATTTAACAGAATCAAAGACTGGGTAAATAAACTAATTAGACTCCTAAAATTATGCGACAATTATCCTTTCAATCCCTCCCCTAAACTAATTGTGGTAGACAGTTAGTTTACTTCAGCAACCTTGCGTATCCCCATCTGACTTCTAAGCTTCTGGAAAGCATCCAACTTTAACGACTTTGTCATTACATCTGTTATTTGCTCCTTTTTTCCACAATGCAGCAACACAATGGTTCCATTCTTAGCAAGCTCCCTCAAGAAATGGAAACGTACATCAATATGTTTGCTCCCCTCATGCATCACATGATTCTTTGACAATTTGATGGTGGAGTTACTGTCACACATGACTATGGTGCCTTTCTTTTGTGTTTGACCCAGCTGCTCCAGGACTCTTTTCATCCACACTGCTTGACTTGCACACCCAACTGCTGCTACAAATTCTACCTCCTTGGTTGATAATGTGACAATTCGTTGTTTCTTTGAAAGCCAAGATACTGCTCCAGAACTTAATAGAAAAAAATAATTGGATCATCTAAATCACCAGCATAATCACTATCTGTGTAGGCAATTAAGTCATATGAACTCCCTTTCTTGTACACGATTCCATAATCAAAGGCACACTTCAAGTGCCTTAATATCCTTTTAGCAGCTTGTAAATGAATCTTTGTGGGCTTAGCCATGAACCTGTAAACTCATAGTGTACATTATGTATGGATGAGTTGCTGTGAGATACATGAGGCTCCCCACGATTTACTTGTAATATGACTTATTAATTGCAACTCCACCTTCATCCTTACTCAGCTTACAACCAGGAACAATTGGACTGTTGACTCCATAATTGTCCAACATTCTAAATCTATTCAAAAAATTATGTGCATATTCTTTAGGCATATGAAGATACTATTGGGCTGTTGGAATACTTCAATGCCGAGAAAGAACTTCATTTTTCCTAAATCGGGCATTTCAAAAACTTACATCATTGAACTCTTGAAATTACTCATCATATCTTCATCATCACCCGTATAGATTAGATCATCAACATAAAACACTTACAATAAGTATTTTACCTTCTTTACTTCCTTTTGTGAAAAGAGTCTGCTCATTTGGACATCTTTCGAAACCCTCATTGATAAAATAAGATTCAATACGGCTGAACCAAGCTCGTGGAGTTTGCTTTAAGTCGTATAGAGCCTTGTAACTTGTAGACCTTGTCCTCACTTCCCTTGACCTCATAACCTCTTGGCTGCTCCATACACATCTTCATCTAGTTCACCATGGAGGACAGCTGATTTCACATCTAATTGAAATATTTTCTAGTTTCTTTGGGCCGCAAGAGCCACCACCATTCTTACTGCCTCCATTCTTTCTACTGGAGTGTAGACCTCAATGTAATTTATTCCATGTTTTTGTGTGTGCCCCTTGGCCACCACGCGTGCTTTATGTTTCTCAATCTCCCCATGATCATTGTACTTGGTTTTATAAATCTATTTCACCCAACCTTTCTTGGCTCCAACCGGCAATGTAACCAACGTCCACGTCTTGTTTTTCTGTATGGACTCAATTTCATTGGCTGTGGCCAATCTCCAACTTGCATTCCTTATTGATTCTTCACAGTACAATGGATCACTTGACACTATTAGTGCCATGTTACTCTCATCTTCTGATAACTCAAGACCCTCCCCACTAACATAATCCCTCATCCATGCAGGATGATTTTCCACTCTCTTACCAATACCACCTCCATTGTCTTTACTATTCTCATTATCCCCATTGTTTGGAGATTCATTTCATCCATCGTCACTCCCAATCTCACATATATCTTCACCAATATTATCAACCTCATCACTATTTTCATCTCCCTCACCATTGTTATCACCTACTTCTGCATCAGCATCATCTTCCCATTCTAAATCTACCCAAATTTGTTCTTCGTAGCCCACATTCCAATACCATTGTCTATCCTCCTCAAATATCACATCCCTACTCACCATTACCCTTTGTTTAATAGGATTACACAGACTATATCCCTTAGATTCCTCATTAACACCCCAAAAATATATAAATAGAACTTCTATTGTCAATTTTAGTTCTTTGTACCTTTGGTACATGAACATGTGATATGCAACCAAAGACCCAAAAATGATCAACTGAAGGATTTTTCTCGCTCCATGCTTCTTCGGGTGTGATGTTTTTCACTGCCAAGGTTGGACATCTGTTCAACACATAATTGCTCCAATTTATTACTTCATCCCAAAATGGTTTTGGAAATCCCTTTGCTGAGAGCATTGCACGAACCATGTTCATTACAGATCTGGTCTTCTGTTCAGTTGAGGTTTGTAGGCAGTTGTCAGCTGCCTTTTAATGCCATTCTCCATGCAGAAGTTGTTGAATTCACCTGAGGTGAACTCGCCTCCCCTATCTGTACAGAGGTACATGATGGGCAAACTTGTCTCATTCTCCACCGTTTTCTTAAAACACTTGAAATGACTCAATGCTTCTAACTTCTCACTCAGAAAATAAATCAATGATTTTCTACTGTAGTCATCTATGAAACACAAAAAATACCGTTTATTACTATTGGAAATGGGAGTGATTGGTCCGCAGATGTCTGCATGAATGAGACCCAATTTTTTACTTGCTCTCCATGGACTCTTCGTGGGAATAGGATCACGGTGATGCTGGAATAGATACTTCTTGACCCTAAAATCCTTTAGCTGAAATGCCTCATAACTCGTCTACTGCGCCTTCGTCAATACTGTGTTGCTGGTCGCACACATCCTGTTTCCACAAGATCTCAATATTGTTTGGATCTCAAGAATAGCCCAATGTTCACAATGACCATTGAAGATTGGGATTTCGGGCTGTGCAAATTTCACTTCGTATGACATCTCTCTGTTTTGGTGGTCACTTAAAGCTGCTGCTTTTTGTCTCTCAGGCTTAATAGGGGCTTTGATACCAATGTGTTGGGAAGGTCTCAATAATAAAACAACAAGCTCAATAATATTCTAGATGAATGACCTCTTCCTCATTGAACAAACTTGGCTATATCTAGTCTTACGGTACATAACACAAAAATGAAATAAAGAGCACGTTTAGCATAACATCAGCCAACGTGGTGTGTGTAGAAGACCACTAACAGACCCAACTAATCTTAAAGACTAGGGATTTATTAAACAGAATTAAAGACTGGGTAAATAAACTAATTAGACTCCTAAAATTTTGCAACAATTATCCTTTCAAACTCTACCCAAATGAATTGATGGGAAGACGCCATCAAGTAAACAATGTTAAATAAGAAAACCAAATCAAATTCTAAAATCTGAAGTTTACGGAAAACCAAATGGAATTACAAAATCTGAAACTTACGGAAAACCGATTTATCAAAATGATTCAAAACACCCATTAGTTTTGCGGGCTAGAAACTGAGAAAGAAGGGAAACAGAGGCAAGAGAGAAAATCAAAGAGTGAGAGAAATAGAGAGCTAGAGAAAGGGCAGCAACAACCTGTGGGAGGAGCAGAGGGACAAAAGAGCAAAAAGGGAACTGAAAAGAGAAGAAAATTAAAGATAGAAGTAGAGAGCTTAACCGCAAGCTGTTATGAGCCGAAGAAGATAAAGCTGCAATTGAAAGGGAAAAGAAAACAGAGAGAGAAAGTGACGGACGAATCGGAGAGAAAGAGATTAAAAGAGAAATCATAATCAAAAGAAAAACACAAAACAATGAGAAATAATTAAATGAAATACTCACTAGAAGTACGAGATGAAAAACACATGGAAAAGTAGATGGAGGAAGAGGGATTTGCTGGGGGAAAGGGCTGCGAGAGAGAGATTGAACAACGGTTACTTGGGGAGGGGAAACTGCCAAGAGAGAGATTGATAATGAGAAAGGTGTTATAAGAATATTTATAATATAGGCTTGGGGGTTTTCTTAGGTGTAGTGTATATATTGTGTGAGTCACCATAAAATTACACATTTACTC
Source organism: Datisca glomerata (assembly GCA_003255025.1). Classification (NCBI taxonomy): domain Eukaryota; kingdom Viridiplantae; phylum Streptophyta; class Magnoliopsida; order Cucurbitales; family Datiscaceae; genus Datisca; species Datisca glomerata. The sequence goes on along the minus strand of QANY01000287.1, from coordinate 110,106 downwards.
CTTTATAATGCTTAGGGAATCCTCTCTTTAAAAACTTTCAACCGAAAAAGGAATATACCTTATTGAAATAACTTTGGATACTTCACACGTATCTCCGCTTTTCGTTCCCATGTTGCTTCCTCGCTCTGATGATTTCTCCAGAGAACCTTAACCAACTACATCATTCTGTTACGAAAAGTTTGATTCTTGCGCTCTAGAATTTTGAATGGTTCCATCACGAACTTGCAGATGTTCAAAATTAATGACATAGGTTGGATCAGGCACGTACTTGCGAAGCATTAGAACGTGAAATACATTATGAAATCTGGAAGAGCTGGTAGTAAAGTGGATCGGCAGGCCAAAGGATTGATAAGATCTAAAATCTTAAAAGGACCAATAAATATGGGACTTAGCTTCCGCTTATGTCTAAAATGCATGACACCCTTCATTGGCGCAACCTTGAGAAACACGTGATTACCCATTTCAAATTCGAGATCCTTCATTTAAACAATTGCATCCTACTCTAAGCGGTCTTCATTCTATCTTTGATTTTTCAAATAGCTTCGTTCGTAGACTGAACCAAGTTAGGGCCCAAAAGCTTGAGTTAGCTATCTCCATCCTAGTGATCTCGCAACTGACATTTTTTCCCATAAAATGTCTCAAACGGAGCAATACCAATTACTGCCTGGTAAGTCTTATTATTTGCAAACTTCACGAGTGTCAACTGTGTGTCCCAATTACTGGTCATTGCGGCGCTTGTGTGGCGAAAGCATGGAGGCGCGTGGCCTCTTAAAAAAAATAAACTTTTAATAAAACAAAACTTGCGCAACGCCACGACAACCATATAAAAACTTTTATTGAAAACTCTTTTTTCAATCAGTCATGATCCATTATATATTTATAAGTTAAATCTATAACATATAATGTTAGGAATCATATACCTCTTGTAGTCTATATCAAGTGTCCTTGTAAAAATCGATCGATCCTCTGTTCCCAAAAAATCATTCCAATGATCAGCAAACTCAGAGATCTACACCAAGATCTTTCAAGTCAATTCTCAAAACACTAGGACGTGTATGTGCACGTAGAATATTACAAGACACTTTTCTTGTCTCATGATATTCTCAACACGTGAGATCTAGATATTTACTGAGAATGACTTTATCGAGACCATTCTCTAAAAGAGCGTGATGATTATTCTTTGAGAGATTTGATTAACGTTTAATCACAGAATAAAATCTCTCTGACATCAATCGTGTTCTCAATTCAACTCTTGATTGACGAATTGATTATCTGATCAACTGATTCTCTCATCTCATTTCAACAACTTAGGTCATTAGAATAATATCTGTATATATTCTAGATAATGCTGTATCAGATTTTTAGGGATAAACTGAAATAATATTTAATTATAAAATTACCAATTGCAATGGGACCCACTATAATTGTGCACAACTGCAATGCCACATGACACTGTAGTGTGCCGTCAGTAGTGCCATGTGGCATTACAGTATTGCACAGTGGCTACTATAGTACCATGTGGTACCACAGTAGTCCATGTCAATTTCTGATACCCTATCAGCGATTAACACGTGGTAATTACTGTAAATTAAATATTTATTTTAGTAAAATAATTATCTAAATATAAGTTAATTCAAAATTAACATACATGATTATCCCTATCAACTAACTCATCTGTTATTTCACAAATAACAGATTTAGTTGATTTAAATTACTATCAAATAATAATTTACTTATCTAATTTAATAAATTAGTTATTTTGTCTCAATTATCGATAATTGAAAAAAAATTATAATTATTTTTACATATATAATTTCTGAAAATTATATTTAAATATAAAAATAACTCAATTAATTAATTAATCACACATAATTATTCATAATTATGTACTTCTCCTAGAATAAAAATTCATATTACAAATCAGTCATTTTCTCATGTCCTGAAATACTCACACCCTAGACAGCGTAGTATAGAGGTGGCTTTGGGACCACAGATCTATAATCCTAAGTTTCAATAAACTAGATTATTAATTAAACTTTTTAATTAAATAATTTCATTTATTAACTCCATTATTACTACACTATATATATATATGGAATTGCACCATTAGAGATTATAGAATATATTTACAGAGTATTCTCATGTAGTCCACTGACATGATCATTTTATATAGTTTTGTCCTCCAATTATTGGTTCGTAAATTAGAAGTGGTCAAAATTATCATTTTACTCTTCTAATTACCTATTGATCATTAAGTACCATTAATCCACTAGTGAATGACTAATTTATCTTATTATAAATTTGAGCTCAATAACCATTCATTTTTAGAATTAACATTTAAGGGAACCAATATACTATTCGTTATGAAATCTTAGATTTCATATCTTGTAAGATCATGTTCCCAACCATCAACATCATTAAATCTCCAAAATAAAAGTCACTAGCCTGATTAACAAACAGACATTGACGAGTGAATCAAAAGATCTAATAGACATGCATAAGAGTTCATGACTACTCAGGATTCAGACCGATCTACATATGATTATCGAATTGATGTGTAGTAAATTTTTATGATAAACGACACGTTCATAAAGATATCAATTCATATCTATCATGCCATATATAATCTTATTATATAAAGTACCTGCACTAAGATGTCTATCTATATCAATGATCTGAATCTAGATCACTTGCATTCATAATGCTTAGTGAACCGTACTAGCAACCATTCATTAAAGATTTCATACTTTAATATGTTTTAAATAATTTTATTCATTATTTATTATCTTAATCATCTCGTACTAATACAAGATCAGAGTCTCATTAATGAATATGGAATTTTCATATATTTATATAAATTATTCAACAATAATTATAAAAAAATGCAATCCTCTTTAAATTTCATCAAAATGTTAATACACATACTTCGAGGGTATAACCCCCAACAATCTCCCACTTGCCCTAAATAAATGTGGCATCTCTCTTAATTATATGTTTCGCGCATGACCCTCAAACAACTTCGTAGGAAGTGTCTTGGTCAATGGGTCAGCCAGGTTCTAACCCAACGTACAACCAGAGTCAGTGATTCAACGTTATCTTCATAATAGTTATATCACCTTGATGTATGAACCAAATGTGGACTCTCGACTACCCTCATCTGATTACTAATCAGTATATCTAGTGTGATTCAGGTCTCCACCTGAATAAACAAACATATAATTTATTGCTCTCCTAAAATACTTGAGAATGTGATTTACTGTAACCCAATATTCCAAACCCGGATTCGTCTGATAACGACTGACAATTCTCATTGCATAACAGATGTATGGCTTCGTACACAACATGACATATATGAGACTTCCAACTGCTGAAGCATAGGGAACCTTCCTCATATCCTCTTCCCCGTGAGGTGTCTTAGGCCATTGTTCCTTAGAGAGAATAATTTCATGTCTAGTTGGTTGTTGACCTTTCTTGGAATTATCCATAGAGAATCTCACCAGCACTTTATCAATATAAGATACCTGAGAAAGTGCAAATAACTTGTTTTTTCTATCCCTTAGGATTTGGATGCATAGAACATAACTCGCTTCTCCTAAATCTTTCATTTGAAATTAATCAGCTAACCACTTCTTTACCTTTGACAAAGTTTCTTTATCATTCCTAATGAGTAGAATATCCTCAACATAAAGGACTAAGAAAATCACTATCTTATCTTTGGTGTATTTATAAACACAGGTTTCGTCAATATTTTGCTCAAAGCCATAAGACTTTATAATCTCAGTAAATGTAAGATTCCAAGATCTAGATACTTGCTTTAATCCATAAATGGATTAAAGCAACTTGCATACTTTCTGATCTTTCCCCTTTTGTACGAACCATTCTGGTTGCATCATATAGATGTTTTATTCAAGAGAGTCATTCAAAAAAGTTGTCTTGACGTCCATTGGCCATATATCATAGTCAAAATTAGCTGCTATGGACAAAAGGATGTGAATGGATTTTATCATGGCCACAGGGGAGAATGTCTCTTCATAATTGACTCTCTCCTTTTGTGTATAGCCTTTGGCTACTAACTGTGCCTTGAAAGTCTCTACTTTCTCATCTGCATCTCTTTTCTTCTTGAATATCCATTTACATCCAATAGGCCTGACATCTTCAGGTGGATCTATAAGTTCCCAGACGGAATTGGAATACATAGATTTCATTTCCTGGTTCATGTCATCTCTTCATTTCTCCTTTTCAGGATCATCCATTGCTTTTTCATAAGATAATGGATTGTCCTTATTAGTCTCTGGCACTAAAACATGTGCCTCTAATTCGTAGTAAATTGGTTGTCTCACAACCCTCCTACTATGATGTTACACTAAGGTTGCCTTTGCAAGAACTGTGGTTTCTCTGGTTTTTCGTTTATCAATAGAAATTGAAAGTGGTCTGATCTCGTCAGTCGCTAATTTCTCGAGAACTACTTTGCTACGAGGTTTATAGTTTTGCATATAGTCATGCTCAAAAAATGTTGTATTTGTCGACACAGACACATTTTGATCATTATGACTATACAAGTACCCACCTCTAGTCTCTTCAAAATAGCCAACGAATATGCATACCTCAAACCTTGAGTCGAACTTTCTGATCTTGGGTCTAAAAACTTGAGCTGGACACCCCCATATACGAAAATAACGTAAACTAGGTTTGGAGTCATTCCATAACTCTAAAGGCATCTTGCTTACAGACTTAGAGGGCATTACATTCAAAATGTAAGTTGTCGTGTGTACTGCATATCCCCAAAATGTAAGTGACAATGATGAGTAGCTTAACATCAATGAACAATGTTTCTAATAAGGTTCGGTTTCTCCTCTCTGCAACACCATTTTGTTGTGGTGTTCCAGGTGCTATGAGTTGGGATAGGATTCCACACTCCAGCAAATAATCCTTGAATTCTAAATCCAAGTATTCACCACCTCGATCGGATCGAAGGATTTTCAATGACTTACCTAATTGATTTTCAGCTTCAGCCATAGAGATTTTAAACTTCCCAAAAGTTTCAGACTTTGCATGCATTAGGTAACTATATCCATATCTTAGGTAGTCGTAAATGATAGTGACAAAATACTCATACCCACTTCTAGCTTATACATTGATTGATCCACAGACATCACTATTTACTAACTTAAGTAGTTCCTTGGCTCTTTGGTCATTTCCTGTGAAAGGTCTCTTGGTCATTTTACCCTCTAAACATGATTCACAAACGGGAATAGTTCCAACTTTTAGCTCTCTCAAAGCATCATGATTTGTTAACATGTTTAACCTATATAGATTAATATGTATCAACCTCAGATGCCATAAATATGTGTTATCATCATGAGAAACTCTTTGTCGTATGTTATTTTTAGGTTATCTACTTTAAATAATTCAGAATTATTTAACGCGAGTTCAGTCGCTTTAAGCATATACAGTCCGTTTATAATTTTAGCATGACAAATATAGAATCCATTCTTAAAATTAATAAACTATTTAGTAGTGAAAGAAACTTCGAATAATTATTCTTACAAAAATGAAAGAGACATCAAATTCCTCGAAAAATCAGAAATATAATATACCTCGTTCAAAACTAAGTAATTATATCTAAAAAGTACACGGATTGTCCCTAGTGCTTTAGCTGACACGAGCGCACCACTGTCAACTCTCAAAATGATCTCACCATCAGCCAGCTCCCTTGATGAATCAAGCATCTATAAAGAAGAGCATACATGGTTAGTGGCCCCTGAATCAAGTGGCCAGGATGACAAATCATATATCACTAAACAAGCTTTAAGTACAAGTAAATTATATTTACCTTTCTTTTTCAGCTCAGAAAAATACTTATTAAAGATTCTCTTCCAATGACCTTCAACCCTAAAGTGGAAACACTTTCCTTTGGACTTGTTGTCTTTCTTGTTCTTCTTGGCTTTAGGCGATGTCTTAGCTTTCTTTACTCTTCTGTTCTTACTCTTGTCCTTACCAATGTTCTTCTTCCTTTTCTCGTTCTTAACAATATTTGAAAAAGATTTTTGCTCGAAAACATTTTGCCTCGCCCTATTTGATCATTCTAAGTTTGAGTGACTTAAAAATATGTAGTTCATTTAACAATTTGGTCATGTTGAATTGCAACTTGTTCATAACATAGTTGGTCATGAATGCAGAAAAAGATGGTGTGAGCGCTCTAGTATGATGCTAACTTGACTCCGCTCATCAATGGTCGCTCCATGTACTTCTACCTCGTTCATTATGTTGATCATGTTCTCGAATAGAAGTCCACTTCCTCATCTTAGTTGTCATATAGCTCCTAGTGGCCTCATGACGACTTTGATTGGATTGATGCCCATACATTGCCTGTAAAGGTTCCACAATCTCATAGGTAGTCTCCATGCTTGGTTTTCATAATATCATTCATGCTCACAAGCATGTAGCACTTCTCTTTATTGTTTGATATGATCCAAGCATGTCCATAACATTTTTAGGAGGGGCGTTAACAACGGGCTCCTCAGGACATTCCTCAGTAAGAATGAACTTATGATTCTCACATATCAGAATTAAGTTCATATTTGATTTCCAACGTAGAAATTATCACCATTCAATTTTTCAAGAGCGAGTAAAGGAGTAACAGAGTTGCCCATGGTAGACATAATATTGATAACTGAAATTTAAAACATACATGATTCAATATAATTGATAAATATCTAGAATTTGAAAAGTAAACGTGATGCATGAATGGAATCATAATAAACACATAAATTTAGCATTTACTAATCACGATAAAACAACCCGACGATTAATATGTCACCTTAGGGTCGGTCAGATTAAACTCAGATTGTCTATGAAACATTCTCATCCTTATTAATTAAAACTTAAAATATCTCATATTTTCTCTTTTGATAGTAAGGTACTGCTAGTTCGTTCAAGTCACAACTATCCACATGAAAGTTTAATTGTGACTTTGTGAGTGTAACACATCATTTCAGATTTCATTAATTCATTTAGAATATGCCGCCTTAGTGTTGGTCAAAACTAAACTACATCACTTCCTCCTATATTCTTAAGAAGTCTAACATTGGTATTGGTATAGCTCGAAACCTTTCTTAGGGAGATGAAAACAAAGCCATCTCGAGGCCTTCACTACACCTCATGGTATTGTACTTATTATGGAGATCATATGTTACATTAACATGTCAACCTTCTCTCACTCACTAATTTAGGATAATGTGTTTCTATTTTAACTAATAAATTAATTTCAAATTAATTAGTAGTTAAAATAATAATCCTATGAATATTTAATTATCAATTAATCTAATCTCATTAGTCTAAATTAATTTAACTTTTTGAATCGCTTAAGTCATAATTAGGTGAACTTATATTAACTAATTAATTATATTAATCAAATTTTAATAAAATTCTTTTACTAAAGTCGGTTAACCTAAAGGTTACTACAACCTTTAGTGTAGTGTGATTACCAAGTATTAACTAGTAAAAACCTAATAGTTTACATGCAATTGATTTCATAAAGCAATACATATAAACATGTTAGGACAATCCTTATAAATTATGTTTATGCAGATAAGATGAATGATTAAATAAACTTGTGAAATTTTCAAGTATGTCATATAATCGACTAATGCATGGACGTGTTATCAAACATAACAATTAAATAAAATAATAATTGATCGAGTGACTATTGGGTATTTTTAAATTATAACCCTTGAATAAAGAAATAAAATTATAAAGCGGACTTCAAGAATACATATTTCTGAAATATGATGTCCATCATCACAATCTTTAAGTTTTGAACAAAACTCTTTTTAATTATAAAAACTATTTTTTCTCAATTAAAACAATTTCTATAATTATCTGTTTTAATATAGTTGACTTTGACTAAGTCAAATAAATATTTGATTTGATTTGATCAAACTTGGGTCAAACCCAATTAACCTATTAATTTTTAATTTTCATAAAATCAAAAATTAATAATTAATTTTAAAATTTAAAGGAATGATTAAGAGAGTTTGAGTTTTAATGAAATACTTAGGTGATAGAGTTTGTTGCATTGTTTATTGGAAACTTTCCTAAAACGTGACAACAGTTGTCACCGATGATAGGATTCTCCGATCGTTGCCCATCACCATTTCTACCCGTCTCAGCACCGGCAGCCATTGTTCACCGCCGGAACTGTTTACCTCTGCCAAAACAGTAAATTTTTGGCTTGAGCAGTGTTTTCAAGGATGAAAAGTGTTTTCGCGTGAACATTAAATTTTTGTCATTTCTCTCATGCGTTCTTCATTTTCACGCGTTTGGAATAGTTACAATAATATTCAAAATAAAATTACAAAAAATTTTATGCCTCAATTCGGCTTACGAAAGATCTAGAAAAAATTTAAACAAAGCCTAACCCAATAATCACCATACAATTAATGATCCATTATTTTTCATACATACAAAAAACATAACCATCCACCATCATACATATATCATATTATATGAATAATGTAAGAAAAATCCACACAACATTTAACATATAAATATATAAAGACCGTTCTGATATCATTTACTAGTCGTCGTGGCTGAAGCGTGAAGGCGCGTGACCTTTTAAAAAATTAAAATTTTAATAAAAATTGGATCTTTTAATAAAACAAAACATGCGCAATGCAACGATAACCAAATAAAAACTTTTATTGAAAACTCTTTTTCAATCAGTCAGGATCCGTTATATATTTATAAGTTAAATCTATGACATACAATGTTATAAATCGTATACATCTATAGTCTATTATATCAAGCGTCCTTGCAAAAATCGATCGATCCTATGTTCCCACGAAATCGTTCCAACGATAAGCAGACTCCGAGATCCACACCAAGATCTTTCAAGTCAATTCTCAACATATTAGGACGTGTGTGGGTACGTAGAATATTACAAGACATTTTTTCTGTCTCCAGATGCTCTCAACACATGAGATCTAGAAATTTACTGAGAAAAACTTTAATGAGACCATTTTCTAAAATAACGTGATGATTATTTTTTAAGAGATTTGATTAACGTTTAATCACAGAATAAAATCTCTCAGACACCAATCGTGTTCTCAATTCAACTCTTGATTGACGAACTGATGATTTGATCAACTGATTCTCTCCTATCCTTTCAACAACTTAGGCCATTAAAATAATATCTGTATATATTCTAGATAATGACGTATCATATTTTTAGGGATAAATTGAAATAATTTTAATCATAAAATTACTAATTATAGTGAGACCCACTACAATTGCACACAACTGCAGTGTCATGTGGCACTCAATGTTGCACAGTCACTAATGTAGTGCCACGTGGCACCACAGTAGTCCATATAAATTTTTTATACCCTATCAGTGACTGACACGTGATAATTATCTACATATCAGTTAATTCAAAATTAATATATCTGATTATCACTATCAACTAATTAATATTATTATCCCTAAGTTCTTAAATTTGTATCTAATAATAATTTAGTTATATAATTTCACAAATTAGATATTTTGTCTCACTTATCCATAATTAAAAAAATCAATATTTTTTATATATATTTATTTATAATTTCCAAAAATTATATTTAAATATATAAATAATTCAATTAATTGATTTTTAATTAATTAATCACACATAATTATCTCGTAATTATGTACTTGACACGTAACAAAAATTCATTTTGCAAGTCACTCATTTTCTCATGTCCTGAAATACTCACACCTTAGACAACGTAGTATAGATGTGTCTTGGAGACCATGGATCTATAATCCTAAGCTCCAATAAATCATATTATTAATTAAACTTTTTAATTAAATAATCTTACTTATTAATTTCATTATTACTCCACTATAAATATGGAATTACACTCTTAGAGATTATAGAATGTATTTACAGAATACTCTCATGTAGTCTACTGACATAATCATTTCATGTAGGTATGTTCTCCAATTATTAGTTCGTAAATTAGAACTAGTCAAAATTACCATTTTACTCCTCTAATTACCTATTGATCCTTAAGTACCATTAATCCACTAGTGAATGACTAATTTATAATCTTATTATAAATTTGAGCTCAATAACCATTCAGTTCCAGAATTAACACAACCGTTAGGAAAGCTTAGATTTTAAATCTTGTAAGATCATGTTCTCAGCCATCCACATCACTAAATCTCCAAAACAAAAGTCACTAGCCTGATTAACAAACAGACCTTAATGAGTGAATCAAAAGATCCAGTAGAGATGCATAGGATTTCATGACTACTCAAGATTCAGACTGATCTACATATGATCATCGAATTGATGTGTATTAAATTTTTATGATAAATGACACTTTAATAAAGATATTAATTCACATCGAACATGTCATATATAATTTTATTATATAAAGTACCTTCATTAAGATGTCTATCCACATCAATGATTCAGATCTAGATCACACACATTCATAATACTTAGTGAACCATATTAGCAACCATTCATTAAAGATTTCATACTTTAATATGTTGCTGACAATTTTATTCATTATCTATGATCTTAATTCTCTCGTTCTAATGCAAGATCATTGTCTCATTAATGAATATAGAATTTTTAGATATTTATATAAATTATTCAACAATAATTCAAAATAACAATGATAAAAAAAATGTAATCCTCTTTAAATTTCATATCAAAATATCAATACATATGTTTTGAGTGCATGACCCCTAACACCAACTACCATAGAAATCTAACACACAAGTTCAGAGCATATCATCTAACATATGGATCGTACGCTTAGATTGACCATCATATACACATAATAATCAAATGAGTTGACTTATCATACACCAAATGGAGGAGGTGGTAGAGGAAGTCTATATTCCTTGACATTAACGTGTCTCGCCCATTACAACATCGTTGGTTCCAAATGTGAAAATCGGTCTCGTGCCCATAATTGTAGTAATATTAGTGTGCCAACAACATCAAAAGTAATATTAGCGGGCCAACAAGGCATGCACTACCCCAACTATATTGACCAACCTCAATAGAGTCTTCTAGTAAAGGCAAGAACACCTTAGTGTTTGACTTATCACAAAAAGGGTACCTCCGGTTATAGAATATATGCATGTGCATATCGTTGCACATAAAGCTCATCATCATCACCAACTAATGGGGGAAAATGTGCAGTCAAACATGATATAATTAAATGTGATCCTTAAATCACATGGGCCTGGTCGAAAAACTAACAAATCTTCACATTTTCTTGGTCAATCTATATGTGCAATACCCATGACTGCTATTCCATCAACTATAAGTCCAAACTTTATTTACACATCCTTTAAAGTAATGGTAAACTCACCATGTATCATATGAAATGTGTGTGTTTCAGGACGTCATCTCTCAATAAAGATGTAATCAAATGTCAATCAAGGGCGATAAATTCAACCCTCGTAACTCTATAAAATCCAGCACGTATCAAATATGAAATAATACATATATGGAGTGTCATGGTCCGACGAGCAATTGTAGTATGTCGACGACAATGTAAAGCACGAGAATCCACATGGTTCCAAATATGTTGGGATCTATGTTGATCATGTAAATACAATACTGAGCTATCTTGCGACCCAGGCTCCATGATATTACATCAATATCTTGAAAACGAGAGTCGTGGTCAGGAGTGAATATTATTCAAATATTCAAACATTACATAGATGTACTAAATATACACATTCAATTCAAAAGAGTGGATATAATTCAAAATATTATGTCATACTACCTCTAAGATTATGAGTCATTCGAAGATTGTCCTCCATTACGAGAAGGACATTTGACGGTTATGTCATTCTTGTCGATAAAGTCCACATATACCCTGAGTACTTGGCTCTCTCCAATCCATCTCATTTCGTATATGGGTCGACATGGGTCTACCTTTCATTCATGTAGCATAAAACTATCATAGATCTTTCTCCAATTTGTCAACCTACTAACCAATACACAATAATTTCAGAACTAGATATACAATTTAACAATAAATCTACAAATTCAAAGTTGATAACTACAATTCCATGACATATAAACACAATCGTAAATAAAATTTTACAAATTAAGAGGTTTAGTCAACACATAATTGAGAAATTCATATCAATTTTAAGAACCCAAAACATATTTATAACTATAATTGAAATCTAGGGTTTGAGAGATACAATGAGAGAGATATATTACAAAATTGAAGGAATATATCATACAACATTCATAAAAAATGAACAATTTCAAAATTTGAATAACAAATTTAAAAGATCAAATGAGTTAGAAATATACCTAGGGTTTGAAGGGTTTTTACTTGTGATTTGAGAGATTGAGAATTCTTTACGTGAATGAGACTCATAGGGGGTTAATGCCGGTGAAATCGGCGGTGAACGACGGTGGGGGGAGGGAAATATTGTTGGTCATCGCGACACGTGCACGATGGAGGCGTGTGGAGCGTGGCCACTTAAAAAAATTAAACTTTTAATAAAGACTAAAACTTTTAATAAAATAAAACTTACGTAACGCCACGATAACTAAATAAATTTTTTTTATTGAAAACTATTTTTCAATCAGTCAGCATCCATTATATTATTTATATATTAAATACAATATACAAGGTTGTGAATCATATACCTCTTGGAGTCTATATCAAGCATTCTTACAAAACTGATGGATCATCCGTCCCATCGAACTGTTTCAATGATCAGTACACTCTAAGATCCACATAAAGATCTTCTAAGTCAATATTCGATGCACTAGGACGTTGAGCACATAGAATATTACAATGCATTTTTCTATCTGTAGATGTACTTAACACATAAGATCTAGATATTTACTAAGAAAGACTTTAGTGATATGATTCTCTAAAAAATGTGATGATTATTCTTTTAGAGATTTGATAAACTTTTAGTTGGAGAGAAAAATTACTCTTGCACTAAATGTGTTCTCAATTTAATTTTTGATTGATAAGTTGATCAACATTTTTTATCAACTGATGCCATTAAAATAATATATGTATATTTTCTATATAATGGTGTATCAGATATTTAGAGATAATTAAAATTTAATATTTAAATTCAAATTACCCAATACAATGAGATTCACAATATAATGATGCATAACTGTAGTGCCACACAACACTACAATTGGCGTAAACCATCACAGTGCCTCACGGCACTGCAGTGTTACACGCCTACTGTTATAGTGTCACGTGGCACTACAGCAGTCCGTGGTGATTTATGTTTCTCAATCATTGATCGACACGTGACAATTACTATAAACTAAGTATTTACTTTAATCAGATTTAGATATTAGTTAATTCAAAAGTAACATATTTGATTATCCCCTATCAACTAAGTTATATGTTATTTCACAAATAACGAAATAACAGATTTAGTTGATTCAAATTATTATCTAATAATAATTTAGTTATCTAATTTTATAAATTAGATATTCTATCTCACTTATCGGTGATTAAAAAAATAATTGATAATTAATATATATATATATAATTTCTGAAATTTATATTTACATAAATAATTTAATTATTTAATTAATCACACATAATTATGCACTTGTCACATGATAAAAATACTTTTGCTAGTAAATTTTTTTGCAAGTCAATCATTTTCTCATGTCCTAAAATATTCACACCCTAGACGTATGTAGTATAGAGGTGACTTGAAGACCATGAACATATAATCCTAAGCTCCAATAAACCAGATCATTGATTAAACTCTTTAATTAAATAATCTTATTTATTAATTACATTATTACTGCATTATAAATATGAAATTAAATTCTTAATAATTATATAATGTATTTACAGAGTATTCTCATGTAGTCCACTGATATAATCACTTCATGTAGTTATATTCTTCAATTATTAGTTCGTAAATTATAGCTGATCAAAATTATCATTTTACCCCTCTAAATACCTCTTGATCCTTAAGTACCGTTAATTCACTAGTGAATGACTAATTTATAATTTTATTATAATTTTGAGCTCAATAACCATTCAGTTTCAGAATTAACACTTAAGAGAACCAATATACAATCTGTTAGGAAAACTTGGATTCTAAATATTGTAAAATCACGTTCCCAGCCATCCACATCTTTAAAACAAAAGTCACTAACCTGCTTTTACAAACAAACTTTAACGAGTAAATCAAAAGATCCAATAGACATGCATATGAGTTTATGACTACTTTGGATTCAGGTTGATCTGTGTATTAAATCTTTATGATAAATGACACGTTGATAAAAATATTAATTCAAATCGGTCCAATCATATATAATCTCATTATATAAAGTACATTCACTACGATATCTATATACATCAATGATACAGATCTAGATCACACGTATTCATAATACTTAGTGAACCGTACTAGCAACCATTCATTAAAGATTTAATACTTTAATATGTTGCTGACAATTTTATTCATTATCTATGATCTTAATCCTCTCGTACTAATCTAATGTTATAGTCTCATTAATGAATATGAAATTTTCAGATATTTATATAAATTATTCAACAATAAATTAAAAAAACAATTATAAGAAAAAATAATCCTCATTAAATTGCATATCAAAATGTCAATAGACATACTTTTTGTATTCACTGGAAATCGCAAAACTGCGATTTTAAATGGGTCCAAGTGAAGTCGTATTTGTAAAGATGACTTCACTAAACGTTATCGTTTTTGCAAGAGACGACTTACACTTTTATGAAGTCATCTTTGCAAATGACAACTTCCTACGTGGCTTCACATGGGCCGCGTCGAATGTGAAGTCGTCTTATGTAAAGACGACTTCGTCTTACCTGTCTAAAAGTATCTTACTCTTGGAATTAGTTTGAAAAGTACCATATTATAATTATTTTTTTAATACGGTACTTTTATCAAAAATCCAATATAGGACCGTTGTTGGTGTATCCAATGTATAGCGAGCTTTTGATTTTCCATATTTTAAAGTCCATCCCATAATTATTCTTAAAAGTACATAATAATTCATGTATTTTCGACCCAAAATATATAAAACGCGTATAATATAGAAATCGTACAAAATTGGGTAAAAGATACCTCATCCTACATAGATAAATGTTGTGTAATAAACAAAGAAAGTATCAATTAGCCTAGTGGTGAGCAAGGCTAGATCCAAGGTTCTAGCCTTGCTCCTTTTTATTTTTTTTTCCTTTTATAATACATTTTGTTTTTATTTTTCTTATATTATGCATTTTGGTTTTCTTTTCTTTTACTACGTATTTGATTTTTTATTAAGTATTTTAGTTTTTCCAATTGTCTTATTTTATAATGACAAGCATTTTATTAAAATTAATTTTAGATTGAGTGAAATAAAATAAAATATTTATATTTATTTATTAATATATTTTTAATTAAGCACAATATGAATTTATTGACTCTACTTTTTTTCATATTTTAAATAATCATGTACTTGATGATTTGTTATCTAAGTAATGAAATTATCTAATGATTTTTTGTAATGAATGATTTTTTTGTCTTTTATCATATAAATCTTATATATTTTCTTAGTTATCATATGTTTATAATCTATATTTTTATGACAAAATTTTAAAATGAAAACGTATAATACACGTTTAATACTGGTACCTGAATGATTGCATATTGCATATTATTGACCGAATTTTTACCGAATATTTGACCGTTTAATATCCTTATTATACTTACCAAATAATACTCTGTATTTTTTCATCCCTGAATTAACTAATTATGGTAGGGACTGAGCCCGGAAACTTTAATTGTGGGGCCAAAATTTATTTTTATATATTTTTTTTCAATATTTGGTTTCTAATATACATATGTTATTACTTTTAAAAAAAGTAATAGTCAATAACTATATACCGTAAAAAACTACATAGAACAATTCAACAAACAAAGTAATGAAAACCCTGAAGAAAAAGTGCATAGAACGAATAAGAACAATATGTTAGTAATACCATAAAAAAAACAGAGCAATCGCTAATGTATTAAGAATCAAAATAATAAAGAATTGAAAACATAAAAAACAATGGCAATATGCCATAAATAACTTGCATCTGAAAATCTAAAATCAATACAGTAAAAAAGAAAGATCATGAATCTGCCATAAAAACCTGCTATTAAGTTACAGGTTTTGCGGAAAAAAATGAATGGAGATGACGATGAAAAACTCAAATCAACAAAGCTCGAAAAACAGCAACAATGGACGTCATGGAAGAGAGTCGCAGAAGAGAGCTACGGGAAGAGGGAAGAGGCGTGGAAAAAACTGCAACAAAGCTCAAAAAATTACAACAACAGACATCATGGGAGAGAGCTGCGGGAAAAGAGAAGAGGCGTGAAGGAGAGTTGCGGGCGACATAGAAATACAACTAAACCTAGAAAAGATATTTAAATTATGCTAAAGGTAATTAAGTAAATTACCACATAGAATCATAACTAACTATATTATTTCTCATAAAATCCGATCATATGTGTGAAATAATTAATTAAGGGACATAATATTAAATAGTAACTTGAACTAGTTTAATTCTTTATTTTTCCCATAATTTTATCTGGTTTTCAAACACATTAATCACATAGAACATCAAATTGATATTATACGGACAAAAGTTGTAATTTTTCTATTAATTTAAGTTTTTGAAGGAAACAAATATTTGTTTAGCGCAAACACATTTCTTTTGATACTATGGCTACGGCACTACCGCAACCGAAAGCTAAATAACAGAGTCACTCTCGCGCCGTTTCTCTCTCTCTATTACCGTCGTCTTGATTTCCCTCCTCTGAGTCCTTACACTCCAGCACTTTTTTATCAAGCCTACCAAACCCTAAACAGTAGAGAAAACCAACAGGCGAGAGAGAGAGAGAGAGAGAGAGAGAGAGAGAGAGAGAGAGAG